>CM035159.1:86059138-86659138 GCA_020205615.1 Panax quinquefolius | reverse complement strand
GTACTTCGTGAATAGTACCCGACATGAAAAGATTAAAATTTAACAAGAATGTTCAGAAAAATATTCTTGTGAAACAATACTAGATGAAGTGCAAATTTCAAGGATATTCTACTAATTTCAAGGATATTCTACTAATTTCAAGGAGTATAGAAGCAATACTTAACAAAATGAGTGTAGAATTCGGAATCTGAAACGAAATAAAATTACTTACATACTACAGAGTATGAAAGAAAATATTATTTCTTTCAAATATTGAACAAAAATAATATCCCTTACAACTGTTGAACGAAAATAATATTGCTTACGAATATTGAACGAAGATAATATTCCTTACGAATATTGAACAAAAATAATATTCTTTACGAATATTGAATGAAAATAAAATTTCTTACGAATACGAAAAATAATATCGTAAGCGAATATGAAATAAATAATACCCCTTATCTTAAAAAGAGAACAATTTTGACTGGTATAGAGGAGATATTCTTGAAGAAAACTTGCATTATTTTCTACACTCAAAGCTTCCTTAAACTCAAAAGAAATACGCTCAATATTATAGAAGAAGAATTCTCTTATTCTGGTGTGATTTTCAATTCTAAACTAAGCATCCTATTTATAGGAGAATGGCAGGATACTATTTGAATTTAGAAAATCGCAATTTGCATTATGACAAAAGTTCACGAGCCCCGTATTAGATTCGACTTAATTTTTTGATTTTTATTATCAGACTACTTTATGCACACACTTTATGCAATCTATGAAACACTATGCAAATAATAAAATAAAATATATTCTATTTTATAAAAATAAACTTATAATATATATAAATATAAACAGAACTGAGATAACTTTCTATCGACGATTTTGAAAAATGGGTAACAGGGGGTCCATATAATAAGTCAAATTTACAACAAATACTTCATAAAAATCTCCTCTATTTATATCAATTCATTTGGCTTCACAAAATACATTTTTAATAACATTTATTCATCATTTATAACTCACAATATTAACAACCAGATCATTCTCAGGAAAGAGGGGGCTTTCCGATAAGGACTTCTCCTTATTGGCGCGCAATTAGGTGACCAAACCCCTTTCCTTGAAAGAACTTTCTAGACATCGTCAATAATGCAAATAATAATATAAATACCTTTGTCATCTCAATTATTGATTTAATAATATAAAATATTGTGACAATAATTGAATAAATAATGTGAGATACTATGAAGCAATTACTGTGGCAATAATTGAATAAAACTGAGTGACTTCTCACGTAAGCATCCATAATCAAAGATATTGTGCAATATTGTGTGCTTCTATGCAACCACGCGTATTACTGTACTTTTATCATCGGGTATTTCAACAGTTAACGGTAAAACTTTTGTCGTTATTTTTATAAAAGGTTATTTATGTCGCTTTCTAACTCCAACAGTACATCCATTGTTGTGACGCCCCCAAATTCAGGTATCTTCCAACCCGACAGATGGTGCTACACGGTACTCATAACTGTACATTCATTCTATTGAAACAACATCAAAATGTGTGTATCAACGACATTCTTATTACATTAATAATATTACATCCCGTTTTAGGTTCTGAAACCGTTACATTCTTTGTTCATCATAATATAATTCGTACAAACATACTAGTCTATTACAGAATAAACTAGTCATTCATCTTCACCTTGCCTTTATCTCTACTGGAACCCTCAGTTTGCTCGACCTTAGCTGCAATCATATGATTCAAGCAAGAAGTGAGCATAACTAGCTCAACAAGTTTAACAATATATTATATAGATACCACTTCGAGAATCATATGATTAATCTTCATTAACTGGACAATAGTTATGAAGTACTATGAAACATTGAATAGTACTTCTCATCTCATAAAACGATTCCGAAGTACATATAGTAGCTTGGAAATTCTGAGTAGGTCCATAGACCATGAACATTCTCTTTAGCTTTTATTCATGAAAAGGAAAACACGGTACTAAGACCGTAAGTCCGGCATATCTTACGAACACGTCTAGGTGATCAGCCTATAGTACTCTATGTTGATCAACACTACATTCTTTAAACGTATGTACGTTTAAGTTTTGGAAACCTCGCATGCCCATCGAATAATCGATGTAAAATACATTTATTTATTCATACTCAGGCTTACCTTGAATCCGTACCAAACAATTGGCGTAGGATAGCGTTATCAATTCTATATTAAAAGACTTATAAATAAATCAATTAATCTTTAAGATTAGTCTAGCCGAGTTAAAACTGGCATCGACCCTCTCTTTAAAACCATTCATGCACCTCATAACATGAATCACTGAAAATCTAGCTAACACGAAGGTTAGACAAGCGTTAGAAAAACTTGCCTTCAGCATCTACTATAGTAAAATTACTTTCCCTTTGACTCTTTACGGTCTCTACAACACATAACCACATAACATACCACATTAGGTCATGAATGAACATACATGGTTCCTAATGAATCTTACCCTTCTTCCCATAATGCTTCTTCGACATTGTGGTTCCTCACATTCACCTTTACTGAAGGTATTATCTTATTTCACATGACTTGTCCCTTCCTATCATTAATCTGAGTTGGAAGTTAAGCACTTACTAACACATTATGTTATCTTTATTTAATATTTGGCCATCCAGAGTTCCGTCGAAAGTCTTAACCTTACTCATTATTTTTTATTTTTTTTTAACTTTAGAATTATTTGGAACTCAAATTCCTCCTTCAAAACAAGATTATAGTTGGTCTTCTCTTCATCCTGCATCCTCTTCTTCATTCGCTTACATTTCTCGGTACCTATTTGCACTTGCTTATCTCGTTCTATTTCGTGGATTGAATCTACATTGTGAATAACATTTCTACCACTTCATTACGTAATTTAACTTCTAACTCTGTTCTCGCCATCCCCGTTATTAACTCATTCTGAGTCGTTAAAATTGATAGCTTTTCCCTACCCTTCCTACTTAACACGTCGGCTACTACGTTTACTTTCCCTGAATGATATAAGATATCACAGTCGTGATCCTTTATCCATTCTAATCTCCTTCTATACCTCATATTCAACTCCGTCTGTGTGAAGATATATCTCAGACTCTTATAGTCCGTGTATATCTCACACTTCTCCTAATATAAATACTATCTTCAGATTTTTAATTCAAAAACTACAGCTGCCAATTCTAGATCATAAGTAGGATAAACCTTTCTCATAATCCCTTAACTGGCATGATGCATACGCAATGACTTTGTCATGCTACATGAGCACGTAACCTCGTCCTCTATGCGAAGCATCACTATAAATTACAAAGTTCCTTGTAAGACCCCAAATAATTAATAAATGAAATTTATTTTCCTCTATTATTTCTTTTAATTAGTAAGGGTTGATTTGATTAATGTGGTTAGTTATGGGTAAAATGCGCAAATATTTTAAATAAGCAGGTGGTTATAAAATATTTATTTTTATCGAGGGAATATTCGTTTGGTCGTGGAATATTCTTCTTTGTCGGGGAATATTAAATGCGACGGTATGTGACCTTGTGTGGCCCCCATAACTGAAAGCGATTGAATGAAGAAAGCGACAAATATAAGTTGTTTAAAAATAGCAGGCGTAGTTATTACTGAATTAACACTATTGGAATACCCGGTGGTTAAAACACGATGTCTGGCGTTGTTGCGCAAAGAAGTATCGCAGCGATATTGCACCAATTATTGAAGGCACTACTCAATAATGATTACTGATAATTATCGCGATTATTTTATTTTATTGATTCAATAATTGTTGCGTTGATATTTTATATTCTTTGTTGTTTCAATAATTGTCATATCGGAGAAATAATTCATATTATCTGAATAATATTATTAGATAACTTTATTGACAATGTCTAGAAAGTTCTGTCTAAGGAGAGGTTTGGTCATCTAATTGCGCGCCCAAGATGAGAGAGATCCTTATTGGAAAGCCCCCTCTATCTGAAGGCTGCTGGTTGTCAATAATGTGATTTCATAATATTATTTATGAATAATTAATTATTGATTTATATGATGAAGAAAATATTGATTTTATGAGGATATAGATGGAGAAAATTTTAATGTGACAATTGTTGAAAATTAATATTTTATCTTTTTACGATAAAATAATTCATTTAAATATATTATTTTAATAATATATTAATGATGATATTTTTACAATGAATGTGGGATATATGAGTATATGATGAGGAAGAGTATTTTTGTGGAATTAAATGTTTAACACATGTTTTGTGTGTTGGTGGACACAATTATTGGCCGAGAAATTTGATTATAGCTTTGTAAAATCGCCTGGTTTGTGGATTTGGTAAATTCTGTTTGGAATTTGGAAAAACTTTCTTCTGCAAAGTTGTAGAGAATTAAATTTCCTATAAAAAGTCGCGAGATTCGAATTTTCTGATCAAAGGGCTATTTATTATGAATCATTGAAGTTTCAAAGTTCTGAAATAATTAATTTTTGAGAGTTTTAGTTAATTATTTTGAGAAAAACGTTTTTTGCAACTAAGTTGGCCTCACATGTGATTCAAATGGGCTGAGATCAGTTGTCTAAGGTGGGCTAAGGAAAATGTGAAAAATATATTAATATTATATTCAATTTTCTACTTTGGTGTTCTAAGCATTTTCCTATAAATAGGGTGCTTAGGTTAGAATTGAAAATCACACCAGAAATTGAAGTTTCTCTCTATTTCTCTCTCGATATATTGAGCGTATTCTTGTGAGTATACTTTAAGTGTTATTATATCTGGTGCAAGTTCCTTGACCCCTGTATCCAGCTTTTTTCGATCGGAATCTTAGTCTTTGTGAGGTAAGGGATATTATTATTAAAATGATATTATTTCTTTCAATATCATTATGCCGAAGTATTGATCTGGACTTTTAATCAAATTTGGAACTTTTTGTGCCGGAGTTACTATTTACGTATACGGCACTATTCACGTATACGACACTATTCATGAATACATCACTATTCACAGAAAAATAAAATTTTTCCTTTTCGTCCAAAATATTTATTGTGGATACTAGCTTTGATTGTATCCATGTTTTGATCATTCTTGAATTTTACACCACTATGATTATTAATGAGGTATTTTTGTACATGAAAATAAATTTGAAATACGAATCCTTAATACTTGTTCTTTTGTTTTTCCTTTGGATTCGTTTTCTTTAAAATATTTTTCATCATCCTCGGTCCTAAATGATGATATTCTACAATATCTTTGTTTTGTAGTGCAAAGATGAATGATTTCTTGATAAATATCTTTTGGTCAGTAGTGCAAAGATGAACATGTGTTTAGATGAACATGATTGATCGATGAATATCTTTGGTAGGTAGTGCAAAGATGAATATTTGATTCAAGATGAATATTGATTGATGTTACTGAGAGGATAAAATAATGATGATGAATTTATCGTTAAATTCATAGATATTAGTAGATTTCATCCTCTACGTAACTCTTCTATGAATTAATATTTTAAATTTGAATATTTCTCTAAAACTTGTTGTTTAATGTATTCTCTCGGATTTTTCCTGTTGAAGACTAACGATAATTTGTTGTATATTATCTTAGTTATAATATTCTTTCTTGGGCTAGTTGAGCTCACCCTTTTCCTTTTTGTTCCATTTTCGTCTCAGGAGGCGAGAATGTAGGCAAGTACTAGTCGGGGTATGGAATGAAGGTTCTAGAGAGAGTTGTTTAGTAGTCCTCACCATTTTTGTAAAATAATGTATCAATAAATGTGATGAGGATTTATTTGGGTATAGATATTATCTAGAAGATGATATTTGTATTCAAACTCACGCTTTTCTTGTTGTAATAATAAAGTTGTAGTTGTTTACGTACCATGTATTGACAACTCGAATGGGTGATGTATACCTATTTTGGGGCGTCACGGTTGGTATCGAGCTTAGGGATATGATCTCTGGCGGAGATCGGGGAATAGAACTAGGAGGGAGAGATGAGTAAATCCTTGGCTAGTGTATCCTACCTAAGCTTATTTGTTAGTTGGTCGATTATATAGGGATATTATGTGATATATTGATTTCCTTAATTAACCCTTGTTTTATGGCGATGATTTGAGAATGTCATTTGAGAATATTAATGATGGAAATGAGACCGTGGAGACGCCGGTACTCACCAACCAGGAGAGCGATGCAATGGTGGCAATGTTCCTCCCGTGAACAACACCACCGTGAGCGAGATGATGAATGAGGGATGTTTAGAAGCTTTTGCAGTTCATGCAAAAACGCAGACGAGGAGACTCGTGTACAGAATCTGGTGGAAATGATAGAAATTCACGCTTGTCATCACGCTGAAGCGATTCAAAGAGTTGGGACCACCGAATTTAAGGGAAAGCCGGATCCGATCATGGCGGAAACATGGGTCAAGCAAATTACCAAGATATTTGATGTCTTGGGATGCATGGAGAGAACGAAGGTTCCATTCGCCACCTTTATGTTAAAGTGGCGAGGCGGATTATTAGTGGGAGTACGTGAAAGCGTACCTAACTGCCTGCATACTCACATGTCTTGGGAAGCGTTTCAAAACTTTTCAACGAAAATACTTTCCGAAAGTATTCGCCATATGAAAGAGGTAGAGTTTATTAGAATAGAACAAAACAACAACATGATGGTGTCTCAATACGAGGCGAAGTTTGCGAGTTATCTAGGTTTGCACCTCATTTGGTAGAGAATGAGGAGCGAATGGCGAGGATGTTCGAGAGGTTTAAACCCTAGAGATTCGACAATATCTTATCTCTCATAAATTTTCTTTATATTCGGATGTTTGTCAATGGGGCTCAATTATTAAGCGAGATAGCGAAGTACGGTCAACCGAGGGACCACAACCGAGGATCATACTGGGGATAGCGATCAAGAAAACAACGATAACCGGTGGAGAAAGAAAAAAGGCGGACAAAAATGGTAACCACTCTGGTGGTAATCATGGCCATGAAAATAGAAGAAGCGAGTCGGGAGGAGATTTTAAAAGAGGAGATTTAACAACGACCATGTGAAGCGGCGATAGGTGAAAAGAATCGGTTCTAAGGGAGGAGAACGACCACCGGTCATATGCTATAAATGCGGAAAGAGGGACATATCGGTCCAAAGCGCCCACAACAGTTCAAGGTATGCTATAATTGTGGAAAGGAAGGACATATCGCTCGAGATTATACGGTAGAAAAACCTAGTTCAATGAGGGGCGGTGACTCAAAAATCATCCCGAGAAAAGTCAAAGTCAGCGGTTCTGGAAGAGCGTTTGTTGTGGTTTGGTCAAAATGCGAGGAACCCAAACGAGGTGATCACGGGTAAGCTATTTATAAATTCTTGCGAAGTTTATACCTTACTTTATACTGGGGTGCTACCCATTCATTTATCTCTTCTCGCTTGTGCTCAACGTTTAAACTTGACTCGGGAGAAATTAGACTTTTGACTATCTGTGGAAACTCCATTAGAGAAACTTTCATCACATCCACTTTGTTTATAAATCTTGTTTTATTCAAGTTGGCACCATCACCTTACCTATTGACCTTATCTCTTTAAAGATACTTACTTTTGATGTGATTTTAGGGATTGATTAGTTAACTACTCATCATGCCAAAATTGATTGTTTTCGTAAGGTTGTTAGTTTTCATATTCCTAACCAACCTGTTGTACGAATTCAAGCAACTAAACCATTAAAATCAATCACTGTCATATCTAATCATAAAGCTATTCGTTTATTGAGAAACGGATGTCAAGCTTTCATAGCTCATGTTATGGACTTAAACAAAAATACATCAGATTTGAATAATATTCCTGTTATTATTGACTTTCCTAACGTATTTCCTGAAGAATTTATTGGCTTACTCCCAAAGTGTGATATTGAATTTTGTATCAACTTTGAACCAGGTACAAAACCCATTTATAAAATCTCATGGCTCATATTGAACTTCAGGAGTTAAAAATTCAACTATAGAATTTGGTACCCAAGCCTTTATCTGGTGACTTCCTTTGTGGAATGCACCGGGCCCGAACTCTCGTGGGGACGCCATATTTGTGGCAGTAGTAAAGCGATAGGTGTCATTGTGACGTCTTATCCAAGATTGGGATATGAGTCACAGTTGAGAGCAACCTAAGTCAGTAATCAAAATACGTAGCTTTCTATGCTTAGCTAGTTATTATCGGAGATTCGTGGAAGGGTTTTCTCGAATCGCTACTCCATTAACCCAGCTAACTCGGAAGGATACAAAATTTGTTTGGAGCGAAGAATGCGAGAAGAGTTTCCAAGAGCTTAAGAGGAGACTCATTTCGACTGTTCTAACAATACCATCCAATGCGGATGGATTTGTTATCTCAAATGATGCTTTAGGCAAAGGGTTAGGATGTGTTCTCATGCAACGTGGGAAAGTCATAGCCTATGCCTTGCGATAACTCAAAGAGTATGAGAGGAATTATCCTACTCATGATCTAGAGTTAGCAGCAGTCGTTTTCGTGCTAAAGATCTGGAGGCACTATCTATATAGGGAGAAAGTGGAGATATATTCAGACCATAAAAGCCTCAAATATTTCTTCACGCAAAAGGAACTCAACATGCGGCAACGACATTGGCTCAAGTTGTTGAAAGATTACGACCACACTATTCAATACCATCCTGGAAAAGCGAACGTGGTATCTAACGCATTGAGTAGAAGATCATATGCAGGAACGAGTGCGATGATGTCAAGTAAATGCATAGAGCCAACTTTAATAGAAAAAGTTAAGGTTGCTCAAGCTCTGGGCCGGAGCCGATCGTATGAAGAAGAAAGTACAAGAAGGTGTTATTTAAGGCGAGAATCGATGAAGAAGGAATACTTGAGTCCACTCCGGACTCTGTGTTCCTAACGACTACGATTTGTAGTACAAGATTATGATGGAGGCACACAATACACCATTTGCAATCCATCTGGAAGTACTAAAATGTATCGTGATCTTTGACATACATTTTGGTAGAACAATATGAAGAGAGAGATTGCAAAGTTTATCTCGATGTGTTTAACTTGTCAGCGTGTAAAGGCGGAGCATCTAGTACCTAAGGGTCCGTTGCAACCACTTGAGATTCTGAAATGGAAGTGGGAACACAATACCATGAATTTCGTTACGGGTCTTCCTATGGTTTCTCAAGGCATCAATGCTATTTGGGTTATTGTTGATAGATGAACCAAGTCCGCTCATCATTTGCCGATCACGGAGACTTATTCCTTGAAGCGTCTTGCTCGTATGTATGTAGATGAGATTGTGAGATTGCATGGCATGCCAGTATCCATAGTTTTGGATCGTGACCCAAGATTCACTTCAAGATTTTGGGTTAGCTTGCAAAAAGCTATGGGCGCAGATTTCTGATTCGATTGGCGGCATACCATCCTCAAACAGACGGACAATCAGAGAGGACTATTCAAACTCTTGAAGATCTATTAAGACTCTGTGTCCTAGACTTCAAAGGGAGTTGGGATAAGTATTTACCATTGGTGGAATTCTCCTACAACAACAGTTATCAGGCAAGCATTGGTATGGCCCCATTTGAAGCATTATATGGGACGAAAGTATAGCTCTCGATTATGTTGGGGACGAGGTGGGTGAAGCAACATTGTTGGGGGACGAGGTTGAGTACGTATATGACTACGGAAAAGATCCAAATGATTCGATAACGATATAAAGCGGCACAAGATCGACAAAAGAGTTATGCGGATCTTCATCGAAAGGACGTAGAATTTAGTATGGGGATCATGTATCTTCATTGCGTGTTGCCCCATGGAAGGAGTTACAAGATTCGGGAAGAGAGGAAAGCTCAATCCACGATTTATTGGTCCATTTCAAATTCTTGACCGAGTAGTAGGTAATGTAGCCTATAGACTCGCGTTACCTCGAGTATATCTCGTGTTCATAATGTGTTTCACGATCTCATGTACTTCGTAAATATGTGAAAGACCGAACCACGTTATTGAGTTAGAACCAGACGAGATAGTAGAAGACTTAACGTATGAGGAGGTACTGTCAAGATCTTGGATAGGAAGGAGCATGTCCCTACGTACAAAGGTCATACCACAAGTTAAAGTTTTGTGGAGGAATCATGCTATAGAGGAAATGACACGGGAATTAGAAAGCGGAAATGAAAGCGAGGTATCCTCATCTTTTGAAACACGTGCACGACGTCAATTTCGAGGATGAAATTTCATAAGAAGGGAGGTTGTAAGACCCCAAATAATTAATAAATGAAATTTATTTTCCTCTATTATTTTCTTTTTAATTAGTAAGGGTTGATTTGATTAATGTGGTTAGTTATGGGTAAAATGCATAAATATTTTAAATAAGCGGTGGTTATAAAATATTTATTTTTTGTCGAGGGAATATTCGTTTGGTCGTGGAATATTCTTCTTTGTCGGGAATATTAAATATTGACCAGCCATGTGACCTTGTGTGGGCCCCATGTGAAAGCGATTGGATGAAGAAAACAACAAATATAAGTTGTTTAAAAATAATACGTAGTTATTACAAGTAACAACTTTGTTGGAATACCCGGTGGTTAAAAAACACGATGTCTACGCGTTGTTGAAGCAAGAAGATTGCGGTATTGCACCAATTATTGAAGGCACTACTCAATAATGGTTACGATAATTCTTATTCGGTATTTTATTTTATTGATTCAATAATTGTTGCGTTGATATTTTATATTGTTGTTGTTTTGATAATTGTCATTACGAGTATTTTCCATTATCGAGAGCAATAATTCATATTATCCGAATAATATTATTAGATAACATTATTGACAATGTCTAGAAAGTTACATCTAAGGAGAGGTTTGATCATCTAATTGCGGCGCCCGATGAGGAGAGATCCTTATTGGAAAGCCCCCTCATCAGGAGGCGCTGGTTGTCGATAATGTGATTCTATAATATTATTTATGAATAATTAATTATTGATTTATATGATGAGGAAAATATTGATTTTATGAGGATATAGATGGAGAAAATTTTAATGTGACAATTGTTGAAAATTAATATTTTATCTTTTTACGATAAAATAATTTATTTAAATATATTATTTTAATAATATATTAACGATGATATTTTTACAATGAATGTGGGATATATGAGTATATGAGGAGGAAGAGTATTTTGTGGCATTAAATGTTTAACATATGTTTTGTGTGTTGGTGGACACAATTATTAATAGAAATTTGATTATAAGCTTTGTAAAAGTCGCAGCTGGTTTGTAGATTTGGTCAATTTCATTTGGAATTTGGAAAAACTTTCTTACGCAAAGTTGTAGAGAATTGAATTTCCTATAAAAAGTCGCGAGATTGAATTTTTTACGATAAAAGGGCTATTTATTATGAATTATTGAAGTTCAAAGTTAAAATAATTAATTTTGGGAGTTTTAGTTAATTATTTTGAGAAAAACGTTTTTTGCAACTAAGTTGGCCTCTCACATGTGATTCAAATGGGCTGAGATCAGTTGTCTAAGGTGGGCTAAGGAAAATGTGAAAAATATATTAATATTATATTCAATTTTCTACTTTGGTGTGTTAAGCATTTTTTCCTATAAATAGGATGCTTAGGTTAGAATTGAAAATCACACCGGCTGAAGTTTTCTCTATTTCTCTCGATATATTGGCGTATTCTTGTGAGTATACTTTTAGTGTTGTTATATCGGATGCAAGTTCCCTCACCCCCAATATCCAGGTTTTTCGATCGGAAAGTACCATCTTTGTGAGGTAAGGGATATTATTATTAAAATGATATTATTTCTTTCAATATCATTATAGAAAGTATTGATACGGACTTTTAATCAAATTTGGAACTTTTTGTCTTAAGAGTTACTATTCACGATACGACACTTATTCACGTATCGACGACATTATTCATGAATCTGGCACTATTCACGAAAAAATAAAATTTTTCCTTTTCGTCCAAAATATCTATTGTGGATACTAGCTTTGATTGTATCCATGTTTTGATCATTCTTGAATTTTACACCATTATGATTATTTATGAGGTATTTTGGACATGAAATAGTTGAAATCTGAATCCTTAATACTTGTTCTTTTGTTTCCTTTGGATTCGATTTTTCTTTTAAAATATTTTTCATCATCCTCGGTCCTAAATGATGATATTCTTGAATATCTTTGGCACGTAGTGCAAAGATGAATGATTTCTTGATGAATATCTTTGGTAGTAGTCAAAGATGAACATGTGTTTAGATGAACATATTGATCGATGAATATCTTTGGTAGGTGGTGAAGATGAATATTTGAAAAGATGAATATTGATTGATATTACTGAGGATAAAATAATGATGATGGATTTATTAAATTCATAGATATTAGTAGATTTCATCCTCTACGTAACTCTTCTATGAATTAATATTTTCATTGCGAATATTGCTCTAAAACTTGTTGGTTAATGTATTTCTCTAGAATTTTTTCCTGTTTAAGACTAACGATAATTTGTTGTATATTATCTTAGTCATAATATTCTTTACTGGGCTAGTTGAGCTCACCCTTTTCCTTTTTGTTCCATTTTTCTTCTCAAGAGGCGAGAATATAGCGAGTACTAGTCGGGGTATGGAATGAAGGTTCTAGAGAGAGTTGTTTAGTAGTCCTCACCATTTTTGTAAAATAATGTTTCAATAAATGTGATGAGGATTTATTTGGGTATAGATATTGTCTAGAAGATAATATTTGTATTCAAACTCACAGTTTTACTGTTGTAATAATAAAGTTGTAGTTGTTTCTGTACCATGTATTGACAACTCGGAATGGGTGATGTATACCTATTTTGGGGGCGTCACATTCCTCGTATCATCTTATAAAGATAATACAGGTGCCTCACTTAGCTTTCATTTTTAGTTCCTAAAAACTATTTTTCTCACTTCTTATTTCCAACGTACTTATCAATAACAAATATGTATATCTTTTAAGCTAAAATTCACACTTAGTGAATTCCGTATCCAACTTCTCTCTCCGTAGTGTTTCCCACACTATCTTCAAATGTTCATTGTGATCTTCTGACGTCTTAAAATAGACTAGAATATCACCAATGATTATTACGACACATTCGTCCAAATATTATTTGAACACTCTGTGATGCTAATGGTATTTTCAACCATAGCACCTCACAAGAGTACCTATCAACTTACCACCGACTTGCTCGGCGCCCCTTACGGAAAGTCTAGCTTCAGTGCATTAGTTAACCCAAACGATATAACCAAAAACTCGTAATAACCATAACGAGTTCTGAACGTCGTCATAGGTCCCTCCTTCTTCCTTATTTTCAACCGACGATACCCCGCACACAAATCTATCTTAGAAAAATTCTTTGGCTATTTCAACTGATCAAGTAGATCATCGATCCTGGGCAATGTGTATTTATTCTTAACCGCTAACTTACTCCACTCACGATAGTCGATACACGAATGTAACGATCCATCCTTCTTATTTACTGATACTATCAGTGCTCCTACTCTCTGGGTGTCCACATCTTGGCACAGGTATTCTATACACCTCTTCCTCCACATTCTCCTAGCTTGCGTCATGGTTAGACAACAAGAAAGTTCTGGTGATTTATTACCGTAAAATACTACCTTGGGTTTTCTTAGAGAACCGAAAATTCATACTTTTATTCTAACAATTTATTAAAGTTCTATGGTTAATTAACTCATTCATACCGAGAATTACTTCAAATTCTCTTAACTTTATCGGTACTTATCTACCGATACTTGTTTACCTCTCTTATTCATGAAACAATTCCCATGAATATATTCAACGAAAATTATTTCCTTATTTTCTACCTTAACGTTTAAAGGTATTTATAATTCTTTCGGGAATGAACTTAATCACTTATCACATTTTCATGCTATAAAAGAAAAGTAGCACTCCAATCAAAAAGCACATAAGCATTCATTGTATTGACTGGAATGATACCTGCTACTAAATCCGCTGATGCAACCGCATCTTGGACAGTCATATTAAAAGTACATGCCATAGGTCTACCCAACGATGGTGGTCCAGTAAAAAGGCTAACTTACTACTAGCACCCATACTTTCCTCCGACCCTTTCTTTGGGCAATTTCTTGCCATGTGGTCCAATGACCCACATACAAAACAACCATGGTTTTTCTTAGGATCAGGACAATTGGGTGATATATAACCCTCCTGTCCACAGTTATAACAAACCGATTTTCCCTTCAGACAGACTCCTAGATGAGTCTTTTCACATGTCTTACACGTTTTGATCCTATGTTAGGATCCCCTTGTCCCACTCCAGTATTCCCGGAGCTAAAATTCTTCCTTTTTGGCATACTGCCACTACCACTGGCACTCTCTGCCTTGGTTCCTCCCTCTCCATTGCTCTTATTCTTTCTCTCTTTGTGGTATTGGGTCAACGCCTCACTACCACCTTCTGCTATAATTGCTTTCTCCATAATGGTCCAATAGGAAGCACTCTGGAACACAGAAATTCTACTATAGAGCCAGGGTTTCAAGCTCTGCTCAAACCTACAAGCCTTCCGCTCCTCAGTGTCCACTGCCAATTCATTGAATTTGGTCGCGTACTGGGGAACCGTCATGTCCCCTTGCTTAAGTTCTAAGAACTTAATCTCCATCCTCCCTTGCATGCTTGTAGGGA
Source organism: Panax quinquefolius (assembly GCA_020205615.1). Taxonomy (NCBI): domain Eukaryota; kingdom Viridiplantae; phylum Streptophyta; class Magnoliopsida; order Apiales; family Araliaceae; genus Panax; species Panax quinquefolius. The sequence continues at coordinate 86,644,462 of CM035159.1, read as the reverse complement.
AATAATTCTTGAAGAAAACTTACTTGAATTGTTCCCACGATACCGCATCTGTTCTAGCCCCACCTTAGTGAGCTTCCCACCAAAAGTTGGCTTCTCCTTTCATCATGTAAGTCGCAAAAGAAGTCTTTTGTGCCTCACCTACGTTTGTAATAAAAAACGCCTTCTCTATTTCTTTCACCCATGTTTGGGACTCTATTGGGTCCGTCGTTCCTTTGAACTCCGGCGGACCAATGCTTTTAAACTCTTTAAAGGTAGTCGTTCTGGCTACCCTAGGTCCCGCGGGTACTCTACCCCCGGTTTGATTAAATGCAGCCGTTAATAAATTAACGGACTCTTGCATAGGGTTGTTTTGACCCCCTGGATTATCATTATGTGATTCCGCTTCCTGATTACATTGTTTTCTTCTTGGCGGCATTTTCTGATTAAATAAATAAAATTTCATTATTATCTATTTACTTACGTCGTTATTATTCGCCACATGACAGTTCATACCATAACATAGCATATTAAATGAAAACTTTATTATATTCATATGCTTCTTCATAGTTTGAAACTATTTACAATTTGTTTCCATAGCCAAAAGCTATTACATTTCTATCCTGTAATTGAACTTCACAAAAGTTGGGATTTACAAAAAGACTACCCTTTTATACAAAAGAGGGTTTTACGTCACTACACACATATTTATAACTCTAGACTTCTAATAATTCATAACATCGTCCTCATCTTTTTCATTCGCAATACTCGCTACAATATCTCGACTAATAGTATGTCGAGTTTGTCCCGACTCAATGGAATAACAAGCAACTTTCAGCTTGAAATCCTTATGAACATTCTCATGGATATAAGACATCCGTTCTATCTTCTGGTCTTTCTCAACCAGTTTCTTACGAAGCTCATCGGCCTCTTCCTTATAGTCCCGAGCCTTCTCTGTCATAAGCACCTTTTCATCGTGCTCTGACTCAAAATCTACTTCTGCAGACAACTTAACTTCATGGAGATAACTAATCTCTTCATTTTGATTCTGAACAACTGTACTCAGCTGCACATTCTTGTTAAGCACTGCCAGATACAATGCTCTCATTACATTTGGAGGTGATGACTCTTGTGTAGGTACCACCGTATTAACCAATGTTACTTCCATTTCTTCCTACACATCGATCATCATATTAAGGTATGATACTATATCCATATCTCCCTCAGAGTAGTTCTCCTCAGAAAAGTATTCACTACTACAAAACAGTAAATAGACAACGCAGAAAAAACGTTGTGGTTTGATCGGAAAAAGCGTTGTAGTTAAAAACGTCATCTATTTGACACCTTACACAACGTTTAAACGTTAGTTAAACATGTCCACAACGTTTTTTAAAAAAAACGTTGTAGATTTGTTTTCCATAAATTAACAGATGCTTAAAAACGTTGTAGAATGTATGATTCCACAACGTTTTCTGGATAAAAACATTGTAGTTTAATATATCAGACAACGTTTAAGCACTTTCACACAACGTTTTTAAAATGTTGTAGATTAAAAAAAAGAAAAAAAAAAGGTTGTTGTTCACCTATATTACCAATGCACCTGCAATATGCTAATGCCTGATATATAGCTAAAATTACAAAGAATATTAATATCATACAATACGTTTACATCCCAATAATGCTTTGTAATGCCAATTACAAAGAATATTAATATCATGCAATACGTTTACATCTCAATAAAGCCAAACTATCCATACATCTCAAATTCAATTTTCAATATAATTACTACTATATTGAATTGTGAATTTGACTACATCCACAAAATATACCAAACCAATGCACCTGCAATATGCTAATGCCATGATATATAGCCAAAATGTATCAACCATTCAAAATACATCCCAATAATACCATTCGTTTATAGTTTCAAATTACTACATCCACAATATCGATCCAAGTATGTAACTGCTATGGAAGAATGGGTATTCAAATATTTCCAATGAAAAGTAAAGAGAGATTCAATTTCATAAATACCAAGCATAGGCTCTGCTGCAGTTCATCCTTCATCTTCCTCACTTCTGTATGAGTCACTACACCTGGTGAATTTTGAACAGCTTCCTGGTGAATTTTCTCGAGTTCTTTAGCAATACTAGAAACCCTTCTTTGGGTTTTCTCACTTTGTATGAGTTGGGAGTACACCTCGTGCTTTATATATCACTCACGGTCCTTTTAAGTTCCATTGCTTCATCAAGTTGCTCAACATGCTTAGCATACTTGGCACCAGCCTCTGTTAAAGCCTCCTTAATTTCAAAAGCAGGTTCTCCATAATTGAGTTTATCCGCCAAATCCATTGCAGTTTCCTGATGATTATTAATGGCATTGACGTTGACAGATGTAAAGCTCATCAAAAGGCTTACTATCTGAAAGAGAGGTGGAATATCAGAGGAAAAAAAACCCCAAAACAATTATAAGAAACCTAATACCTCATTATAATTAGAGTAATATATACAGTTGCAGAAGCATAATTGGAAAAGGAATATTTATGTAAACCATAGAACCAAGAGAAACAGCAGAAGCTATTGCAGATCAAAAGAAGAAGATGATATTCAAGCAGGTGAAATTATCCACACAATAAAATGTCAGCACACACATACCTGTGGATGGCATTTCCTTGCGGCGATGTGCACAGCTGTATTACCCTTGTTGTCACGTTCATTTAATATGGAATGATCATAAAACAATAACTCCTCTATAACAGAAGTATCCTGACCTTTTACGGCCATATGAAGTGTAGTCTGACCTTTCTTATCTTTTAAGGAAACAATTTCCGGATCTCTGTCCAGAAGTGCTTTCACCACACGAAGGCGGCCATATCGTACAGCATTGTGCAATGCAGTTTTCCCGTTCTTCTGTATTATCCTTATCGACCTCACATCTGCATCTAATATGGCTAGTGTTTGAGGAATCACATGATTTACAAAGCTCAGGCAACATGTCCAAAAGTTCCTTCACAATCCCTATAAACAACAGTAGGAACTAAAAAATTAGACAAGCAGAATATAACCACTTGACGAAACGGTTGTCACACTCTCTCCACATTGATAGAACAGGATTATCAGTTATATAAATCCATCAACAAACAAGCAGTAGTAATATCATAATAATAATAATAATAATGTATCTTCCTGTAGACAGAACATCAAGCCTCTTCTCACTAGGTTCATACTTGCCTTTCCGGCATTGGTAACTGTGAGTGACAGCTGAAATAGTATAAGTTTGGCCTTCAATTGTCACACTCTCTCCACATTGCAAGTTCTGCCACAGGACATACTTATAATAAGATTAGAACAACAACAATAATAGACATGCCGGGTCAAGGCCTAGATATCAAAATGCAACAATGTTTGACAACATACAGATAAGGATTCATCTAGCGCTAGATTGTTAAGCTTGCATCCAAGCTCATAAATAAGAAACTGCATAATATAATCAAAGCTTGGTTTCCTTATCTCAACAATCAGTTTCAAACAAGCTTCATTCAAAGGGAATTGAGGACCATGGTTGAGTAGCAAGGATTATGTATAATATATAAAAACACATAAAAGTTAAAGCAGTAACCACAGATACACCAGGAGAAATTGACTGGAGCAGCTTCTTCAATATGGAAATCAGTGTGAGTTTTTCTCTCTCCTGCTTATGCAGCTTTTCCTTTGGTGCAGAATTGACTGGAGCTGCTTCAATATGGAAATCAGTGTGAGATTTCTACATAGTGGAATTATTTAATATAAATATACTCAGCAAAAACAGGTCAAACAAAATGCTCAATTGGGCAGAACACTCAGCAAAAACAGGTCAAGCTAAATATTTATCCATTATTCTCCTACCTTATTTGATCAAGTAAATTACTCCCCTAAACTAATTATAGGAATATATTTAAAAGCTTTTATTACATCAGGTGAACCTTTCTTATTCTTCCTCGCTCCATCTTTTCTGGATTGCCTGATCACAGTGGCTCTCTTGTCTACCTGCACATCCCTGACTTCTACTTTCAAGTATCATAGTTGGGAACCAGCTGAAATACTATAATTAAGAACAATATCCATTATTGTAGATCCAAAAATAATATTATATAGAGAAGAAACTTTGCCTGTGAAAACTTTGAAAGCATCGGGCATTTTTTGCTTTTCCGTGGCATGAAAGATTTGAACTCTCCTAGCTAAGTAAAGCCCTGGGTCAACCACAATTGGCAAAACCCTCTGACCTCTGCAACAATATAACATAAATAAATTCTCACTCGACGCAAAGATATGTACAACAAAATCATGGACATAACTAGCAAACTGGGTTTGCCTACTCTTTCCATCCAAGATCACTAGTATGATCAATGAAATTGAGATCTCTTCTAACGGAGGAGAACACATGGGAGAAGTCTGAAACAGAGAGCAAAAGAAATTGTTAATTTGCTGTGAGAAGTAGAAATGCAGTTCAGACTCTTAACAAAGTGACAGCAATCAGGTTTAGAGTTGCCTTTTCATTTAAGCTGCCACAATTTTGTGACGACAAAATTGTCACAAAAAATTACCCAATAGACCAGAAACAAAACCCACTACTCATAATTTCTTCCAACTCTTAAAATAAAGAATATTCATACAAATATAGAAAAGCAGTTGGCAGGCCTTTTGCCAATCTTATGGAACTAAAACATTGAATACGATTTCTAATTACAAGCAATTGGAATTAAAATTGAGCAATACTCGATGCCAATATTATAAGCATATATGTAATTGTTAAAGCAAGCATAAGATCTATCTAGTCCTCAAAAGGAATGTGCAAAACTTTGTATCACCGGCATAAATACATAATTTTTTAAAACTTGGATCCTAAACTTGGATTTAAAAAAAAGTCCCCAACTGGGAAAATTAGCTGCCCTCAAGCCCCCAAATTAACACTATAGCAACACCATTAAACTATTCATGTAAAGACACGCTTTTCCAGTATACCAAATCCACAAATGACTTAATGAGCTGAGTTGAAAGAATCACACTCAATAAACCCCAGAAAAGCTAAAAGTTGAAAGATGAAAATTTCAAACCAATATATTCGTGTGAGTATATAGATGTATGGATAATTATGCATAGATACAAATTCTCACATGTAGATAAGCACATAGATACACACATATATACAAAGAGAGAGGGAAGCTGACCTTTTCGCGATCGACGGGTTCGAAGCGAGGGCCAGATTTAGCAGTAGGATGGTGATGAGAAGGAGGTCCTGGCACATAGACCCAATTGAGGATTCGGTCTCCCTCCTCTTCTTTGCCTCAGATCGAACGTACACCAAATAAGAACACAATCAAAGAGCGAGAGAAGGAAAACTGAAGAGAGTGAAGGAAAACTGGAGACGGAAGGAAAAATGAAGAGAAAGAGAAATAGTATGTCTTTTAATTAAGTTTCACTAAACGCGGTTTTTTTTCTCTGTGTTTTACATAGATAACGTTTTTAAATAAAAAACGTTATTTAATTAAAACTAAAAATTGCAGCTCTTAAATTGATAACGTTTTTTCATATATATCTATAATATTTTATTAAAAAAACGTTGTAAAAAAAAATACTACAATATTTTTTATAAAAACGTTGTAGTTTAAGTATTGTCTATTTACTGTTTTGTAGTAGTGACTCCACTAGCTCCGACTCTCTTAGAATCACTAATGGTACCTGCTTTACTCTGTTCACAGTTTCTTCGCTCACCACGTGTATATCTCTATACATCAAGCTATCAATGGACATCTACAATAACACATAAAATGTTGATTAGTACATAATACACAATAGTATAAGCACAAATCACATTTAATTTATTTAAGATTAATTTCCATCTTTTAAATCTTGCGGTACTGAGTTTCCTTAATACCTTATTAACTCATTCGACTCGATCTTACTTCCTTCGGACTTCTCCTTCCCTAACGAGGTTATTAACCTAAGGTTCTTCCCCCCTTAAGTTTTATAACCAAATGCTTTGTTACCAATCTGTGACGCCCCCAAATTCGGGTATCTTCCAACCCGACAGATGGTGCTACACGGTACTCATAACTGTACATTCATTCTATTGAAATAACATCAAAATGTTTGTATCAACGACATTCTTATTACATTACTAATATTACATCATGTTCCCAGGTTCTGAAATCGTTACATTCTTTGTTCATCATAATATAATTCATACAAACATACTAGTCTATTACAGAATAAACTAGTCATTAATCTTTACCTTGCCTTTATCTCTACTGGAACCCTCGGTTCGCTCGACCTTAGCTGCAATCATATGATTCAAGCAAGAAGTGAGCATAACTAGCTCAACAAGTCTAACAATATATTATATAGATACCACTTCGAGAATCATATAATTATTCTTCATTAACTGGACAATAGTTATGAAGTACTATGAAACATTGATTAGCGCTTCTTATCTCATAAAACGATTTCGAAGTATATATAATAGCTTAGAAATTATGAGTAGCTTCATAGACCATGAACATTCTCTTTAGCTTTTATTCATGAAAAGGACAACTCGGTACTAAGACCATAAGTCTGGCATATCTTACGAGCACGTCTAGGTGATCAGCCTATAGTACTCTATGTTGATCAACACTACATTCTTTAAACGTATGTACGTTTAAGTTTTGGCAACCTCGCGTGCCCATCGAATAATCTATGACGCCCCCAAATTCGGGTATCTTCCAACCCGACATATGGTGCTACATGATACTTATAACTATACATTCATTCCATTCAAAACACAACACAATGAATGTATTAACTATCTTCTTATTACAATCATAATAAAATCATTTCTCAGGTTCATAAACCGATTACAATATTCGATGTTCGTAATGTATAATACATACAATCATACTAATCTATTACAAGATGGTTAACTATCCATCTTAGCCTTGCCCTTATTTCTCTTAGTATTCTCAGTATGCTCGGCTATAACTGCAATCATATAATTCACGCTAGAAGTGAGCATAACTAGCTCATCAAGTCTAACAAAGAATAATATCAATACCACATTCACGTATTCTCTTCGTATAATACTCGTACGATAATCATATTGTACTTCGTATTAAATCTTCATACTATACTCGTATACTAAAACGTATCACACTCGTATAACGTACGCATAATCATTATCGTAATTCATTATACGTATCTCATTTCCTTCTCGGAAATCATTCTTCTCAACCCTTAGGTTTTAAGTCTGCAAACAAAAACTTCATTTGCCATAAATGAAATATTATTAAATATTCCATCTCGTCTTCATATTCTATCATTACGCGTTTCGCAGAATTTCAAACTTAATTCCCGAGCATAAACGGATGAATAGTGTTTTTACAGAAATTTCTCGAAAAACTTTTACTTTCGTCTTGGAATTTCAAAACAATTATTTCTAGCACATAGCCAGAATACTAACCACATCCGCACATTCTAGGTCATAGAACGACCTTCACATAGCTTACTCATATAAATAATCAATTAAATTCATTTAATTCACATAATCAAATAAAAATTTAATTATCATATAAATCTGATTTTCTCGGGCGTTACATTCTCCCTCCCCCCTTATAAAGGTTCTGTCCCCAGAATCTTGCTTATAATTACATAAACAAATGAGAAAAATTTTCCTTCGTTTTCCTTTCGAGTTCCCACGTTGCTTCTTCAGCATTGTGGTTTCTCCAAATAACCTTCACCGAAGGTATTATCTTATTTCTCAAAACTTGTTCCTTCCTATCAATAATTTGAACTGGAAGTTCTTCATACGATAAATCTTTTTCTATCTGAATAGATTCATATTCTATTACGTGTTTATAGTCCGGCTTATAGGGATGCAACACAGACACGTGAAACACATTGTGTATACGTTCCATTTCTAGAGGTAAGGCTACTTCATAAGCTACCTCTCCTACCCATCTTAAAATCTCAAAAGGTTCTATAAACCTTGGACTTAACTTCCCTTTCTTTCCAAAACGTATCTTTCCTTTTCAAGGAGATACTTTTAGAAAGACATAAGATCCTACATCAAATTCTCTCTTTTCTCTGTGAGGATCGACATACTTCTTTTGCCTATCTTGAGCTGCTACCAATCGAGTACGTATTAGCTTTACCATGTCCGCCGTTTGTTGTACCAACTCAGGCCCCAACATCCGACGTTCACCCACTTCATCGCAACACAATGGAGTTCAACACTTCCTTCCATACAACTCTTCGTAAGGTGGCATGCCTATACTAGCGTGAAAACTATTATTGTAGGCAAATTCTACCAACGGTAGATGGTCATCCAAACACCCTTTGAAATCCATAACGTAAGATCTTAACATATCTTCAAGCGTTTGAATTGTCCATTCACTTTGTCTATCCGTCTGAGGATGATACGCCGTACTCAATCTCAACCGCGTTCCCATTTGCTCTTGACAACTCCTCCAAAAATTTGATGTGAATCGTGGATCACGATCTGACACAATCGAAATAGGTACTCCATGTCTTGAAATAATTTCCTTGACATAAAGCTTAGATAATTGATCTAGGTTATACCTAACTCCTATCGGTAGAAAGTGAGCCAATTTCGTCAATCGATCCACTATCACCCAAATAACGTCGTATCCTTTCCTTGTCGTTGGAAGTCCCACCACAAAGTCCATTGTGATGTGCTCCCATTTCCACTCTAGAATTTCTAATGATTGCAACAACCCACTAGGTCGTTGGTGTTCAGCCTTAACTTTCTGACAAGTTAAGCACCTACTAACATATTCTGCTATCTCCCTTTTCATGTTTGGCCACCAAAAGTTCTGATGAAGGTCTTGATACATCTTTGTACTACCGGGATGTATCGAGTACCTCGAACTATGGGCCTCGCTCATTACCTCTTCCTTTAATTCAGAATTATTTGAAACCCAAATTCTTCCTTTAAAATGAAGTAATCCCTCCCTATCGAGGTTATACTTAGTCTTTTCTTTATCTTCTATCTTCTTCTTCATATGCTCGCATTTGTCGTTGTTCAATTGCACTTCCTTAACACATTCCACTATGGTCGGTTGAGTCTTCATGGAAAATAACATCTCCTCTCCTTCATTCGGTAATTTAACTTCTAATTTCATCCTTGCCATCGTTGTTACTAACTCATTTTGAGCCGTTAACATTGATAGTTTCTCTCGACCCTTCCTACTTAGTGCATCGGCTACTACATTTGCTTTCCCCGGATGATATAAGATATCACAATCATAATCTTTTATTAGTTCCAACCATATTCTCTGCCTCATATTCAACTCCTTCTATGTGAAGATATATTTCAGACTTTTATGGTCCGTGTATATCTCACACTTCTCACCGTATAGATAATGCCTCCATATTTTTAAGGCAAAAACTTCAGCTGCCAATTCTAGGTCATGAGTAGGATAGGCCTTCTCATAATCCTTTAATTGACATGACGCATACGCAATGACCTTGCCATGCTGCATGAGCACGCAACCCAGTCCTCTATGCGAAGCATCGCTATACACTACAAAATTCTATGTATCATCTGGTAAGGACAATACAGGTGCCTCACTTAACCTCTTCTTTAGTTCTTGAAAACTATTTTCACATTTTTCAGTCCATACATACTTCACCGACTTCATTGTCAAATTCGTTAGCGGAGTAGCTATTTTAGAAAAGTCCTGAATGAACCTTCTATAGTATCCCGCTAACCCCAGAAAACTCCGAACCTCATTTGGCATTTTTGGTCGCTCCCACTTATTAACTGCTTCTACTTTCGCTAGATCCACAGAAATTCCATCTTTATCAATAACATGTCCTAGAAACTGCACACGTTCAAGCCAAAATTCACACTTTGTGAATTTTGTATACAACTTTTCCTTCCGTAGTGTTTCCAACACTATCCTCAAATGTTCAGCATGATCTTCTAACGTCTTAGAATATATTAGAATATCATCAATGAACACTACAACGAACTTGTCCAAATGCTATTTGAACACTCTGTTCATCATATCCATGAATGCGGCTGGCGCATTAGTCAACCCAAATGACGTAATCAGAAACTCTTAATGACCATAACGAGTTCTGAATGTCGTCTTAGGTACATCCTCCTTCCTCACTTTTAACTGATGATACCTCGTACGCAAATCTATTTTAGAAAAATACTTTGCCCCTTTCAACTGATCAAATAGATCATCAATCCTTGGCAGCGGGTATTTATTCTTAATCGTTAACTTGTTCAACTCTCGATAGTCGATACAAAGTCGTAACGACCCATCCTTTTTCTTTACAAACAATACCGGTGCTCCCCAAAGAGACACACTCGGTTGAATGTACTTCCTGTCTAATAGTTTTTGTAATTAAACCATTAACTCCTTCATCTCAACTAACGCCATCCGATATGGTGCACTTGAAACTGGTGTCGTACCCGATAACAGATCAATCACAAATTCAACCTCCCTATCCGGTGGAATACCTGGTAACTCCTCCGGAAATACATCCGCGAACTCTTGAACTATAGGTATCTGGTCCAACGATGTTCCCACTCTTTGGGTATCCACAACATGACACAAATAACCTACATACCCCTTTCTCAACATCTTCCTAACTTGTGTCATCGTTAGACAACAAGAGCGTCTCGGTGATTTACTACCGAAGAACACTACCTTGGTTTTCTTAGAAAGCTGAAGGTTCACACTTTTCCTATGCCAATCTATTATAGTCTTCTGGTTAACCAACCAATCCATACCAAGAATTACATCGAATTCTTTTAACCTTATGGTACCAAATCTACCGATAACTTATTCCCTCTAATAGTTACGCAACAATCCTTATGAATATATTTAATCGGGATTATTTCTTCGTTCGCTACCTTAACGTCTAAAGGTATTGCTAACTTTTCAGGGATTAAACCTAATAGTTTAGCAAATTCACATGCTATAAAAGAACAAGTAGCACCCGAGTCAAATAACACATAAGCATTTATTTTATTGACTGGAATGATGCCTGCTACTACATCCGATGATGCAACCACATCTTGTACAGTCATATTAAAAGTACGGGCTGAGGGTCTACCCACCGATGGTGTTGGTGCAGTAATGGCTAACTTACCACTACCAGAACCCTTATTTCCCTCTAACCCTTTCTTGGGGCAATTTCTTGCCATGTGGTCCAACGATCCACAAACGAAACAACCATGATTTTTCTTAAGGTTAGGACAGTTGAGTGATAAATGTCCCTCCTACCCACAGTTGTAAAAAACTGATTTTCCCTTTAAACAGACTCCCAAATGAGTCTTTCCGCATGTTTTGCATGCCTTCATCCCACGTTTAGAATCTCCTTGTTTCACCCCAGTATTCCCAGGGTTAAAGCTTTTCCTCTCTGGCATAGTGCCACTATCGCTGGCAACCTCTGCCTTATTTCCTTCCTCTACTTTATTCTTGTTCTTCCTTTCCTTGTGGTACTGAGACAACACCTCACCACCACCTTCGGCTATAATCTCCTTTTCTAGAATGGTCCCGTAGGAAGCACTCTAGAACACCGAAATCATACTGTAGAGCCAGGGTTATAAGCCCTGCTCAAACCTACGAGCCTTCCTCTCTTCTGTGTCCACTTGATGTGGAGCAAATCTCGCCAATTCATTGAACTTGGCTGTGTAATGGGGAACTGTCATGTCCCCTTGCTTAAGTTCTAAGAATTTAATCTCCATCTGACCTTGCATACTAGTAGGGAAATAGTTCTCGAAGAATACCTTCTTGAACAGTTCCTATTTAACTGCCTCCATTCTAGCCCCACCCTGGTGAGCCTCCCACCAGTAGTTGGCCTCCTCTTTCATCATGTAAGTCGCAAAAGAAGTCTTTTGTGCCTCACCCATGTTTGTGATAACAAACGCCTTCTCTATTTCTTTCACCCATGTCTAGGCCTCTAAGGGGTCCGTTGTTCCTTGGAACTCCGGAGGACCCACACTTTTGAATTCTTTAAAGGTAGTTGTTCTAGCTACCCTAGGTGATACGAGAATCTCTCCCCCAACTTGGTTAAATGTTGTCGTTAATAAATTAACGAACTCTTACATAGGGTTATTAGGACCCCCTTGATTTTCATTATGTGACTCAGCCTCTTAGTTACGTTGTCTCCTTCTTGGCGGCATAACTCTGATTAAATAAATAAAGTTTCATTATTATTTATTTAACTACTTAGTTATCATTCCCAAATAACAACTCATACCACAACAAGCACATTTAAATAAAAACTTCTTTATATTAATATGCTTCCATAGTCAAAACTATTTACACTTTGCTTCCATAGCCAAAAAGCTAATACATTACTATCCCACGATTGACTTTTACAAAAATTGAGATTTACAAAAAGACTACCCTTTAATTATACAAAAGAGGGTTTTACGTCACTACACATATACAAAAGATCTAATGATCTACTAACACTACCTTACGACATTCTCATGTTTCTAATTTACTAAAATCGAAATAATATCTCGACTAATCGTATGTCGAGTCTGCCCTGACTCAATAGGATAACAAGCAATTTTTAGCTTAAAATCCTCGTGAGCACAGTCATGGATGTAAGACATCCTTGCTATCTTCTGGTCTTTTTCAACCAGTTTCTTTCGAAGCTCTACGGCCTCTTCCTTATAATCCCTCGCCTTATTCGTGATCAACACTTTCTCATCGTGCTCCGACTCAAAATCTGCCTCTGCAGACTCCTTCGCCTCATATAGGGCGGTAATCTCCTCGTTCTGTGTTTTCACCACAGTGCGCAGATGTACATTCCTATCAAGCACGACCAGGTACAATGATCTCATTGCATCTGGAGGTGTTGACTCCTAAGTAGGTACCACCGTATTACTCGATGTTACCTCCATATCCTCCTCCACATCTATCATCATATTCAGATATGATGTTATTTCCATTGTTTCATCAGAGTAATCCTCCCCAAAAATGTACTCTTCTGGATCAAAATCTTCTAGAACCATTATCGGTACCTTTGCCACTGTCATAGGTACTATCTCCACTCAGTTCACTGACTCTTCACTCACCACGTGAATGTCTCTATACATCAAGCTATCGTTTGACATCTACAAAACACGTAACATGTTGATTAGTACATAATACACAATAGTATAATCACAAATCACATTTAATTTATTTGGATTAATTTCTATCTTTTAAATCTTTCGGTACTGAGTTTTCTCAATACCTTATTAATTCATTCGGCTCGAATTTACTTTCTTCAGACTTTACCTTCCTTATGAGGTTATTAGCCTAAGGTTCTTCCCCCCTTAAGTTTTATAACCTAATGCTTTAATACCAACTTGTGACGCCCCCAAATTCGGGTATCTTCTAACCCGACATATGGTGCTACACGATATTTATAACTATACAATAATTCCATTGAAAACACAATACAATGAATGTATTAACTATCTTCTTATTACAATCATAATAAAATCCTTTCCTAGGTTCATAAACCGATTACAATATTCGATGTTTGTAATGTATAATACATACAATCATACTAATCTATTACAAGATGGTTAACTATCCATCTTAGCCTTGCCCTTATTTCTCTTAGCATTCTCAGTATGCTCAGCTTTAACTGCAATCATATAATTCATGCAAGAAGTGAGCATAACAAGCTCAGTAAGTCTAATAAAGAATAATATCAATACCACATTCGTGAATTATATGAAAATCTTCCATAACTGAACAAATAGTCATGAAGTATTACTAAACATTAATACTTAACAATTCATAACATCAATTCCCAAAGTATATATACTAGTTTAGGACTTCTGAACTGGTCGAAATACCATGAACAGTATCTTTCTGTTTTCATACTTGAAAAGGACATCACAGCACTAAGGCTGTACATCCGGCATTTCTTACGAGCATTTCTTGTGATACCCCAGATTTTATGAATAAAGATTTAAATTTCTCGAAATATTTTTTTATTGTGGTGTGGATTTGATATAATGTTATAGTTGTGGGTAGTATTTATAAATTTTGCAAAGTATGCATGTTGTTATATAATATTTGATTGGTCGGGGAATATTCATTTTATATCGGGAATATAAATGCGACGACATTAATAATCATAGTGGATCCCACAACGGAATTATTCATTCGGATTGAGAAAGCGATAAAAATATTTTTATGAAAATAACGGTAGGAAGTTTTACCGTCAAAAGCTGTTGAACTACTTTCGGTAGTAAAAAGAATGCTGATGTCTGGCGTGGTTGCGTAGTAGCTACAAAGATTGATTATTGATGCTTACGTGAGAAGTCACTCATTTTTGTTTAATTATTGCCACAATGAATTGTTACATAGTATCTCACGTTATTTGATTCAATTATTGTCGATATTTTATATATTATTAAATCAATAATTGAGATGATGAGTTATTAATATTATTATTTGCAATATTAATGATGTCTAGAAGTTCGCCGAGGAGAAGTTTGGTCACCTAATTGGCTACTGATAGGAGAAATCTTTATTGGAATGCCCCCTCTTTCCTGGGAACGACCTGATCGATTAATATTGTGAATTATAATAATGATAATAAATGTTGTTAAATATATTTAGGTGTCTTTTTTATGAAGTCACGGAAGTTTATATATATATATTATATATATAAATTTTGTTTTATTAGTATTATTAATGTAATAAAAAGCAGAAAGTTTTTTATATAAAACAAAATACTTTTATAAAGTTATTTGTTTTATTAGACTATAAATAGAATATATTATATTTTATTATGCATAGTATTTTGCATAGTAAAATCTTTTTATATAAAATAGAATACTTTTATAAAGTTATTTGCTTTATTAGACAATAATTAGAATATATTATATTTTATTATGCATAGTATTTGCATAAGTGCCTTCATAGTGTTTTTGTATAGTAAAATATTTTTATATAAAATAGAATACTTTTATAAAGTTATTTGTTTTATTAGACAATAATTAGAATATATTATATTTTATTATACATAGTGTTTCAGATAGTGCTCAGAAGCCCCAGAATCGCCATGATGGATCCGGTTCGCTATTTTATAATCATTATTGCGGAAGATATAAACATAAATTATTTATACATTAAACATTATAAACTATCCCTAAGGTCGAGTAACCATAACTTATACACATTTCATAACTTATCTGACACATGATATTATCATCATACAAGACTATTACAAATCTAATCGCAAGATATTAACTCTAAGTGGGAATCGCCTTTTAACTTTCCTCAGATCCGAAGCATTCGCCTTTATCTGTAATGTTTTATCATGATATAGCAAGGGTGAGTATGAAAGTTGCCCATCAAGTTTAAATACAATTTAAGGATATATCATGATTGAAAGAGTCTGAATAATAAGCTGGCTATAATTCACAATGTAGTTGTGAATTAGCATTAACAACTTTGATGAACAAGTATTAAACATGAACAATATATATCTGGACCAACTGGTAATGAAGGTGATCGACCTTTCATACCGAATTTATACATACAAGATGTACAGAGTATAATTCTACATGGCAATCAAGAATGATTAACCATAAGCATATCGAATGAAACACTCTTAGTAGAGTTAAGAAAAACAAACTTGCTGCATTCCAGTTGATTACCGTCGAAAAATAACTTAGCTTTATCCAAGAACCTAATACGAGATAATACCGATCTCCAAATATTAGAATAATATCATCACAAAGATAAAATAACCTAAACACATTATCACATAATCCTATCGACCATACAACATATAAGACTTAGCATCAAATCGCACTATTTAAGTCCGAGTTGAAACCGACACAATTCAATCATCCCGACGGTCTAATCGGACAATTATCGAGTTTAAGTTCCATTAAACTCTGCCTAAACACTAAACAATATCTTAGATAATCATAGTATTACCAAAACATTTTTCATAAACTTGCAAAAATTTTCGGATAATTAATATCATTTAACAACATTTTTCAATCATTAATCGTATTTAAATGAATTAAATACCACAATATTCTAATATCATTAATATTTATTTAATATTAAACATTAATGAAACACATGTCATAATATTATAACATATTTGTAATATCTCAAAGTATTTTCAATACTTTATTATTTCCTTTAAATGTTTTTAAAGTAATTAAAAACATTAATCAATAACTAATATTAATATAAATACCACATTATTCTTGATCATTAACATTTATTTAATATTAAATTTTAATGAAAATCATAACATAATATTATAATATAATTATAATATCACAAAGTATTTTAATATCTTAAAATCATATTTATATGATTTTTAAACAATCAAATCCATTATCCGATAATTAAAATATTAATATTTTCATGCCAAAATACCAAAAGTTATATTTTATAAATTAAAATATTTTTATAACACTTAAATCATTTTTATATGATTTTTAAAGCATTAATTCTATTTTTCATAATCTATGTAATATATTTAGTTAAATATATTAACTACCATTAATAATAAATATTAATGAATTTCATCACAAAATATCAAAAGTCATCAAAAATAACTTAAAATATTTTCTAACACCATAATATAATTTTTCATGAATTAAAATAATTTATTTAATAATATAAATAAATAAATAAATACCATTTATATTCCAAAATATTAAATATTTTGAAATATACTCCAATTAATTAAAAACTATTTTTCGTGCTTTAAAATAATTTTTCGTAATTTAATATGTATTTTTAATAATTTAAAACCATTTATTTCTATTTATTTATTAAAATAATCTATTTTTTTGAAAATAAGCGTCGCTAAAGGGCCTATAATGACAGTAACTGTCGCATTATAGGTGTTCTTGAGCACCGCCTGAAACACATTGTCATTACCGCTAAGGTGCTACGTTTGACCAAGCTCTAATTACTTGGCTATTACGTTTCTCGGATTTCTAAAACATTGATCTGGTAGTATTTATGTAATACTACAAGTATGTGTAATCATCTAAAAGTCATTAAGCATCACAATTGCAAGATCTAAGCCTGTAAAGATGTTGTCGTAACTGTTTAGAATTCAGGTTTACGTAATCAAGGTACATACTTTGGGTCCTTATAGTTTGCAGTCTATGTATTGTTCAAGTGATATAAAGGTTCATAATTGTAGTCATGAAGTCAGAGTATAACTTCGTAACATCAGATCAGTTTAACAACATCACCAGCTTTCAATATTTAAGCCGGTCAAAGGGCATGTCAGGACTGTTCTTGGCCGAATTCTGGGTTTACCCAGAATTCTTCAAAACAGATGGTTAACTCTAGTTTGACCTTAATTTTCGGCCATTACAGTTATGATCTAAGTGATCTGGTAACTTAAACATATAGTCTACATACCAGACTACAATAAACAAACAACAACTTGACCAAAATATTAACACACAACAAGATCTGAGGCTCGAAAAGTTTTGTCAGACCCACTTGGTTTTCTCGTGCCAGAAACTTTCGGTTCGTCGTGGTCGGTCAACGACCTTTGACCACCAATAACTCACGATCTAGACATGCTATGAGGTTGATTCAAGTCTTAGATTAAAGATCACATGGCGGATCACATATCCAAAACATAAAACACAACAAACAACTAACACATATGAATCCATGGGCTCGACATTCTACTGTCAGAGCCACTTTTTCCCTGCATTTTCAGATTTCTAAAACATCAATTTGAGCATCTAGGTGTTATGGATCCGTGATATTACAACCCGGATCACTAATATATACTACATACTACACATTTAAACATAAAATCATAATATCTAACAACATATCTAAGGATTTCTAGAATTAGGGTTTATACCTCATAAATGCTCAATTTTTGAATCTGATCTTTGGTGTTTGTTCTTGGCAAGCTAACACATGATCTTGGCTTAGCTTATTAGTCACTCTCACTCTAAAATTTTGGATGGGAGAGAGAGAGAAGGTTTGGCTAGCTTGAAAAAATAAAGTAAGTGAATTTTGCTTACTTTTGAACTTTGATCTTAGGTCCAATGTATTTATAGGATGCTAGATGGTTGATGATTAAAGGCTAGCACATAGACCACATGCCTAGCAAAGGTTGGTCACCAAATAAAGTTATGGCAACCTACACAAGTTATCTTATTAAATAATGCTAAAAGGGCATTTTGGTCATTCGCTCATAAAGTGCATGGTACTTTGGTAACTTCTCACACCTATTAGGTTTTAACCCTTAGGGTTTGAATTCCTGTGGTTTTATAAGATCTAAATCTAGAGTTGTGTATTAAGGGCAAATATGGAAATCTTCGTTTCTTTGATTAGGGTTCCCTAATTACAAAGAAAGTTTACTAATCTCATTCAAGCTTGCTAATTAGGGTTAAAGCTTCCTAATTAACATTACATTCTATAAGCTAATAATTAGGTTTTCTAATTGCATGCTAGGTTTCCTACATTAGAAATTAGGGCTTTCCAATTAATCAATTAGGGTTATCCCTAATTATACTTACAATTAATAACATGAAACTCTATACTTATCTTCAAGCTTCCCACTTGGGGTTTTAATATCCCGATTTAGGGGTTTTGCATGTAATAATTAGGGTTCAAATTTTGGAAATTAGGGTTTGCTAAATAATTAAGCTTTACCCTATTAAGCTTATAATTTAAATCACTTGAGTATTATAATTCTCCGTTATATTCTATTGCATTAGGGTTTCAAATATTCAAAATCAAATTAGGATTTTCGGATATGGTATTAGGTTTTCTAATACTCAAATAGGGTTTCAATAATTCATTAGGGTTTTCCCTAATAAATTTATAATTAATAACGTTAAACCTTATATATAGCATCGCATTCCCAATCTAGGTTTTTAATATCCAAATTAGGTTTCGGACTCCCAAAACCGAAACTAGGGTTTCGTAATCGATTTCTAGGTTTTCTTATCGACGTTAGGGTTTTCTAACCGAACGTTGTCGTTCTTAATATATACTTAGGGTTTGACACGGATATAATTTATCCGGGTCAACCCTCGACCCATAACCACATTACGAACCATATATAAAACCCATATACGTAACATAAACACATATAAACTTAATTACGAATAATTCACCTAAATCCTTCATGTAATTTTGAAATCCTCGTAATTCCTTCCCAATAACATCAAACGCATACACTTATTTTCGTCTCAGTTCAATATTTGACCTTAAATCAATCATTTAAGGTTTTAATAAATTGTCTAAATTCGAAAGGTCACAAAGATTCTGCATAGTATTTGCATAGTAAAATCTTTTTTATATAAAATGTAATACTTTTATAAAGTTATTTGTTTTATTAGACTATAAATAGAATATATTATATTTTATTTAAAAGATTTTGTTTTATTAGAATATTTTATTAATACAACATAGTAAATCAATATGGATAGTCCATTTAAAAGTAAATCAATCAGGCAGTTCATGAATTAGTTACTATTCAATCCATTCTCCTATAAATAGAAGTTCATTCCTTCATTATTTCTTACTTAATTCACTTTGAAACTCAGAGAGAGAACTACTATAGAGAAAGAAGAAAAGTATTCTGCTATTTCACTAATCCTATATCCAGTTTCTTCTAAGGTAAGGGGTATTATTTCTTTTGTATTCATGAAGAGAACTTCTGTTATTCCATTTTTTATTATTCTATTGGAATAACCTGTATACGCGGACTACCCTATACTTGGTGAAATTCTTCTGTTATTCTATTATTTATCATTATGTTGGAATAACCTGTCTATGTGAAGTACTGCATACATGGTGAAATTCTTCTGTTGTTTAATTCTTTATCATTATATTGGAATAAGCTGTCTATGCGAAGTACCACATACATGGTGAAATTCTTTTGTTATTCCATTCTTTATTATTACATTGGAACATCCATGCGTGCGTTTTTACATGACATTTGGTTTCGTTATTTATTATTAGGTTGGAATATCGCTTCCGGTGCACGTATTATACCGACCTGGTTCCATTAATTATTATTCTGTTGGAATAACCTGTCTGTGCGGTCTATCGCATGCATGATGATTTCTGTTGTTATTCCGTTCTTTATTATTCTATTGGAATATCATGTCGGTGCGAATTTTACATGATCTGGTTCCATTATTTATTATTCTGTTGGAATAACCTGTCTGTGCGGTCTATCGCATGCCTAGTGATTTCTTTTGTTATTCAATCTTTATTATACTCAGTTGGTTAAAGTTTTGACATCTATACTCCATGAAATTAGTGGAATATCCTTGATATTTGCGCTTCATCCAGTATCTTTTCATGGAAATATTCTTCAAAGCATTCTTGAATTTTAGTCCACAAAGAAGTATCATGTTGACAATTTGGACGTTATTAGTTCCTAGATAAATTAATTCTTGAACTTGTTTTATTGAATTCTTATATCATTGTCATCATCCTCATGTTTATATTATATTAAAAGTCATATGTGGCCTGTAGTGCATATATAGACTTGGTATGATTATGACTAGGGATTAATAGGTATAATCATGACCGTAATGTTACAAATGATGTGGTAAAAGTCCTCATTGGCCCGTAGTGCATTGATGGACAGTTGTTGGCATGATCATGACCATTGATGAATACACGAATATCCTTGGCTTGTAGTGCATGGATAATTTGTGGTTGTGATACTAATGAATATCCTTGGTCGTAGTGCAGGGATGATGTGGATTATTTATTGTCGAGTCTCAATGATAAAAATGATGAAAACCTTTTAAAACATAGAAGATAGTAGATTTTATTCTCTACTTGACTCTTTTAATGGATTGCTTGTTCACCCACAGCTTAAACTTGATGTCTTTTGTATTTTATCAGTTTAACATTGTTGAAGGCTAATGATAATTTATTCTACATTATCTTAGTCATAATATTTCTTCTTTGGGCTAGTTGAGCTCACCCTTTCTTTATTTTGTTCTCTTGTGAAATGATAACGTGGCGGACTTGTCGGGGAGCGAGTAACTGGTCCAGATGATAGCATTAGTAGTCCTCACTATTTCGTTAAATAGTGTGACAATAAATGTAATGAGGACTCCATTGAGTGTGGATATTGTCTAGATGATAATATTCTTATTAAAACTCTTAGATTATGTTATGTCGTATTTTATACGATTGTTGTATAATTAAGTTATATTTATATTCTGTACCATGTATTTGGCGACTCAGAATAGGTGATGTATACCTATTTTGGGGGCGTCACACTTCTAGGTGATCAGCCTATAGTACTCTATGTTGATCAACATTCATCCTTTAAACGTATTTACGTTTAAGTTTTGGCAAACTCGCGTGCACATCGAATAATCGATGAAAAATACTTTTGTTTGTTCATAACAAACTTACCTTTAAAACCATACCAAATACTTGGCCTAAGATATCGTTATCATTTCTATATAGAAAGATATATATATATATATATATAAATCAATCTAACTCTTACGAATAGTCTAGCCGAGTTAAAACTGGCATTGACCCTTTCTTTAAAATCATACATGCAACTCATTACGATGAATCACAGAAAACTCGACTAACACAAAGGTTAGACAAGCGTTAAGAAAACTTGCCTTCAAGCGTCTTCGAATAATTTATTTGACTGTTCTTAGCCTTTACAGAATCTACATGATATATTCACATAGCACACTATAATTAGCTACCAAACAATCAATCACATTATGTCTTAGTTGACTTTATTTCATTAATAAAGTCAATTCGACTTACTACCCTTCAACCTGGCTTGTTAACGATCTTACATGATTAACCGAACTCAATCATAATTGATGAAATACCAATGTCGATTATCGTTCTTGGTTTATTTATTAACACTTCGTCTTTCTTCGTTACCATACTAACAACTCGCGTTCAATTTCTAAGTTTATCACCATATAGACTAGTATATGTAACATAGGAATAGTTTTAGTATGTTCATTAAGTATATAAACTTAACTTATATAGGTTTTGAAACAATTGGAGTTCAAACCTAACTTGTCCAACAAATGTCTTGCCTTCGGCGCATGGCGTGGCCTCTATATACACAACATCGTGGCCATGCCAACAATAAGCCTTGTTCGCATGCATGTGTTGCACCAAAGACTGAAAAAATTTTACAAATAAAAAATTTAGTGAACTTTTCGGCTTCAAAACTTCTTCGTTATAAGTCCGATTTGGTCCGTTCAAAAGCCTACAACTCCCATTTTACATACTCTACGCGTTCATATAAGAATTTTACAATTCCGAATCCGTTAACTCAAAATTCACTTCTAAGTTCATTATCGATCGTTTGTTAAATGCTTTCGAGCGATCAATACTCGTTTTCTTCATTTTAAGTCAGAATCCGACGATTCTTGAGCCCACGACTCTTAAATACCATATCTCACGTGTTAACATTGAAAAGCAACATTTTCAAGTCTCACGGGAACTTTCGACTACTAATCCGAAATTTCTACGTTTTCGACGTTTAACGTCTATTTTCGTAAAATTTGCCATAACTTTGTTACTAGTGTTCTATATGCCAAATCAAATGGAACACTCCATTGATTTCATATCTACATCCTAACGAAGCAAGATTCACATTTTCTAATAGTGATGGTGTTTAATTTATCCATCAACAACCAAGTTCATAAATCAATATTTCCAACGGTTTAAACTTACGTAAACCCTTACGATTTGCATTTATACATGACTTATAATTGTTTTACATATTACAAGCCATCCTTATTCCTCCATAAGAGGCATGCTCCACCAATTTATGATTCTTCATAACAAAGAAATCAAAAGGATGGAAAACTAATACTAATGGAATATTACCTTTCCGATCTTTGTGGTCTTGCTAAAATCTCTAATGTTTTGCTTCAAAGTGAGATGATTTCTTTTTTCTAGCTCTTTCTCTCTCTGAATATAAGTTGGATGACACTTGGAAAAATCACAAATGGCTAACTTAAGCCTTCTATTTATAGCCAATTCAAATGGAGGACTTTTTGGTCATTTCTCCTCACCTCCTTACTATTCACTACTTCATCACCAAGTAAAATACTTAGTGATCAAGTAGTTCACTTTACTTGGCCACCAAGTGGCCGGCCCATATGCCCATGGGTCATCCCCATGGGTTTTATCCATTCGGTGACCCATCGGTTCGATCTACGATTCAATTTCTTGGATCGGGCTTAATTAAACATAACGTTGGGCCTTAATTTGGGCTTAGACACATAATTCCTTGGGCTTAATTACTCAATTACTTGGGCTTGATATAATCCAAATCCAATTGGATTATACTAAGTTCTAAACTCTAAGTCCATTACACCAATCGTATTCTACACATAACATTCACGTATTCTCTTCGTATAATACTCGTACGATAATCGTATTGTACATCGTATTAAATCTTCATACTCTACTCGTATACTAAAATGTATCACACTCGTATAACGTACGCATAATCATTATCGTAATTCATTATATGTATCTCATTTCCTTCTCGAAAATCATTCTTCTCAACCCTCAGGTTTTAAGTCTGCAGGCGAAAACTTCGTTCGCCATAAATGAAATATTATTAAATATTCCATCTCATCTTCATATTCTATCATTACGCGTTTCTCAAAATTTCAAACTTAATTCCCGAGCATAAACGGATGAATAGTGTTTTTACAAAAATTTCTCGAAAAACTTTTATTTTCGTCTTGGAAATTCAAAACAATTAATTCTAGTACATAGCCAGAATATTAACCACATCCGCACATTCTAGGTCATAGAACGACCTTCACATAGCTTACTCACATAAATAATCAATTAAATTTATTTAATTCATATAATCAAATAAAAATTTAATGCTCATATAAATCCGATTTTCTCGGACGTTACATAATCGATGTAAAATACATTTATTTATTCATACTCAGGCTTACCTTGAATCCGTACCAAACAATTGGCATAGGATAACATTATCAATTATATATTGTAAGACTTATAAATAAATAAATCAATCAATCTTTAAGATTAGTCTAGCCGAGTTAAAACTGGCATTGACCCTCTCTTTAAAACCATTCATGCACCTCATAACATGAATAACTGAAAACCTGGCTAACACGAAGGTTAGACAAACGTTAGAAAAACTTGCCTCCAGCGTCTGCTACAGTAAAATTAATTTCCCTTTAAGTCTTTATGGTTTCTACAACACATAACCACATAACATACCACATTAGGTCATGAATGAACATACATGGTTCCTAATGAATCTTACCCTTCTTCTCAATCTAATCATGTATTAGATTTGTTATTATTGGTTCCAACTTGCCATTATAATTTACATCGTTCTTACCAACTTCTTTCTCGTCTATGTCTTAAGTGAATTTACTTCATTAATAAAGATTAATTCGACTTATTAATCTTACTTATGGCTTACTAACGTTCTTACATTATTAATCGAAACTCGATCGTCATTGGTTAAGTATACTTATTGCATACCGTTCACGTTCACGTAATATTTAACAACTTTTAGTTGTAACTCTCAACGTTATAGTCATCATCAAAGATGCTACTTTAAGTTAATTAATTTATTATCAATTAACTATATTTCCTTTCATATACTTAATCGTACTTATTAACACAACTTGTTTCAAGTATTTATCTGCCCTTATGGCTTATTATCGTTCATCGTTTCATTATTAATAACTTACATTCAATTGACTTACCTCCAACCTTTAGTGTTATACTTAAGGTTATAACATCCTAAATGATGTTACATTAAGTTGATTAAGGATTTAATTCACTCTTCATTCACTTCTCCTTCACTTTACATTCAAAATCTTTCTTTCTATCTCTATTTTTCTTTTTTAAGGCTTGCATCAAGTGCTGACTTCCTTCCCTATGTCGTATTTGCAGTCATGAAGTCGGTGATTCTTGAAACCCAAATTTCGGTCTCACGACGCCATTCTTAGTTCATTCGGCCACACTACGGCACGAGATTTCAGTAGCTCCTGGACATCCTTGGCGCTGCGGCGCCACTTATGGTTCTTTGGCTGGCGCTGCGATGCCAGACCTCATTACCAGACAGTTTTGATAGATTTCTTACACAAACGAATTTCCCGGCCTCCAATTTGATCATTTAAAGTCTAAATTGGTTCGTTCAAAAGCCATTAGCTCATGAATCACATACTCTATGTGTTCATGCAAGAATTTTCCATTTTCGAATTCGTTAACTCAAAATTCACCTATTAGTTCATTTTAACAAAAATGATAAACCTTCATGAACGTTCAACGCTCGTTTCTTCGTTCTAAGTCAGAATTCGGTTATTTTCGAGTCCACAACTCTAGAATGCCAAATGAGACAATACTCCATCAAAAACCAATGTTTCTAAGCTAAATGTCAAAATTTGACTTCCATTCTGAGAATTTCACAATTTCGACGATTAACGTCTAATCTCGTGGATTTCGCCATAACTTCGTTACTTGAGATTTTTAAACCGTTTCAAATGGATTCAATCCATCATACTAACATCTTAACCATACATATTTCAATAACTTATACATGATAAGTTCTTACAAGTTCTTCCTTAATTCATAGCTTATATAAGTATAAATGACTTATTCATGACTTATTAAGGCTTAAGTCCTTTGATTAATCATTCCTACTTCTTCTTAGCATACATGTTCTACCATTACTCACTTCTCTAATAATTGAAGAGAAAGAGAATCATGGTTTAGGTTCTTACCCTTGAAGATCACTTGATTAAGCTTTGTTCTTCTTCTTGCTTCTTGAATTATAAAGTCTAACTTTTTTAGCTTTTCTAGCTTTTTCTCTCTAACCAATAAGTACTTATGATGTTGGATGAAATAAAAACAACCAACAAATGAGCTAGCAGCCTTCTATTTATAGAAATCACAAAGTGAGGGCTTAATGGTCAATAAGCCATCCACCTCCTTACTATTCCTTGCTTAGCCATCAAGTTTACTTGATCACCACATTTACTTGGCCATTACTTAACTTATCCTTTACTTAGCCATTAAGTATAAGCACTTTACTTAGCCAACAAGCATAAGCACTATACTTGGCCACCACTTTGGGTCGCCCATGGTTTATCTTTACCCATTGGATCGATCCATGGATCCAGTTCTTACTTTGGGCTTTTAGCTTAATTAGCTTATCTCATACTTTGGGCTTGTATTTAACAAACACCTGGGCTTGTTCATTAATTCACTTTGGACCTTAACCTTTAATTCCAATTGAACTTAACCATTCCTATACTCGGGCTTGTACAATTCCTAACAAATCCTATAAGTCCAATACATTTGGCTTAAAGCCTTATAACGTATAATTTACATATTAATCTCGTATTCCACTCATATACTTATTCATATACGACATACCATCATTCATACATACTCGTATAATACCTTGTATCATACTAGTATTCAATACCTCGTACAATACCTACGTATTATACGATCATCGCTTTAATTCATTATACTTATTTCATTCCTTCTCAT
The DNA here is from genome assembly GCA_020205615.1 of Panax quinquefolius. Classification (NCBI taxonomy): domain Eukaryota; kingdom Viridiplantae; phylum Streptophyta; class Magnoliopsida; order Apiales; family Araliaceae; genus Panax; species Panax quinquefolius. The sequence continues at coordinate 86,617,932 of CM035159.1, read as the reverse complement.
AAATCACTTTCCCTGACCGTTAGATTTTAAGTCCGCAGGTGAAAAACTGCGTTTGCCATAACTGAAATATTATTGGATAATCCATCTTACTTCGATATTTTATCATTACGTATTTCTCGGAAGTTCAAAAATAATTCCTGAGCAGAAATGGACGAATAGTGTTTTTACAGAAATTTCTCAATAAACTTTTATTTTCATCTTAGAAATTCAAACACTTTATTTCTACCACATAGCCAGAATCCTAACCACATCCACACATTCTAGGTCATAGAACGTGTAAGAACCCAAATTTTCAGAAAATATTAAAATAAGAATTTAGTGAATAAAATTCTTAAGGCATGTGAAGGGCTCAAATAAAAATGTATAATGTGTTACGAGGCATGTGGTATTGTGTTACATAGGGTATTATGCGCTATGTAATAATTGAGGTTGTGTTTAATAAATAAATATCATTATTATATATTTATTATGAATTATAGAGATGAATTAGTAAAGGTGGATAAGATTTATCTATTGATATTAAATAATTTATGTGAAATTATTTTATTAAGGTAAGTTGGTGACATTAAAATATCTTTGATAATCACCAATTTCTTGAGTATTTGTATGAGTGAATATCAAGTCTAAGGTAGTACAATCATACTCTTTAATGGTTGATGTATAGTAGCTGGGCTAAACGATTCCTTCAGAGAGCGGAGGTATATACGAATTGGTAACCGATCTAACTCACTATGAAAATAGTGTAGATGAGACGAAAACTAATTTGTTGGTTGTTTGTGGGAAACCACTCAGTGTACTATATTGAATACTATTAAAGACTCGATGTGTGTTAGGTTTGGCCTTGTATATATGTACGTTGTTGACGAGAGAAGAGAATCGATATACCTTTGAAGTGGTTAGAGGATTATTGATTAAATTGATACACAGCGAGAAGTGATGCATGTATGTGTTATATTTGAGTGTGGTGTTATTGGTGGTATGAAACCGTAAAGGAAATGTATAGTTGGTTAAACTAATAAGGGAGATATATTTCTAAAACTCGAAGCGTAATCCTTGAATTGTTAAGGAAAATAGTAATCGATGATGCGAAACCAAATAGAGGATTGATGTTAGTCGAGTTAACGCTTAAGGAGGATGTGTAAAGTGTTTAGAAGTGTAAGGTTTCGGGATTACGCTAATGCGAACTTATGCACTGAGGAATTTGGTATGGTAATGTGCGCCATTACCAGTTTTATGATGACAAGTAGCAATTGCCGCTTATGGATCTGTAGAAAACTCCGAGTCAGTTGTGAAATGTGATTTGCAAGCCATCTATACTAATAACTCTTTCAAGGTCATGAATGGTGACTTAGTGTTCATGAAGAAACTTAGTTAGCAAAACATGACTTGAATAAAGATTTAATTAATTATCCCAGAATAAATATTGGTTAATTAAAATTATATTATGGAATATTATAATTCTTGTATGGCAATGGCGTGGTAATAAGTTAAACGAAAAAGGGTTAGTTCACTTGGATAAGATGGTGAGTTAACATATGTGTTTAGCATAAGAGGATGAAAGAAATATGTTAATTAATATTGGATATTTTAATATATTACATAGTTTTGTAATATATCAAAGGGTTGATATTTGAAAGGTAAATGATTAAAAGAACCAATATAGTTATAAGTAATTATTGGTTAGAGATTTATGCATAAGGTTAATATTGTATGTGGTGGTTAAAGAAAATTGTTTTGGGACAATTTATGGAAGAAATGAAATGAAAGAATTATTGTACATACTAATTATTGTAAGATAATAAATGATTAATACTAATTAATCGTTGTGATATTAAAATGTGATTATGGGTTGGGAATACCCAATTGAATTAAACTTAGCCCAATTAAAATATTAATGTGGACATTATCATTAAATAGTATTACTATGGGTAATATAGAAAATGTGGGTAGTAGTGATGTAAAATATCTATGGCCTAAGAATACATGAAGTGTGACATTTAATTGGAACTAATGATATAAGGTACCAAGTAGTACGGCGAAGTCATATGTAACTTTAATACACCAATGATTAAATATCTGTGTATTCTAGAAACTAAGAAAGGAAATTAATGTTTTAAATAAACATTAATATTAAATAAGGTATAATGTGATTATGTGAGTAGTAGAAATAATTATGGAACTACTCGGATAATAATACCTAACTGTGTTATTTTATTGCATGTATTTAATGTACATGAATTATATGATGCGAGTATAAAATTTATATTTAAATTCCTAATATGGTAACAATTGTACACTAAGATTTCATTTTGGAACTAACCCAAGCCTTAATTAACCAAATGCTTATATTTCTCTCTTGTCCCAAATTGAGTGGCACAATAGTACGTGAACAGTGGCCTAACTCTATATTACGTATGAATTAGTTGGCAGTTGAAGGCTACTATAGCCATAATCATGAACTGAGAAATGGGGGAGAAGGAGTTGGTGAATCCTTTTCACCAAACTTTCTCAATCCAATAGATTTTTCTTATAACCTTTGGGTTGATTTCTTGGTTAATGGCTTGACATGGTTAGTAAAAATTCTATAAATTGAGCATTTCTTTCACTTTCATTGTTGCTGAGATTTCTTGTTAAGTTATATTTGAGAGTTGAGAGTTTCAAATTTCTGAGAATTGCTAGTGTGGAATTGGGAGTTCATTAGGAGCAAGTTCTTTCACATTACAAAGGTATAATTCCTTTTCATTGCTTCCATTTCATTCTCTGTCAAAACAGAGTTCGTGGGTATTAAAATTCAAATTCTTGAATTCATGGAATTAGATGTTAATGAGGCTGGGTATGGGTTATATAGTTGTTATATGACCATATAAATATGTTTCAAATGTAATAGGAATGTTTAGAAATCAATTTCATGAGTAATTTTTGTGTTTGGGCTAAATAGTTGCCGAAGTTTACTATTCCTGGCTCGAACTAGGAATGGCGCAGCTGCGCCGGATTAACACTGAGGCGTTGTAACGACCCCAAAATTCATACAATTTAATTCTCAACTTCAGTCATTAATAATACATTCAACCTCTAATTTTACATCATTAAACGATAATACAACCATTGAAATTTGTTGAATAATTAAAATTTTCTATTACAAACTATCTTTGTTCCCAAAACCTTAAACCTTTACCTCTAAACATCTCAGAATCATTTTAATACTACAATAGTTTACATCGCAAAATGTTATTACAATTCAACATTTATACATTGTTCGGAACCTTAAACATGGTTCAAATAATCATAACTCAGCCAAAGTATATAATTCTTCATGTATCACATCTGATTCATATCTTTCAAGTAGCACATACTTTACCTTAAATCTTTAACCTGCAAAAGTTGTTATTTGCAAGGTTGAGCTCGACAGCCCAGCAAAATCTAATAGTTTTCATGCATCACATTGCACATAATAAAATGCTCAACATATAATATACATGCTACAGTTCATATAACAGGTATAAAGATTGAGTCCTTACTCAATCAGCATGCTTAATCAATCAACATAGTCATAAATTGACTTTAACATTTTATACTTTCAACATATATATATAACACATCATGCTCTTTGCAATAAAGATTTAAAACAATTAATCATCAAGTTCACATAACAAATAGGAACTGAAAGACTTGCCTTGATCGTTGTTTACCAATAACAGTTTAACAGCTTACAGTTATCTGCACTTCACGTGCCCTACACAATTATATAATCATACACATAAACTATTAGTCACATAGCAACGCATAGTAGTTGTAATGTAAACTTTAATCTACATCTTTTAACTCTTCCTATTAATCAATACACAATGTTCAATTTGATTGTGTTAACTTTAGACTTATAACTCACTATATTTCATATTCGAATTTCATTCAAGTGCTTAAGTCTTGCTAAAACTACTTATTGGTTTTATATTAAATCTATTCCATATCTTATAATATTCATTTCAATTGAATTAAAACACTTTTTAAGTTCATTAACACTTAGCACGGCGTTTCGACGTTCATTCGTGACACGCCTGATTCGTCTCTCTTGTGTGTACTTATTATGCTTATACAACTTATCTAATACATCATTTATTAATGTTAAGAATCATTATATTTACTAATATTCATGTTTTATTACGTAGAACAGCATCTTTTATCATCAGGAGCACTACATTTGCATGTGTGCATTCCCGACGCCCTCCGATTGCCTCCTAATACATATCAGTCCCACAAATGACCATTTTGACCCATGTTCCCAACCTCAAATAGAAAATATTAAAGAACAAAAGTTATAGATCTATCCGTCCTCGTTCCGGATCATCTTAAATCATCTCAATCGGAGTTTAAATGAGAAGGTTATGACTGTTTTACTACAGGAGGTCAAAACTGTCCGACCTAGACTACAATTCCAATTTGGGGCGCGAGAAATTCATTTGGGGTGCCAATTTTAGTCTTTGGGATGCGAATTTCAATTATTTGAAAGCGAACTTCATTGTTGGGCGAAAGTTCAGCCTATTTTTGGCACTAAGGCTCGAAAATAGAGTTTGGTGGGGTGCAAAACCAACGTAACCCAACCACGAAGAACAGAAAAACTAAATTCTGGACTGATTAAAACTGATAACATGTAAATTAACACTTATAATTTATGTAATTTACACATAATCGTTACCAAGCATACATATACTAGTTTAACACAACTAAACAACGATTTTTAGAAAACCTAAATTCTTGAAAACACTATTTTAAAACCAAACTCCCATATTGACGTTGTTTGACAAAGTTTAACACTAAAATTCCTATTATTCATCAATTAGTCCATTCCAACTATAATCTCTTCGTTTCTTACCAAGTTAATATATTCAGTGTTCAATTTCACCATTAATTCACCAACAAACTATTACAGACAATTACATTATATTAATTTTTGGTATTTTTACCAGCCATTTTTGAACATCTATATACTGCAAACAGTTTCTTCATTTTTAAATGAGACTAGCATACAATCCCTTATCTAAACATAAACTATAGCATTACAATTACTTACAAGTGCAATTATTCAGTTTATACAACAATTCAAGAGAATTTTAACTTCACAGAGAATTTGTAAAGAATTTTATACACAGTGAAACTCAAGAAAAATTATGCCGTAACATATATATTATGGGTTATATAACATACCTTCACTTGCTTGACCACTACTTGCTAAAACTCAGAACTTGCTTTGGAATCACAGACTTGTCTTTCTCTCAATTCTCTCTGGAGTCTCTTCTCTCTTTCTGAATTCTCTTCTCTCTTTTCTTAGTATCACAACATAGGCTAACTTAAGTGTAAAAACCAAACTGATACTAATCAAGCGTAAGAAGAAAACTGATACACCTTAATACGCATAAATATAATAACAGTTACAAAATAAACGTATATCTTATAAATATATTATATTTATTATTTTAATTTATTTTATATATTCTATTTATATTTTTAAAATTCAAAATTTAAAAATCCAAAAGCCATAAGGCTTTGTTTGACAAAACTCTTTAAAAATTAAAGACTTAATATATTTAAGCCTTGTTTGGTAAAACTAAATTAAACTCCTTTAATTTATTTTAATAACTCCTTTATAATATAATTATTTATCATACTTTATTTAATTAAGTTTTCATACTTAATTTAATTAATCCAAATAACAATTTATTGAATAAATCATTTAATCATTATAAACTCTCTAACTTAATTATTAAATTAAATTTAAATATTATCTCTTAACAATTAATTTTCTTAACCCATTAATTATTTATTAAACAAATAATTGACAAATCAAATCAAATCAAATTAAACAAATATTTATTCAATAATAAACAAATATTTATTCAACAATAATCACATCCATTAAATATTTATATAATTCAATAAATATTTATAATTACAATAAAAATTCTGGATTGTTACATTAATCACATAATAACTTCAATTATTAAATTCTTATTTTAATAACTTATGAAAATTCGGGTTGTCACATCATTCCCTCCTTATAAGGATTCCATCCTCGGAATCAAAGAAACCTCCTTTACTCGGTTTCCACCAAATCTCTTTTCAAAAATTTATCATTGAATATCTTCAACACAATACCTTAATTTAGATTTTATATTTCCTACTACATTTATTACTTAAACAAATTCTAGGGTTTATTTCCTAACTTTCACTTGAACTCAATTATATTTTGAGTATTATATACTCTTTAACCAATTCATTTCCTTAGCTAAGGATCGTTATCATAAACACTCGGGATATTACATTCACCCATTCTTCTAAGAATTTCGTCCTCGAAATTTTATCTATTAATCTTTATTCATTCAATCTATCAAAATAGATTTTACGTTAATACTTTATTCATTCATTGTGTTCTACAACCAAATTCTTTCTCTAAGGATCTTTCTAAGATCATTATATTCCTCACCTCTTCCTCTTCTAAGAGTTTCATATTTCTCTTCTTTTTGGAATTTCATTCATTTCTTGAAATTATTAAGTTTTGCTTAATTTTCTCATCCTTTCCACTTTCACCTTTCATAATAATAAGAATCTTTCACAATTGCTCAATAATTGGGAAGCGGTATGAATAAAAAGAATTTAAAAGATTTCAAATCATGCTGAGGGGTCACAAGAACGTGAACTCTATTCTCGGTTTACTAGTGCTTCAACTCAATCCTTCACACTGCAAACCAAAGTGTTTATCAATCACAAAGACTGCAAACACCCTCCACACGTACACTAGGTGGTCGACTTATTGTACCACCTTCACGTTAGTATAACGTAGTGGTTTTATAACGACTATATGCGTTACGCTCGGAACTATTGTCCCTGAAAACATGTCCCCTTATAGGGTTGTTCACCTCAGCTTTTTAACATCTGAATCCGCACTCAAAACAATTTGGTTTGGCATAACTTTTAAATAAACGCTTGAATTTTATGAACATCTTTCAATAATCGTCTAGCTGAATCAAATAGCATAGACTTCTACAACAATTCAAACATCAATATAAATATACATATATATATATATATATATATATTCTCATATCTTAAAGAAATCTCAAAAATCTTTTTATATCTCATGATCTTAAAATTGCATTTATAATCCGTTGAGGATTCATGATTATAACGTGATTTTTCATACTACATCATACCATAGTGGGCTAACGATCCTATAGATCACATCTAACACTAAGTAATGTCTTGCATTGATGACTCCATCGTTTTTATCATCATCAAGTTCCATACATATGATGATATATAAAAAATATATATTTTGATATATTTAAAATCATTTTTTTTTCTAGCCAAAGCAATTAACATAGATATACCGAATAATAGCACTATTTTTAAAAATTCTTTGGTTCATTAGTGTGACCCAACACACATTTTTTTTTCAAAAATCAAAAGTATAACCATCGACACGAAGTCAATAAATTTTGAAAATCTAGCAAAGCTAAAAGATTTGGAATATATCCGGTCTCCATCAACTCCACTTTTCTCTAATGATTCATTTCTTAATATTCTATCTATTCTTATCATCCTCAATACTCTATTCACACTTAATTATACCCCAGTTCATCAAACTTACCGCACATTAGAAGTTCAGGACTTGCCACAATAATATGAGTTTAAGAACTTATCCTAGTCAGACCATAGGTATCCATTCGTTGAGGGGTTCAAAACATACCATATTATTATGAGTCACGAACTTACCATATGCATTAGTTTTAAGAACCGCACCTAATCCTAATATTATCTGACTAATCTTAATAATTTCTAACTATCAAACATACCCATGAGAAAAGAATCACCTTTTCGCCACATATACATTGATAGCGCGACACCAACATTCCAATGATTATCAATATGATAAACTGAGTGCAAGCACAAAACCCTCGCCCATACAAAGATTTGTACAACTCAGCCATCACATGAGTCCTCAATTGAAATCCCACCTAACTCTATCTTACTCTTAACTTGCTCATTGCTCGATACGAATTCCTCGTATCACATCATCTATAACTCCTCGTGAGTTATCTCGTACTATTTCATAGTACATCATCTTCATAGCATCAAGCTATAATTATTCAAACATTACAAACCATCTTTCTTTTATAACTTAAACAGATCACATCGTGATCTTATTCTATAATCATCTCCCTTAAAATTCTTGTCTTCACTTGTGATCGTTTTGTTTTACGATCCTTTTTCTTTCCCTTTTTCATCATTTACGATTTCGTTTATGCTTTTAATCTTCCAGATTTTGTGTATTCATCATTATTTGTTATCTTGGCTATTGGAGTTAGGGAACTCCCATATCTTATCTTTATATCTCTTCAAGATTCTTCTTTGAATTCTCTTATTTATAAAACAATTCTTCCTTTAAGAATTTCTAACTTCGTTTACATTGCTCAACATTTCATTCGAGTTCCACATTTTCATCATACGTATCCACTTTCTATACTTGGTACACATCGAGTCTCTAATAGGTTTCAATATAGTACTATTTGAGTGGTTTCCCACAAACAACCAACAAACTAGGTTCTAAGTTGCTAGTTCGTATATACCTCCGCTCCATGAAGGAATCGTTTAGCCCAGATACCATACATTAACTATTAAAGAGTACGATTGTACCACACTTAGATATAATTATTTTTGATTCTTAACTTCTTTATCATTCTCTTCTTATAGACATTGTCTATTATTATAACCTTACATCCTTATTATTGGAGTTGGGTAACCCCACATTTTTACTCCTTATAACTCTGCGAGATTCTTCTTTGAATCCTCTCACACATGTTTTAATCCCTTCTTTATAAATTTCTTAAAGTACTTCTTATTGTTCAAACTCTATTTGAGCTTATTCATTCATTATCTTAACCTCTCTTCTCTAAGGTTATAACCTAAGGTATTCTTACCTAAGGTTTCTAACCTATCAACTCTGATACCAACTGTAACGACCCCAAAATTCATACAATTTAATTCTCGACTTCGGTCGTTAATAATACATTCAACCTCTAATTTTACATCATTAAACGATAATACAACCATTGAAATTTGCAGAATAATTAAAATTTTCTATTACAAACTATCATCGTTCCCAAAACCTTCAACCTTTACATCTAAACATCTAAAAATCATTTTAATACTACAATAGTTTACATCGCAAAACGTTATTACAATTCAACATTTATACATTGTTCGGAACCTTAAACATGGTTCAAATAATCGTAACTCAACCAAAGTATATAATTCTTCAAGTATCACATCTGATTCATATCTTTCAAGTAGCACATACTTTACCTTAAATCTTTAACCTTCAAAAGTGGTTATTTGCAAGGTTGAGCTCGACAGCCCAACAAAATCTAATAGTTTTCATGCATCACATAGCACATAATAACATGCTCAACATATAGCATACATGCTACAGTTCATATAACATGTATAAAGATAGAGTCCTTACTCAATCAGCATGCTTAGTCAATCAACATAGTCATAAATTGACTTTAACATTTCATACTTTCAACATATATATAACGCATCATGCTCTTTTCAATAAAGATTTAAAATATTTAATCATCAAGTTCACATAGCAAATAGGAACTGAAAGACTTGCCTCAATCGTTGTTTACTAATAACAGTTTAACAACTTACAGTTATCTGCACTTCACGTGCCCTACACAATTATATAATCGTACACATAAACTATTAGTCACATAGAAACGCATAGTAGTTGTAATATAAACTTTAATCTACATCCTATAACTCTTCCTATTAATCAATACACAATGTTCAATTTGATTCTGTTAACTTTAGACTTATAACTCACTATATTTCATATTCGAATTTCATTCAAGTGCTTAAGTCTTGCTAGAACTACTTATTGGTTTTATATTAAATCCATTCCATATCTTATAATATTCATTTCAATTGAATTGAAACACTTTTTAAGTTCATTAAAACTTAGCACAGCATTTCGACGTTCATTCGTCACACGCCCGATTCGTCTCTCTTGTGTGTACTTAATATGATTATACAACTTATCTAATGCATCATTTATTAATGTTAAGCATCATTATATTTACTAATATTCATGTTTTATAATGTAGGACAACATCTTTTATCGTCAGGAGCACTACATTTGCATGTGTGCAATTCCGATGCCCTCCGATTGCCTCCTAATACATATCAATCCTACAAATGACCATTTTGACCCATGTTCCGGACCTCAAATTGAAATACTTAAAGAACGAAAGTTATAGGTATATTTCTCCTCATTCCGGATCATCTTGAATCACCTCAATCGGAGTTTGTATGAAAATGTTATGGCTATTTTACTACAGGAGGTTAAAACTATCCGACCTAGACTACAATTTATATTAGGGATGAACTGGGCGCGAAATTCAGATCTTTGGGAGTGAATTTTCAAGTCTTTGAAAGTCAGAAGTTACGGCCTATTTTTTACAATTGAGGCGTAAAAAAATCAGCAGCTAGATTTTGTGATTTGGTAGCTAAAAATTATTGTTGGGGCGCCAAAACTTACAGAACCCAACCACGAAGAACAGAACAACTAAATTCTGGACTGATTAACACTTATAATTTATGTAATTAACACTTATAATTTATGTAATTTACACATAATCGTTACCAAGCATACATATACTAGTTTAACACAACTAAACAACGATTTTTAGAAAACCTAAATTCTTGAAAGCACTATTTTAAAACCAAACTCCCTTATTGACGTTGTTTGACAAAGTTTTACACTGAAATTCCTATTATTCATCAACTTAGTCCATTCCAACTATAATCTCTTCGTTTCTTACCAAGTTAATATATTCAGTGTTCAATTTCACCATTAATTCACCAACAAACTATTACAGACAATTACATTATATTAATTTTTGGTATTTTTACCAGTCATTTTTGAACATCTATATACTGCAAACAATTTTTTCCTTTTTAAATGAGACTAGCATACAATCCCTTATCTAAACATAAACTATAGCATTACAATTACCTACAAGTGCAATTATTCAGTTTATACAACAATTCAAGAGAATTTTAACTTCATAGAGAATTTGTAAAGAATTTTATACACAGTGAAACTCAAGAAAAATTATGTCGTAACATATATATTAAGGGTTATATAACATACCTTCACTTGCTTGACCACTACTTGCTAAAACTCAGAACTTGCTTTAGAATCACAAACTTGTCTTCCTCTCAATTCTCTCAGGGCTCTCTTCTCTCTTTCTGAATTCTCTTCTCTCTTTTCTCAATATCACAACATAGGCTAACTTAAGCGTAAAAAACAAAGCGATACTAATCAAGCGTAAGAAAAACTAATACACCTTAATACGCATAAATATAATAATGATTATAAAAATAAGCGTATATCTTATAAATATATTATATTTATTATTTTAATTTATTTTATATATTCTATTTATATTATTAAAATTAAAATTTAAAAATTCAAAAGCCATAAGGCTTTGTTTGACAAAACTCTTTAAAAATTAAAGACTTAATATATTTAAGCCTTGTTTGGCAAAACTAAATTAAACTCCTTTAATTTATTTTAATAACTCCTTTATAATATAGTTATTTATCATACTTTATTTAATTAAGTTTTCATACTTAATTTAATTAATCCTAATAATAATTTATTGAATAAATCATTTAATCATTATAAACTCTCTAACTTAATTATTAAATTAAATTAGAATATTATCTCATAACAATTAATTTCCTTAACCCATTAATTATTTATTAAACAAATAATTGACCAAATCAAATCAAATCAAATTAAACAAATATTTATTCAATAATAAACAAATATTTATTCAACAATAAACACATCCATTTAAATATTTATATAATTCAATAAATATTTATAATTACTTCAAATTAAAATTAATAACTTATGAAAATTTGGATTGTTACATTAATCACATAATAATTTCAATTATTAAATTCTTATTTTAATAACTTATGAAAACGAACAAGGACTTTAAGTTTTGGAAACAAACTTTGTTAAAGTTCATATTCGCAAATTTTGAGCTTAGTGGTCTATACACATGGTGATTTTACATAGATGAGCATAATATAGTGTACATAGTTCCTTTGAGCATGACCACCTTATTAGCTTTGTGTTAGAGAAGTTTTCAAGAAAAAGCTTAGCAGAGTGAACTAACATGCATGACTACTATATTAATTAAACTCGACCTCATGAGAGCATGATAACATGACTTGATATGTATGTTTAGAGCTTTGAAGTTGTAAAATGGTTTCAAAAGCAAAATTACACATATTTTCAAAATATAGTTACATCACATGGATATCTAGATTCTAAAGGATTTATAAGTCATGTTTTTATAATATCCCTAGATATGAGTTATATGTGCTATATTGCATCATTTATGATAAAATGATTTTAAAGGAAACCTCGAGCATGTTTTTAAACTTAAGTTGTATTACATATGAGTATTTAGCTTTTAAAGGCTTGAGATGCCATGTTATGTTTCATTATGTCACTAAACATAAGTTTTATATGTTAAACATAATGGAAGTAAACCAAGCATGAGGTTAAAGCAGGTTTTAAAGATTATGTGACCTCTTTATGAGAACATAAGGTTAATTAGTACACCTAGTGATTTCATAACCCTATTTAGTTTTGATTCGTGGAAATCCTAAACTAAAGTCTCTAACATATAAGGTTGAACTTGAAATGGTCATAAAAGTATGTAAAGACCTCTAGCGTGTATGCATGTTAAGTGTAAGTGTCTAAGTGTATTAAAGTATAGGCTGAAAACAGGAAGTGCAAAGCACAGTCTTGAATCCGGCGGGGGGGCAGTAGTCTGCTACTTGAAGTCCTAAGCTTTCGACAGACGGTAGCATTTCGCGCCATCCTGCAGTTATAAATGAGTTCTATTTTTGATCTGATGTTTGAAGTATGGTAGTATGATTACTTTAAATTTTAATATATGATCAGCATGCTAGGTAATGTGTTAAGAAGCATGCTATGTGATAAAAATGAATGTTAATCATAACTTTCGAACGTTAAGTTCAAAGGAATGTTTTCATGATATAAAGCAATGATACATTGTTTGAATTTGTGAGGTCTTACAATCTGATTTGTGCTATATAGGTAATGTTGTATAACGTTACAACTAAGTTAGACAGTGGTGTGTACGGTTAAACTTAACGATATGAGTTTTAAATGTGTCGAACACATACCAAGTCAAGTGTGTGATAGATGTATACGAATGTTGATGTCATGTAAGGATGACTAAGGTATACTATACATACCTAGCTATTCTAAGCGTATGATAAGAAAGTGAAGTGTAGAATTTATGAACCTAGTTAAAGAACAATGTAACAATATTATTACTATATGAAATTTATGACTAATGGATGTGAATCCATGATTATATAACTGTGTAGGAATACACGAAGTGCGGATAACTATAAGCAGTTAAGTCGTAGTTGATAAATTACGAATTAGGCAAGTCTTTCAGTTCATATTTGTTATATGAATTCGATAACTGTTAGTTGAGCTATATTTGTTATATATGAAATGCGTATGAGATATGTATGAAATGTGAAAGTTGATCTTTGATGATATACTTGTGATATAAACCTCTATGCCTCTTATGTGAGAAGTAACATGCGTAGTAAATATTAATCGATTGGGAATGCATAAACTAAATATGATGTTATATGCTATGTGCTGCATGAAAACTGTTAGAATTGATGGGCTGTCGAGCCCACCCTTGCAAATAACCACTTTTGCAGGTTAAGGATTCACGGTAAAGATTACGTGCTACTTGACTGATAGAGTTCAATAGTAATTGAAGGAGATTGGTTTATGTGTTTAAATATATATACTCTTGAACTACATTTATGTTCTCGGAGTCGTACAAGATAGTAGTTTACGAGGTGTAATACAAGTTGCGTTGTAAAGTTGTATTATGTGATATATAGAGAAATTCGAAATGAGATGTAAATCTTTATACAATAATCCGAATAGAAGGAATTAAAACATAATTTGATCCAGGGATTCGTAATTGATTCAAGTTAAGAAATCAATAAAAGATTATTTTTAAAGGAGATTGAAAAAGTTTAAATTATTCTGCATATTTTTATAACATCGATGTTATGTAAAACATGAATAGTAAATGACCAATATTTAAAACTTATAAAAGTTTGGGGTCATTGTGCAGATCCTGGTAATGGAAAGAATTTATATTCTAAATTGTAATAAGTAAAGTTATATTCATTAAGTTATGAATAAAAGATATAAATTGTTTGACGATAGTAGTATCGTGGCGGACCGAATCTGAGGTTCAAAGGAACTCGGGATTTGGGGGCGTCACAGAACGACCTTTAAATAGCTTACTCCCAAAAATAATCAATTAAATTCATTTAATCCACATAATCAAATAAAAATTTAATTCTCATAAAAATTCGATTTTCTCGGGCGTTACAGTTGTGGGGTCCACCAATGATTGTGCTGTCGTACGAATATTCCCTGATAAAACAAATATTTTCCGACCAAATGAATATTTATGACAACTTTCTTACTTTAAAAAATTTGTAAATATTACCCACAACTATAACATTATATCAAATTCACACCTTATTATTCAAAATAAATTTTAGAGAAAATTAATCTTTATTCATAAAAGTTGGGGTCTTACAACCTCACCTTCTTATGAAATTTCGTCATCAAAATTGGTGTACGTATCTGGTATGTCAAAGAGGTGAGGATACCTTTATTTCATTTCAGATTCTAACTCTCAGGTCATTTCCTCAACATCGTGGTTTCTCCACAAAACTTTGACTTGAGGTATAACCTTGGAGCGTAGAATATGTTCCTTTTTATCCAAGATTTTAACAGGTACCTCTTCATACGTTAAATGTTTCGCTATCTCGTCTGGTTCTAAATCAATAATGTGGTTCGGGTCATAACATAGATATGTGAAAAACATTATGAACACAAGACATACTTAGCGGTAAAGCGAGTCTATAGGCCACAGTTCCTACTCGATCGAGGATTTCAAATGGGCCAATGAATCGAGGATTGAGCTTTTCTCTCTTTCTAAATCTCGTAACTCCTTTTCCATGGAGCAACATGTAACAACATATGATCTCCAACATTGAATTTCACATCCCTTCGATGAAGATCAGCATAACTCTTTTGTCGATCTTGTGAGGTTTTTATACGTTGCCAGTGTGACGCCCCCAAAATAGGTCCACACAACCCATTCTGAGTCGCCAAATACATGGTACAGAAAATAACTACTACTTCATTATTACAATTTTCATGCAAAATATGACAACACATATGATGTGAGTTTAAATACCAATATTGTCTTCTAGACAATATTCACACTCAAATAAGTCCTCATTACAATTATTGATACACTATTTTACAAAATAGTGAGGACTACTAAAAAAACTGCCTTGAAACATCACTCCACACCCCGACTAGTTCCCGCTATATTCTCGCCTCCTGAGAAGAAAAATGAAAAAAAAAAGAAAAGGGTGAGCTCAACTAGCCCAATAAAGAATATTATGACTATGATAATGTAGAACAAATTATCCTTAGTCCTCAACAAGGAAACATCTAATAAAAATATAATAGACAACAAGTTTTAGATCAACAACTGCAGCGAAAACAACAATTAATTAGAAGAGTTAAGTAGATAATGAAGCCTACTATCTTCTATGATTTAAAAGTCCATCATCAATATTTTATCCCTGTAACATTAATCAATATACATCTTGAATCAAATATTCATCTTTGCACTATGGGCCAAAGATATTCATTTGTATCACCAGTTGGTCATGTTCATCTCAACACCTGTCCATCATTGCACTACGGGCCAAAGATATTCATCAGGTAATCATTCATCTTTGCACTACCGGCCAAAGATATTCATCAAGTACCACCATTTAAGACTGAGGATGATGAAAAATATTTTAAAGAATGAACCCAGTGAGATAAAAGACACGATTAGGGATTCATAATTTATTTTATCCAAGTTCAAGAATGCTCCATAATAATCAATTGTGGAGCCAATTTCAAGAATAAAGTTCAAAACATAGATCCAATCAAAGATAGGAAACATAATAGACAACTTGGATACAGAAAAGAAAACTCAAGGAATTTCTGATCATTTCAGGAATTATAGAAGCAATACTTACCGTAATAAGTTTAGAATTAGGAATCTGAAATGAACAATATATGAAACTATAAATAGATTTTCAACTGTCATGTGGTAGTCCGCGTAGACAGATCATTTCCATAATTTCATAACAATTGAATACGAAGGGTTATTCACAAGGCATGCGGTAGTTCACGTAAACAGGTTATTCCCATAGAATAATAAAGAATGGAATAACAAAAGGATTTCACCATGCATGCGGTAGTCTGCGTAGAACTGTTGTTCCAACAGAATAATAAAGAATGGAATAACAAAAAGATTTCACCATGCATGCGGTAGTCCGCGTAGACAGGTTATTCCAACAGAATAATAAAGAATGGAATAACGAAAAGATTTCACCATGCATACGGTAGTCCGCGTAGACAGGTTATTCTAACAGAATAATAAAGAATGGAATAATAACACTTACGAGTATTGAAAGAAAATAACTCTCTTCATGAATACGAAAGAAATAATACCCCTTACAAATACAACAAATAATATCCCTTACGAATATTGAACGAAGATAATATTCCTTATGAATACGAAGAATAATATCGTAAGGAATATGAAATAAATAATACCCCTTATCTTAGTAGAAGATTGAATACTAAAATAGGGTTGTAGCAGAATACTCCTCTTCTTTCTCTCTATAGTTTCTCTCTCTAGAGTTTCAGTGAATTTGTAAGAAGTAATGAGGGAATGAGCTTCTATTTATAGGAAAAAGGACTAAATAGTAACTAATTCATGAACGGCCCAGATTAATTTACTTTTAAACGGACGGTCTATATTGATTTACTATTAAAACTTAAGGCAACGGTTTATACTAATTTACTTTAAACCAGCGATCCATATTGATTTACTATTATAACTTTCCACCTGCGGTCCACATTGATTTACTATTATATCTTGAACCAACGATCCATATTGATTTACTATTATAACATCAACCAATGTTCTGAAAAATTAGCACATCTCCTCATGGAATAATAAGCCAAACTTATAACAAACACCTCATAACAAATCCCTCTATTTATATCAAAAATTGAATAAATATTTACCACAAATCACGTATCTTTATTTAACACATTTTTAATCTTTCAACAATTATTCATCATTAATATTATAACTCATAATATTTAACAACTAGATCATTCCCATGAAAGAGGGGACTTTCCGATAAAGATTTCTACCTATTGGCGCTCAATTAGGTGACCAAACCTCTGTTCGACAGAACTTTCTAGATATCGTTAATATTGCAAATAATAGTATGAATAACTTTATCGTTGCAATTATTGATTAAATAATATAAAATATTATGCAGATGATACTGTGTCAATAATTGAATCAAATAATGTGAGATACTATGTAGCAATTACTATAGCAATAATTGAGTATGACTAAGTGACTTCTCACGTAAGCATCAATAATCAATACCGTGTGCTACTATGCAACCACGCGTATTACTGTTCTTTTACCACCGGGTATTTTAACAGTTTAACGGTATAATTTGGTCAGAAAAAGAAACCAATTTTGTCGTGAATAGTACCCTGTGAATAGTAACTCATGAATAGTAACTCGTGAATAGTAACCCTTGAATAGTAACTCGTGAATAGTAACCCGTGAATAGTAACCCCGACATGAAAAGGTAAAAAATTCATAAGAAAGTTTAGACCAATATTATTTTTGTCATTTTCTAACTACGACAATACTTCTGTTGTGGGGTCCACCAATGTTTGTGCCGTCGTACAAATATTCCCCAACAACAAGAATATTCCACAACCAAATGAATATTTTATATCAACTTCCTTACTTTGATAATTTTGTAAACATTACCCACAACTATAACATTATATCAAATCCACACCATAATATTCCAAAATAATAATTAGAGGAAATTCCATTTTATTTATAAAAAAAAAATATTGGGGGTCTTACAACCTCCTCTCCTTATGAAATTTCGTCCTCGAAATTGACGTGCGTAGCTGGTGTTTCAAAAAGGTGAGGGTACCTCACTTTCATTTCTGATTCCAACTCCCAGGTCATTTCCTCAATAGCATAGTTCCTCCATAAAACTTTGACTTGTGTTATAACCTTTGTGCATAGGACATGCTCTTTCCTATCCAAAATCTCGACAGGTACCTCTTTGTACATTAAATCATCGGCTACCTCGTCTAGTTCTAATTTGATAATGTGATTCAGGTCTTTCACAAATTTACATAGTGTGGATATGTGAAACACATTATGAACATGAGATATACGTGGCGATAAAGGGAGTCTATAGGCGTCAGTTCCTACTCGATCAAGGATTTTAAATAGACTAATAAAATCGAAGGTTTGAGCTTTCCTCTCTTCATCGACTCTTGCTTCTGGAGTAACACATTCTTGTACCTTCTTCTTCATACACATCAGCTCCGGGTCTGTAGCTTGAGTAGCTTTAACTTTATCGATTAAGGTCGATTCTACTCATATATTTGATATCATCACATGGGTCACTAGAGTCTTAAACTCTATCTCCATCATTTGTAAGTTATACGAAATGGGTCTTTGTGTTAACGATGTCGCACTCGTAATCGCATAAGATCTTCTACTCAACGCGTCCGCTACCACATTCTCTTTTCCAGGATGGTATGATCAGAACAAGTGCCAAAATTAGTCTCCTCTTGAGTTCTTGGAAACTCTTGTCACATTCCTCGCTCCATACAAATTTTGTATCTTTTTAAGTTAGCCGAGTTAATGGAGTAGTGATTCGAGAAAATCCTTCCACGAATCTCGATAGTAATTAGCTAAGCCTAGAAAGCTACGTATTTTGGTTACTGACTTAGATTGCTCTCAACTGTAACTCATATCCCAATCTTGGATAGCACATCACAATGGCACCTATCAGTTTACCACCGCATAAATATGGCGTCCCCTACGGAGAGTCTGGCTTCGGTGCATTCCATAATGGAAATCACCAAATAGAGGCTTGGGTACCAACTCCTATAGTTGGGTTTTAAACTCCTGAAGTTCAATAGGAGTCATTCGATATGGGGTTTTAGAAATGGGTTTTATATCGGGTTCAAAGTCGATACAAAATTCAATATCACGCTATGGGGGTAATCCATGAAGTTCTTCAGGAAATACTTTAGTAAATTCACTAACAACAGAAATATTATTCAAATCTGACGTATTTTTGTTCAAGTCCATGACATGGGCTAAGAAAGCTTGACATCCATTTTTTAATAAATGAATGATTTTATGGCTTGATATGAAAGTGTTTGACTTTAGTGGTTTGGTTGCTTAAATTGGCATAATAGGTTGGTTAGGAATATGAAAACTAACAACCTTACGAAAACAATCAATTTTGTCATAATGAGTGGTTAACTAATCAATCCCTAAAATCACATCAAATGCAAGTATCTTTAAAGAGATAAGATCAACAGGAATGTCATGGTCCCAACTTGAATCAAGCAAGATTTATAGATAGTGGATGTCTCCTAACGCTCTTTCAAAAGATAAATCAAAGTCTAATTTCTCAAGGGTCAAGTTCAAACGTTGAGCACAAGAAGGAGAGATAAAAGAATGGGTAGAACCGGTATCTAGTAAGGTATAAATTTCACAAGAATTTATAATTAACTAACCTATGCTAACTTCGTTCGGGTTCCTCGCATTTTGGGCAGTCACAACAAACGCTCTTCCAGGAACCGCTGACTTTGACTTGTTCGGGACAGCCTTTGGAGTCAACATCCATGCTGGACTTGGTTTCGCTGCCGGACAAAATCAGGCTATATGACCATCTTTTCCACAACTGAAGCACACCTTGGAAGGCTGTGAACAGTTTGGACTTATATATCCCTCCTTCCCGCATTTATAACATACGAGGTGGTCGTTCTCCTCCCTTAGAAATAGTTGATGCTGGTGCTGACGTCTTCACGTTGTCATTGTTTTACCTTCTCTTTTTGAAATCTCCCCTGACTTGCTTCCCTTACTATCATGGCCACAATTACCACCAGAGTGGTTATCGCTTTTTCCCGGATATTTTCCTCCACGTTGGTTGTCATCGCTCTGATGACTGTTGCCACCGGTACGACCCTGGTTATGGTCCCCCAGTTGAACATACTCATTATCTTGCTCTAATAATTGAGCCCTGTTGACAACATCTGAATATAAAAAAAATTGTGAGAGATAAGTTATTGACGAATTTCGGGTTTTAACCCTCTTAGAAACATCCGCTTCATACGTTCCTCATTCTCTACCAAATGAGGTACAAACCTGGATAACTCTGCGAACTTAGCTTCGTACTAGGACAAAGTCACGTTGTTCTATTCCAGTCTAATAAACTCAACCTCCTTCATATGACGAATACTTTCAGGAAAGTACTTGTCATTGAACAGTTTCTGAAATGTTTCCCAAGACATATTGAGTGCGACTGGCTGGGTACGCTTCACATATTCCCACCAGTAATTTGCCTCACCACGAAACATAAATGTGGTGAATGGAACCTTCTGTTCCTCCGTGCATCCCAAGAAATCAAATATCTTGGTAATTTGTTTAACCCACGTGTCCGCCTTAATCAGATCCGGCATTCCCAAAAACTTTGGTGGTCCCAACTCTTTGAACTGCTTAGCTGTGATAAGCCGCGCGTTGCTATCATTTCCACCCGTATTTTGTACACGAGTCTCCCTTGTCTGATTTTGCATGAACTGCAAAAAACTTCTAAACATCCCAACATTCATCGTTTGGTCAGTGGTGTTGTTTATAGGAAGAACATTGTCGTCCTGTTGCACGTTCTCCTAGTTGGTGATTAAAGGTGTCTCCATGGTCTTATTCACTCAATTGTTAACATTTTCAGCTGCCATTCTCAAATACTGCCACAAAACAAGGGTTAATTAAAGAAATTGACATACCACATAATACCCCTATATTCTGACCGGCCAAATAAACACAAATAAGCTTAGGTAGGACACACTAGGGAAGGATTTATTCGTCACTCCCTTCCTAGTTCTAACCCCAGATCTCCATCAGAGATCATATCCCTAAGCTTTGATACCAACTGTGATGCCCCCAAAATAGGTCCACACAACCCATTCTGAGTCGCCAAATACATGGTATAGAAAGGAACTACTACTTCATTATTACAATTGTCGTGTAAAATACGACAACACATATGATGTGAGTTTAAATACAAATATTATCTTCTAGAAAATATCAACACTCAAATAAGTCCTCATTACAATTATTGATACACTATTTTACAAAACAGTGAGGACTACTAAAAAAACCGCCTTGGAACATCACTACAACACCACGACTAGTTCCTGCTATTTTCTCGCCTCTTGACAAAACAAATGGAACAAAAAGGAAAATGGTGAGCTCAACTAGCCCAGTAAAGAATATTATGATAAGATAATGTAGAACAAATTATCTATAGTCCTCAACAGGGAAAAATCTAATAGAATATAATAGACAACAAGTTTTAGATCAACAACTGCAACGAAAACAATAATTCATTAGAAGAGTTAACTAGAGAATGAAGTCTACTATCTTCTATGATTTAAATGTCGATCATCAATATTTTATCCCTGTAACATCAATCAATATACATCTTAAATCAAATATTTATTTTTGCACTACGGGCTAAAGATATTCATTTATATCACCAGTTGGTCATATTCATCTCAACACATGTCCATCTTTGCACTACGGGCTAAAGATATTCATCAGGTAATCATTCATCTTTGCACTACTGGCCAAAGATATTCATCAAGTACAACCATTTAAGACTGAGGATGATGAAAAATATTTTAAAGAATGAATCCAGTGAGATAAAGGACACAATTAGGGATTCATAATTTATTTTATCCAAGTTCAAGAATACTCCATAATAAACAATTATGGAGCCAATTTCAAGAATAAAATTCAAAACATAGATCCAATCAAAGATAGGAACCATAACAAATAACTTGGATACAGAAAAGAAAAATCAAGGAATTTCTAATCATTTTAGGAATTATAGAAGTAATACTTACCGTAGTAAGTTTAGAATTAGGAATCTGAATTAAACAATATACGAAACTACAAATGGATTTTAACCTGTCATACGGTAGTCCGCGTAGACAGATCATTTCCACAATTTAATAACAATTGAATACGAAGGGTTATTCACTAGGCATGCGATAGTCCGCGTAGATAGGTTATTCCCATAGAATAATAAAGAATGGAATAACAAAAGGATTTCACCTTGCATGCAGTAGTCCGCGTAGACATGTTGTTCCAACAGAATAATAAAGAATGGAATAACAAAAAGATTTCACCATGCATACGGTAGTCCGCGTAGACAGTTTATTCCAACAGAATAATAAAGAATGGAATAACGAAAAGATTTCACCATGCATGCGGTAGTCCACATAGACAGGTTATTCCAACAGAATAATAAAGATTGGAATAACAAGATTTATGAGTATTGAAAGAAAATAACTCTCTTCATGAATACGAAAGAAATAATACCCCTTACGAATACAAAAAATAATATCCCTTACGAATATTGAACGAAGATAATATTCCTTACGAATATGAAAAATAATATCGTAAGCGAATATGAAATAAATAACACCCCTTACGAATACAACAAATAATATCCCTTACGAATATTGAACGAAGATAATATTCCTTATGAATACAAAGAATAATATCGTAAGTGAATATGAAATAAATAATACCCTCTACCTTAGTAGAAGATTGAATACTGAAGTAGGGTAATAGCAGAATACTCCTTTTCTTTCTCTCTATAGTTTCTATCTCTAGAGTTTCAGTGAATTCGTAAGAAATAATGAAGGAATGAGCTTCTATTTATAGGAAAAAGGACTGAATAGTAACTAATTCATGAATGGCCCAAATTAATTTGCTTTTAAACGGACGGTCCATATTGATTTACTATTAAAACTTAAGGCAACGGTCCATATTGATTTACTTTAAACCAGCGATTCATATTGATTTACTATTATAACTTTCCACCAGCGTTCTATATTGATTTACTATTATATCTTCAACCAACGATCCATATTGATTTACTATTATAACTTTAACCAATGGTCTGAAAAATTAGCACATCTCCTCATGGAATAATAAGCCAAACTTATAACAAACACCTCATAACAAATCGCTCTATTTATATCAAAAATTGAATAAATATTTACCACAAATCACTTATCTTTAATCAACATATTTTTAATCTTTGAACAATTATTCATCATTAATATTATAACTCACAATATTTAACAACCAGATCATTCCCAAGAAAGAGGGGGCCTTCCAATAAGGATTTCTCCCTATTGGCGCGCAATTAGGTGACCAAACCTCTCCTTAACAGAACTTTCTAGACATCATCAATATTGCAAATAATAGTATGAATAACTTTGTCGTCTCAATTATAGATTAAATAATATAAAATATTATGCAGATGATATTGGGACAATAATTGAATCAAATAACGTGAGATACTATGCAACAATTACTGTAGCAATAATTGAGTATAACAGAGTGACTTCTCACGTAAGCATCAATAATCAATACCGTGTTCTACTATGCAACCACGCGTATTACTGTTCTTTTACCACCGGGTATTTCAATAGTTTAACGATTTAATTTGGTCAGAAAAAGAAACCAATTTTATCATGAATAGTACCCCATGAATAAAAACTTATGAATAGTAACTCGTGAATAGTAACTCATGAATAGTAACCCATGAATAGTAACCCGTGAATAGTAACCCCGACATGAAAAGGTAAAAATTTCATAAGAAAGTTTAGACCAATATTATTTCTATTGTTTTCTAACTACGACAATACTTCCGTTGTGGGGTCCACTAATGATTGTGCCGTCGTACGAGTATTCCCCAACAACAAGAATATTCCACGACCAAACGAATATTTTATATTAACTTGCTTACTTTGAAAATTTTGTAAACATTACCCACAACTATAACATTATATCAAATCCACACCATAATATTCCAAAATAATAATTAGAAGAAATTTCATTTTATTTAAATAAAAAAAATCAAGGTCTTACAACCTCCTCTCCTTATGAAATTTTGTCCTCGAAATTGACGTGCGTAGCTGGTGTTTCAAAAAGGTGAGGGTACCTCGCATTCATTTCCGATTCCAACCCCAGGTCATTTCATCAATAATATAGTTCCTCCACAAAACTTTGACATGTGGTATAACCTTTATGCGTAGGATATGCTCCTTCCTATCCAAAATCTCGACAGGTACCTCCTCGTACGTTAAATCTTCGGCTACCTCATCTGTTTCTTATTTGATAATGTGATTCGAGTCTTTCACATATTTACGTAGTATGGATATGTGAAACACATTATGAACATGAGATATACTTAGCGATAAAGCTAGTCTATAGGCCACAGTTCCTACTCGATCGAGGATTTCAAATAGACTAATAAAATTGAAAGTTTGAGCTTTCATCTCTTCATCGACTCTTACTTCTAGAGTAACACATTCTTGTACCTTCTTCTTCATACGCATCAGCTCCGGGTCTGTAGCTTGAGCAGCTTTAACTTTATCGATTAAGGTCGATTCTACTCGTATATTTGATATCATCACATGGGTCACTAAAGTCTTGAACTCTATCTCCATCATTTGTAAGTTATATGAATTGGGTCTTTGTGTTAACGACATCGTACTCATAATCACATACGATCTTCTACTTAACGCGTCCGCTACCACGTTCGTTTTTCCAAGATGGTATGATCAGAACAGGAGCCGAAATGAGAAACTCTTCTCACATTCCTCGCTCTATACGAATTTTGTATCTTTTCGAGTTAGGTGAGTTAATGGAGTAGTGATTCGAGAAAATCCTTCCACGAATCTCGATAGTAACCAGCTAAGCCTAGAAAGCTACATATTTTGATTACTGACTTAGGTTGCTCTCAACTGTGACTCATATCCCAATCTTGGATAACACGTCACAATGGCACCTATCAGTTTACCACTGCACAAATATGGTGTCCCTTACGGAGAGTCTGGCTTTGGTGCATTCCATAAAGAAAATCACCAGATAGAGGCTCGGGTACCAACTACTGTAGTTGGGTTTTTAACTCCTGAAGTTCAATAGGAGCCATTCGATATGGGGTTTTAGAAATGGGTTTTGTACCAGGTTCAAAGTCGATACAAAATTCAATATCATGATCTGGGGGTAAGCCAGGAAGTTCTTCAGGAAATACGTTAGGAAATTCACTAACAACAGAAATATTATTCAAATCTGACGTATTTTTGTTCAAATCAATGACATGGGCTAAGAAAGCTTGACATCCGTTTTTCAATAAATGGATGACTTTATGGCTTGATATGAAAGTGTTTGACTTTAAAGGTTTGGTTGCTTGAATTCGCATAACAGGTTGGTTAGGAATTTGAAAACTAACAACCTTACGAAAACAATCAATTTTGTCATGATGAGTGGTTAACCAATCAATCCCTAAAATCACATCAAATGCAAGTATCTTTAAAGAGATAAGATCAACAGGTAATGTGATGGTCCCAACTTGAATCAAGCAAGATTTATAGACAATGGATGTAATAAAATTTTCTCCTAACGGAGTCTCAACAGATAAGTCAAAGTCTAATTTCTCAAGGGTCAAGTACAAACGTTGAGCACAAACAAGAGAGATAAAAGAATGGGTAGAACCGGTATCTAGTAAGGTATAAACTTCATAAGAATTTATAATTAACTAACCCGTGCTAATTTCGTTCAGGTTCCTAATGTTTTGGGCAGTCACGATAAATGCTCTTCCAGGAACCGCTGACTTTGACTTGTCTGGGACAGCCTTTGGAGTCAACATCCCTACTGGACTTGGTTTCGCTACCGGACAAAATTGGGCTATATGACCGTCTTTTCCACAACTAAAACACACATTGGAAGGCTGTGAACAGTTTGGACTTATATGTCCCTCATTCCCGCATTTATAACATACGACTGGTGGTCGTTCTCCTCCCCTAGAAATAGTTGATGTTGGTACTGACGTCTTCACGTTGTCATTGTTTTACCTTCTCTTTTTGAAATCTCCCCCTGACTCGCTTTTCTTACTATCATGGCCACGATTACCATCCGAGTGGTTACCGCTTTTGTCCGAATATTTTCCTCCCCGCTGGTTGTCATCACTCTGATGACTGCTGTCACTGGTACGACCCTGGTTGTGGTCCTCCGATTGAACATACTCATTATCACGCTCTAATAATTGAGCCTTGTTGACAACATCTGAATATAAAGAAAATTTGTGAAAGATAAGGTATTGATGAATTTTGGGTTTTAACCATCTTAGAAACATCTGCGTCATACGTTCCTCATTCTCTACACTCAAATAAGTCCTCATTATAATTATTGATACACTATTCTACAAAATAGTGAGGATTACTAAAACAACTTCCTTGAAACATCACTCCACACCCCGACTAGTTCCCGCTATATTCTCTCCTCTTAAAAAGAAAAATGGAACAAAAAGGAAAAGGGTGAGCTCAACTAGCCCATTAAAGAATATTATGACTAAGATAATGTAGAACAAATTATCCTTAGTCCTCAACAGGGAAAAATCTGATAGAATATAATAGACAACAAGTTTTAGATCAACAATTACAGTGGAAACAACAATTCATTAGAAGAGTGAAGTAGAGAATGAAGTCTACTATCATCTATGATTTAAAAGTCCATCATCAATATTTTATCCCTGTAACATCAATCAATATACATCTTGAATCAAATTTTCATCTTTGCACTACGGGCCAAAGATATTCATTTGTATGTCCAGTTGGTCATGTTCATCTCAACACCTGTCCATCTTTGCACTACGGACCAAAGATATTCATCAGGAAATCATTCATATTTGCACTACCGGCCAAAGATATTCATCAAGTACCACCATTGTCGACGTTGGGATTTTTATTTGTCCCTTTTCTGTTCTTGTCTTTTGGTGTTCTAATGTTAGGTGAGATTTGTTTGAAAAAACAAGTTGTGTGATAAGGTCCGACATGTATATGTCGACGATTGGACTGTAAGAGTTGCCAGTTGGTTTTTTAAATGGTTGTACCAACACAATCAAGAAAAGATTTGTACATTGACCCAGTGATGTGACATTGCTTAATGGGTCTATGAAACCGAGATTCGTTAAGGTCCGGGGACTTGGTTATGCGGAGGGAAGGTGTTAGGCACCCCCAACATTCGTGTTACAACGGTGACCGCCACTTTTCAATTAAACTGTTATATGAATGTGTGTGTATATGTGGATCAATGTGCAATTATTTGGAAGTAGTGCTATACCTCGTTCGCACCTATATACAAAGGGTTTCAATTTTGTATAAAATTCAGTTTTAACAAGATATAACAGTGATGTTTTGTAAAAAAAGAGATTTTTCAAACCCTTGTGCTCAATAGTAATTGAGGCCTTTGATACTTCCATTTTATTATGTGTTCGGCTTGATTGCTTTTATTTTTGAGATGCGAAGCATTTCGAGAAAATAATATACACAGTAATGCCGAACTCCTTATGGGCATGAGAGCCATCTAAGGAAATTCAAACACCGTGAATAATTTACAAGCTGCTTACAGCTGAAAATGTCCATCACGGGAACCGAATCTAGATTTAGTAGACTGAATCCGTGATCACATGATTCCTAGGATCACATGATGTCGTAATTCATATGAAAGTTGTAAACAGTTATATATATATATAAAAGCTATAAATATATATATATATATATATATATATAAAAGCGATAAATGCAGAATGTAAAATCTAGACTCATCGAATAGGAGAGTTTTAATATATATATATATATATATATATATATATATATATATATATAAAAGCATTAAACGCTCCGGATGTAAAAATCAGGCTCATCGAATGTAGTTCGACAAATGATTTATATATAAGTATATATATATATATATATATATATATATATATATATATATATATATAAAGCAAATAAACGCTTTTGGACGTGAGTCCAGGCGCAATCGACGCATAACTCGTTAGTGTTAGTCCGTATATATAAATATTTATATATATATATATATAATATATATATAAAAAGAAATAAAAGTCGCGGACCAAAGTCCGGGCATACACACGCAACACGACTCTCAACGTGCAGGACTGTGTGTGTACAGTAGTGGAGAAAGGCTTTAGAAAGTGTAAGAAGGCTTATAGTGGACTGCCAAAGAAAACATCAATAACTTTAAGTAGATGAACACTCAGCTCCAGCCGGTACAAAGTAGTTATATATGAGCTTACAAGTGTAAGCACTCAGTTTAGGGTGTGTACAGAGCAAATTGGACAGGGGTTCCTCGCCTTTTTTCTCTTTCTAAAATGGCTGCCCCAAGCCCTCTTTTTATAGAGGGGGGAGCCGCAGGTGTACCTGCGGCCCGCAGATGCAACTATGGCTGCTCGGGGTGCCCTGGGTTCTGTGGGTCCCATGGGTCCTGCTGTCTCGAAGTACGTGCATGCATACAACGTGTTGTCCGCTCGAACTTTCAAAACTTCAATCCGGGCATCCGATCGAGGTGTATAAGACCTTTTATGGCATGCTGTTGTCGAGAGCTACACAATGACATGGGATTAGAGGTTGTACGAAGTCAAGAAGATGGGACCATACCCTTGGTCTTCAAGCTTAAAATTATATCCGATGTGCTGTCTTGTGTAGTAGTCACTCGGGATTGGAGCTCTTTGGTTCGAATTGACTCGTTCAAATGCTGTTAGTTCACAAATTACATGTTCTACGTGTTCATGCAAGAATTTAACAATTTTGAATCCGTTAACTCAAATTCACCTTTTAGTTCATTTTAACAAAAACGATAAATGTTCGTGAACGTTCAACGCTCGTTTCTTAGTTCTAAGTCGGAATTCGGTCATTTTTGAGTCCGTAACTCTAGAATACCAAATGAGACTATACTCCATTGAAAACCAACGTTTTTGAGCTCAAAGTCAAAATTTGACTTCCATTCTTAGAATTTCACGAATTCGACGATTATCGTCCAAACTCGTGAATTTCGCCTTAACTTCGTTACTTATGATTTGTTCTTCATTTCAAATGGATTCATTCCATCATAGTAACATCTTAACATACACATATCGTTAACGTATTTGCATGATAAGTTCTTACACGATCTTCATGTGTTTAAAACTTCATTTATTGCTTATCTTACCACATGACTTATTTACGACTTAAGTCTTTGTCGACGTCGAAATTTTTAGTGTCCCTTTTCATTACTTGCGCTTTGGTGTTCTAATGTTAATGTAAGATTTGTTTGAAAAAATAAGTGAAAAAGGTCCGACATGTATAATGTCGACGATTTGACTTTAAGAGTCGCCAGTTGGTATATTTAATTTGGTTGCACTAACGAAATAAAAAGGTTTGCACATTGACCCAAATGATGTGACACAACTAAAATGGTCTCAGAAACCAAGATTCATTTGAGTTCGGGGGCTTGATTATGCGGAGCGAAGGTGTTAGGCACCCCCCGACATCCGTGTTGCTACGGTGACCGCAACTTTTCAAAGAAACTGTTATATGAATGTGTGTGTGTGGGTGGGTGGGTGTGTGTGGATCAATGTGCAATTATTTGAAAGTAGTGTTGTACCTCATTCGCACCTATATACAAAGGGTTTGAATTTATAGAAAAATTCAGTTTTAACCAGATATATCAATGATTTTTTTTAAAAAGAAGTTTTTCAAACCCTGTGCTCAATAGTAATTGAGGCCTTTGATACTTCCATTTTATTATTAAATGTTCGGCTTGTTTGCTTTTATTTTTGAGATGCGAGGCATCTCTTTAGAAAATAATACACAAAGAGATGTTAAACTCCTCATGGGCATACGACAAACCATCCAAGGAAATTCAAACATCGTAAATAATGTACAAGTCGCTTATAATCGAAAAAACATCCATCACTAAGTGCAGAATCTAGATTCAATGGGTAAATCTGTGATCACATGATTCTCACTCACACAATCTGCAGTTTGTATGGAAAGCGATGGCGTTATATATATAAAAGCTATATATATATATATATATATATATATATATATATATGGAGCCCTTCCATAGCAAACCGGTTCTTATGGGTCTTTATCAACACCCCTTTTTGGACAGTTGATAAACTTATTGGAAGGTGAGATTGAAACATAAATATACCAGTCAGTAACAACTTAGATCGCTTTTATTTTAATATGAGGACCCCACCATAGTCAATATGTTGTCGGTTTGTTTAACTAAAACGATTTTTAATATTAAATAATGAATAAGTACGACTTATATTGTATAAAAAAAATCAAACCAGGACAAGACTCTTACGACTCAAAAAAAAAAAATAAAGCAAGCACAACCTCTTATGGTAAGTATAAAAATCAAATAGTGGCACAAGTTCTTTATTTGCTATTTTTTATAACAATATTTGTTATTTTATAAAAACAAATATTTTTATAATAACAAATAAAGAATATAAAATATTTTATAAAAACAAATATTTTATAAAAAATGTTATTATAAAATATTTTATAAAACAAATGTTATTATAAAATATTTTAAAACAAATATTTTATAACAAATGTTTTTATAACAAATGTTTTTATAAAAATAATTTATAACAAATGTTTTTATAACAAATGTTTTATAACAAATGTTTTTATAAAATATTTTATAAAACAAATATTTTATAACAAATGTTATTATAAAATATTTTATAACAAATGTTTTTATAACAAATGTTTTATAACAAATGTTTTTATAAAATATTTTATAAAAACAAATATTTTATAACAAATGTTTTTATAACAAATGTTTTTATAAAATATTTTATAAAACAAATGCTTTTATAAAATATTTGTTTTATAAATATTTTATATTCTTTATTTGTTATTATAAAATATTTGTTTTTATAAAAATATTTGTTTTTATAAAATAACAAATATTGTTATAAAAAATAGCAAATAAAGAACTTGTGCTAATTATTTGATTTTTTATACGTTACAAAGAAGCTTGTGCTTGATTAGATTTTTTTTTAATGTCGTAAAGAGTCATTCCAATTTGATTTTTTTTTTATACATTTGCATGTCGCACTTGCCGTAGATATTTAATATTAAAATTCATTTTAGTTAAACAACCGACAACATGTTGATATATGGTGGGTCCTCATATTAAAATAAAAGTCGATATAAGTTATTACCGCTTTTATATTTACCGCTTTTGATCATAATCAGATATATATATATATATATATATATATATATATATATATATATATGGATATGATCAACCACCACGTAAGTAAACTCTGTGTGGGACGAAATGTAAATAAAAGTCGTAAAAGCGATCAATCGCCACAAAGTAAACTCCTGTAGGATGAAATGTAAATAAAGTCAGTAAAAGCAATCAATCGCCACGTAAGTAAACTCGAGCAGGTGACGAAATGTAAATAAAGTTGTAAAAAGCAATCAATCGCCACAAAGTAAACTCAGTGCAGGATAAAATATATATATATATATATATATATATATATATATATATATATATATGTGTGTGTGTGTGTGTGTGTGTGTGTGTGTATATATATATAAAAGCAAAGAACGCCGGATGTAAATCCGTGCTCATCGAATATGTTAACAATTATATATATATATATATATATATATATATATATGCAGATAAATGTCTAGGATATAAAATTCATGCTCATCAGATATATTCCACAAACAACATATATATATATATATATATATATATATATATATATATATAAAAGCAAAGAAACGCTCCACATATAAGTCAGGCTCATGCATGTAGTCCCACCATAATTTATATATATAAGAATATATATATATATATATATATATATATAAAAGTAATTAAACGCTCCAGAACATAAGTTTAGGCTCAATCGAGGCATAACTCGATAATGTTAGTTCATATATAAAATATATAAATATATATAGTATATATATATATATATACGTATGTAAATGAAAACCACGGACCGAAGTCTGGGAAAACACACAAAACACGACTCTCAATGTGTGACACCCCCAAATCCGGGTACTTCAATTGCACGGGATTTGGTGTTCACTATACAAATATCATCTATCTATCTACCCATAATAAATGAAAACCATGCAATATATAGAAATAAATCCTCTCCTTAAGGAGTTACATCATCTGAATTAAATACATAAATCCCAGGTCATACTAACCTTAATTCTCAAATGCGGAAATATAAACAAATAATAGTCTTACACAACATTAACATAAGTCTGAAACATAAATACATAATCACATAAATAACAAGTCTTCATCACTTGTTAATCTTGCCCTTGCCTTTGCTAGTAGAAGGCTCGTCGGACCTTTCGTTCTTAACTGCAATGTTATTATTATGCAAGAATGAGCATGATTGCCCACAAGTATAATAGTACAACAATAAAATAATAACATGCGAATGAATCAAAGACTTCTGAAATAAGAAAACTAGGCTTTTGAATCAAGAATGAATACCAAGAATCAAAAGAACTTCTGAGGGTCATAAGACCTTGAACTATGTCCTAGGTTGTCAAGTGTTTATACTTGAAACTTTAACAGTCATAAGACTATGGACTCTTCTTCTCGTACTTAGGGGGATCAACCCTTAGTACCATATTGTGCACAATATCTTAACGCTAAAGCTTAAATAATCCCCTATTAAATGGTTGTTCATCTCAGTTTGACATCGTAGTCCGCACCAAAGGAAGTTTTGTTTGGATAAGCTCAATAAATGTTCTAGAATTTATAACGCACAGTAACTATGGACTAGTCGAATCAATAAGGGTTCGCTAGTCTTACAAGGTTCAATAATAATTGATATTCAATTTGAATAATAAAATTCAAGATGTATACAATCTAATAAGTATCAGATAACAGAATCGTGCTTTTAAAGAATGATAAGATCTAATATGAAATCTTGACTTGAACAATAATAAACAAGATAGAATAATGAACTTGCTTTATGTAAAGAATCAAGGTTTAGGAACTTGCCTCGTGTGTAGGCTAAACGATTACTACTTCCGTTCACCACAAGTCCTACACACATACCATATGTATTCATTTACATTCATTAGTTACATTTTCACTTAATTATTTAATGTAAACTCCATTTTATTTAACAAATCATTACACTTCTAATTTAATTACTTAATTAAATTAGAATATTTTCATTCCTTACTATTATTACTCGAATAAATTATTTAATAAATTATTTCATCAATAATTTTCATCAAATATTTATTTTACTCCATCAATATCTCAATTAAAATATTTATTTTATTTTATAAATATTTTAATAATAATTTCCATCGAATATTTATTTTATTCCATAAATATTTTAATAATAATTTTTATCAAATATTTATTTTACTCCATAAATATCTCAATTAAAATATTTATTTTATTTGATAAATATTTTAATTATTTTTTTTTTTTTCATTTAATATTTATTTTTATTTTAAATATGGGTAATTTAGTTTGGTAACATTTTGGCGAGGGAAGGGGTTACACAGATTCGATTTGCGGTTTAGCTAGTCATAGTTAATAACACGTAACAAGGTTGGGCCAAAAAAAATCTTCCAAGTTCACCCATATGTTCTTGTGAAGAACATAGAGAACATGACCATAACTTCCAATTTTTCTTGTCCATATATTAATTTAAGCATACCCAAATACTATAATTCATATATGATCATTACCCAACCTTTCTAACATGATTTTAACAACTTAATTTATTTAATTACTTGAATCAAAACACATAATTTCACTGTTCTTGATGTTCTTGAAGGTTTTGAACATAAAACATGAAAATTAACACTACGGATTCGTTATAACACCAAATCCATCCATCCAAGTTCTGTTTTCTTCGTTTTAGCATGCATAATTATATACAAGTGGGAATTTTACAAAACAATTTATGTTTGACATGTTAAATTCACGTATAAGGGCCATATGGCCATATTCTATACTCTGTAACCATATACTATATAATATTATGAAACTGATGATATGGAACCATACAATATATATGAAAACACATTATAATAATATCTTAACACATATATGCACATAATCCTTATTCTTTCCAATTGTACGAATTTAACAGAACTTGAAAGCCAAAACTTAAACAACGTAATTTGAAATTTGGGGAAGATTACTCTGCTTGGATTACACAAGGTGATAACAACTCCCAATTTCCTCACACTTCTTCTCCTTAATCTTACTGATTCTCAAAACTCTCTCTGTTTTTGCTTTGCCAGACTTAGAAAATAAAAGTCTTAGAAAAATAAAAGAAGGAAAGCGTATATAATGAAGAACTGACGCGTTGAGGAGGTCAGTTACCCATCATGGGTTAACTGCTCCTAACCTCCACTAATGCCATGTTTGGCTAGCCTTAAAAGGCTTATACCCAATTAATTTAATTAAACTTTTATCTTATAGTTTAAATAATGTCACACCCCTTTATAAAATAACTCCAATATCTTATTTAATTTATTTTAAATAGCATATAATAATTTCTCATTAATTCACATAGTCACATAATTAAATTTCTCATTTATTAATTATGTCAAATTATTAAATCTCCAATTAATTATTAAATTAATTAAAATAACATTAGGCTTATTAAATATTTCTTTTAATTCAATAAGCTCACATAATTACATACTTCGAATAATAAAAATTCTCCACATTAATTTAATAAATATAACACATAATTAAATTAATCTACCATAACCTCATCAATTAATTATTTAATCTAATAATTAATTCATCAAAAAAAATATTTATTTAATCCAATAAATATTAAAATTAAATTACAAAATCTCGGTTGTCACATCTTTCCCCCCTTAAAAGGATTCTATCCTCAGAATCACAACTTAAATAATTCGTCTCGTTACATTCTCTCCCTTACAAAGATTCTGTCCCCAGAATCGCTTATAATAATCTAAGTAAATAAATGAGGATAATTCTTCATCATATTCTCTTCGAGTTCCCACGTTGCTTCTTCAGCGTTGTGGTTCCTCCAATTTACCTTAACAGAAGGTATTACTTTATTTCTTAGAACTTGCTCTTTTCGGTCGACAATCTGAACAAGAATTTCTTCGTATGATAAGTCTTTGTCAAAATGTAGGGGTTCATATTTAATCACATGCTTGTAATCGGGTTTGTAGGGTCATAGAACTAAAACGTGAAAGACGTTATAGACATTCTCTAGAGCTAGAGGTAAGGCTACCTCATAATCAACTTCTCCGACCCTTCACAGAACTTCAAAGGGTCCAATGAATCTTGGGCTTAATTTCCCTCTCTTTCCGAACCTGATCTTTCCCTTCCAGGGAGAGACCTTTAAGAACACATAACTACCCGATTCAAACTCAACATTTTTACAGTGTGAGTTAGCATATTTCTTCTGTCTATCTTGAGCTGCTATCAATCTTGTTCGGATCACTTTGACTATTTCTGCTGTTTGTTATACCAATTCCGGGCCTAGTAATTGTCTTTCGCCAACTTCATCCCAGTATAGCGGAGTTTTGCACTTTCTGCCGTATAACGCTTCATAAGGCGACATGCCAATACTAGTGTGGTAACTGTTGTTGTAGCCGAACTCTACGAGCGGTAGATGATCATCCCAATTTCCTTTAAAGTCTATTATGCAAGCTCTTAACATGTCTTCTAATTTCTGAATTATTCTTTCACTCTATCCATCTGACTGAGGGTGATATGCCGTACTCATTCGCAACCGTGTACCCATGCATTCCTGTAGACATTTCCAGAAGTTTGATGTAAAGTGCGGATCCCTATCAGAAATAATTGACTCTGGAACTCCGTGCCTCGAAACAATCTCTTTCACATATAACCTTGCCAACTGATCTAAGTTAAATCTGATTTTGATCGGAAGGAAGTGTGTAGATTTCATCAATCGGTCAACAATAACCCATACAGCGTTGTAGCCTTTTTCCGAGTTGTTTCAGAGCCAACCACGTAAATCTATCGTAATATGTTCCCATTTCCATTCTAGAATTTCTAAAGGTTGTAGTAACCCACTCGACCTCTGATGTTCGACTTTCACTTTCTGACATGTTAGACACTTGGCAACACACTCTGCAACCTCTCGTTTCAAATTCGGCCACCAGAAGTGTTGTCAAAGATCTTGGTACATCTTAGTACTACCAGGGTGAATCAAATATCGTGAGCTATGAGCCTCATTCAAAATGTCTTCCTTAATCTCTGGAACTGGCGGTACCCAAATTTTGCTCTCAAATCTTAGTAGTCCCTAACTGTCTATTTTGAATCTTGGTTCAGTCCCTTCAGATATTTTCTTTTTCACTTTCTCACATTCTTCGTCCTGAAGTTGAGCTTCCTTAATTTTAACCAGTAAAGTTGTACCAGCTTGTATTTGGAACAGCTTTTCGTCTATCTCCATGGGATACCTCACTTCCAATTCCAACTTTTCCATTGTTGAAATTAGCTCCTCTTGAGCAGTCAACATCATCAATTTCTCCTGACCCTTCCTACTTAAGGCATCGACAACCACATTTGCTTTACCCGGATGGTATAAAATCTCACAATCATAGTCCTTAATTGACTCCAACCACCTTCTCTGGCGTATATTTAGATCCTTCTATGTAAAAATATATTTCAGACTCTTGTGGTCCGTATATATTTCACACTTCTCCCCATAAAGATAGTGTCTCCAGATCTTCAAAGCGAATACCACCGCGGCTAATTCTAAGTCATGGGTCAGATACCCTTTCTCATAGTCCTTCAATTGTCGCGACGATACTGTTAATGACCCTTCCATTTTGCATAAGCACACACAACCTAGTCCTTTATGCAATGCATCACTGTATACCACAAAATTTCCTGTATCATCCGGAAGAGATAGCATAGGTGCTGAACTCAACCTCTTCTTAAGTTCTTGGAAACTTTCCTCACACTTCTCCGTCCAAACGAATTTCACTGATTTCCTAGTCAAATTCATCAATGGAGTCGCGATCTTGGAAAAGTCCTGAATGAATCTTCTATAATAACCTGCCAATCCGAGAAAACTTCTTACTCGACGACGCCTTCTACTGATCCCGATTAATCACGCTTCAATTTGGAGGATCTACCAAAATTTTGTCTTTATCAATCACATGTCCGAGAAATTGTACTCTTTCAATCCGTAATTCACATTTCAAAAATTGGCGCATACAACTTCTCTCTTCTCAATGCCTCTAACGTTACTTTCAAATGCTCTACGTGTTCTTCCTTGGTTTTGAGTATACCAAAATTTCATCGATGAACACCACCACTTAATTTATCCAAAAATAGTTTAAACACTCGCTCATCAGTCCATAAACGCCGCAGAGCATTTGTTAGACCGAATGACATCACGTAAATTCGTAGTGACCATATCGAGTCCTAAACGCTGTCTTCGGAACATCCTCTGGCCTCACCTTTAACTGATGATAACCACTCCTCAAGTCTATCTTTGAAAAGTATCTCGCTCCTTTCAATTGATCAAACAGGTCGTCGATCCTCGGTAATGGATACCTATTCTTAATTATGACCTTATTCAGTTCTCTATAGTCGATGTAGAGCCACATCGTCCCGTCCTTCTTCTTTATAAATAACACTAGCGCTCCCCACGGTGATACGCTCGGTTGAATATACTTCTTGTCCAGTAACTCTTGTAATTGTTCCATTAATTCTTTCATCTCTACCGGAGCCATCCGATATGGTGCCTTTGATATTGGAGCCGTTCCTAGAGCCAAATTGATCACGAATTCAACTTCTCTATCTGGTTAAAGTCCTGGCAAATCGTCCAGAAATACGTCTGCGAAATCTCTCACTACTAGTATCTCCTATATTTTTGGATTCTCTTTACGATTGTCGACTATGTAAGCTAGATATCCTATACACACCTTGTCTTAACAACTTCCTGGCCTGCAACATCTTCATATAACTCACTTGTCTAGCCGACTTGCTACCATAAAACACAACCTTTGACGGAGGCATAAGGTTAATACGCTTCTTTTGGCAATCAATTACAGCCCCGTAATTGAATAGCCAATCCATTCCCAAGATAACGTCAAATTCCCCAAGTTTGATAGGGATAAGGTCTACGTTCATAATGTTACCCTTAATATCCACCCTACGGTTCTTGTGTACGTATTTAACAGGGATCACTTTTCTATTCGCAATTTCTATGTTCATGGGGTATTCTAACTCATCCTTAGGTAATTCTAAGTTCTTAGCAAAGTCATTGGATATAAATGAACAAGTAGCACCCGAATCAAATAATACATAAGCATTAACTTTATTGATTGGAATGATACCTAACACCACATCACGAGACTACACCGCATCCTCAGATCATGTCATGTTGAATGTTGTTCGGCTATTTATTGGTCGCAGATTGGTCTGTGATAGTCGAGTGCTTCCACCATTGCTTTCTCTATTCCTCCCGATCCTCGTCCCTCCAGATCCCTTCTTAGGACAATCCTTGCAAGATGATCCTTTCGAGCCACAAGTGAAGCAGCACCCTTCTTTGGGTTAGACAGTTTAGGTGCTATATGGGCTTTCGACCACAATTGTAGCATACTCATTTTCCCTTCATGCAAACTCCCAGATGAGCTTTCCCGCAGGTTGAGCACGCTTCGATCCTCTTCTTTCGCCTCCTTGTTGATTTCCAGGTTGACGAGTTATCGACCACTTTCTTTTGATTATTACTACCTCCGTGTTACTTCCACCGCCTTGTTAATTCCTTTATTTTCACTCTTTTTCTTCTTCCGATCCTCGATTATATTTAGTTACCGTGATCACTTCCACCTTCACGAGTATGGCCTTCTTCTAACACTCCAAAGAAAAGTGTTCAATTGGAACATCGACACTTGCTATAAAACCAGGCTTCAAATCCCCGTCAAACGCTCTTGCCTTTTTCTCTCGTCAATATGCACTTGATATGTGGCTTAACCCGCCAACTCGTTGAATCTTTCCGCAGATAGTCTGCTATGGATATATTCCCTGTTTCAACTCCGTAAATCGAACCTTTATTTGGTTCTCATGAAATGGGTCGAAAATACATCTCAAGAACATCTCCTTGAATCTCTCCTGTGTTATCACACCTTCTCCTCCCCTGCATTTTGTTTATTCGCCACCAATAATCGGCTTTGATTTCAAAGATGAATTTTGGTGTATGTTTTTCGTCTTCTCTCTTACTCGCGACATCAAACACCTTCTCCGTCTCCATAACCCAGGTTTGAGCTTCTATCGGGTTTATGGAGCCTTTAAACTATGGCGGTCCTACCATCTTGAAATCCTTGAACGCTATATTTGGTGGAGCTTGAGGTTGATTGTTAATTGCTCCAACTAAGAAATTCACCAATCGCCGAACGGGTGAAGATTGGTGTTGTTGTTGTTGTTATTCGTTGACCCTTCCTGGGTTGGTCAACGATTTGGTCGTCTTCTTGGCGGCATATTTCTATTAAGAATATACACTTATTAAGTCTTTATTCAATTCCTTAAACATTTAAGGCTTAACTAAAATATTTAATCATAATCACTTAACATATTATATCAATAAACTCTTATATTTATTCAAATTGAAAGTTTTAACATCAAACGATAGCATCACTTCTATTTACATCGACTATCATGAGATAAAGAATCTACAGGATTTAAATCATTAAAATATTCCTTTCTTTCATAAACACATAGGAATTTACATCTTTAACTACCAGATAGATTTTCACATAATTAAACTAATCCCATCACTTCCTATTAAGGCACTGAATAGCCTTGCTACATTCGTCTTCCATGATGCGGGACATCATCCTGCGATCTAGCATATACGATGGTAGACCTTCAAACTGGATTGGATACCTCATAACTCGATCCTGGGCCGCATCCATTGCATTTTGAAGTGTAGAGTACGTCTCCCCAACCCATCGTGACTCTCTTACCCAACCCTCCTCTGCTATGGCCAACCTTTCTGAGCTCTCTTTCAAATCCTTTTTCAACTTTTCTATTTCTTCAGACTTCTCCTCGGTTTGACCCTTCTCATGAACAAAATCCCACTCCATATTTCCTAAATGTGTGTGAAGAGTCACAATTTCCCCATCCTTTTGCTCGATGGTAATCAGTTGATAACAAATCCGCTCCTTCAAACTCTTGAACAACGTCTTCAGAACTCTATGTTATGATCATAAAGTGCATCATAACATCTCAAAGATCGATGGAGTTCTGGGAACTCCCTCTCCTTCTCTTCTTCAT
Source organism: Panax quinquefolius (assembly GCA_020205615.1). NCBI lineage: Eukaryota > Viridiplantae > Streptophyta > Magnoliopsida > Apiales > Araliaceae > Panax > Panax quinquefolius. The sequence goes on along the minus strand of CM035159.1, from coordinate 86,577,352 downwards.
CGAATCCTCCTCTCGGATCAGCCTCGTGCTCATGCTCCCGACCAATAACTGTGATCAAAGGAGATGGATCTCTCTTAGCAACTGCTCCTTGACGACATGAATGTCTTGGGGCTCCTCCTCTGTAGGTACTCGGGGTTCCTCCTCTCCAGCTCGACTAGCTTCTCCAACATCCGACATCCTGACAACAAAATTTTTAAGTTTTAGTTACTAATCCGTACTAGCGAGAACATAATTTAACACATAAGCACATAAAGTCTTTTATTATCTTCAATGAATTAAGAAATTCATTTCTTAGAACTCGATAAGAGTTTACCACCACTATGTTCTCGATCTCCTACAATGCTACTACCTAAGGTTGTTCCCCCACCTAAGGTTCATAACCTATGGCTTTGATACCAACCTGTGACACCCCCAAATCCGGGTACTTCAATTCCATGGGATTTGGTGTTCACTGTACAAATATCATCTATCTATCTACCCATAATAAATACAAACCATGCAATAGATAGAAATAAATCCTCTCCTTAAAGAGTTACATCATCTGAATTAAATACATATATCCCAGGTCATACTAACCTTAAATCTCAAATGCGGAAATATAAACAAATAATAGTCTTACACAACATTAACATAAGTCTGAAACATAAATACATAATCACATAAACAACAAGTCTTCATCACTTGTTAATCTTGCCCTTACCTTTGCTAGTAGAAGGCTCGTTGGACCTTTCGTTCTTAACTGCAATGTTATTATTATGCAAGAGTGAGCACGGTTGCCCACAAGTATAATAGTACAACAATAAAATAATAACATGCGAATGAATCAAAGACTTCTGAAATAAGAAAACTAGGCTTTTGAATCAAGAATGAATACCAAGAATCAAAAGAACTTCTGAGGGTCATAAGACCTTGAACTATGTCCTAGGTTGTCAAGTGTTTATACTTGAAACTTTAAAAGTCATAAGACTATGGACTCTTCTTCTCGTACTTAGGGGGATCAACCCTTAGTACCATATTGTGCACAATATCTTAACGCTAAAGCTTAAATAATCCCCTATTAAATGGTTGTTCATCTCAGTTTGACATCGTAGTCCGCACCAAAGGAAGTTTGGTTTGGATAAGCTCAATAAATGTTCTAGAATTTATAATGCTCATCAACTATGGACTAGTCGAATCAATAAGGGTTCGCTAGTCTTACAAGGTTCAATAATAATTGATATTCAATTTGAATAATAAAATTCAAGATGTATACAATCGAATAAGTATCAGATAACAGAATCGTGCTTTTTAAAGAATGATAAGATCTAATATGAAATCTTGACTTGAACAATAATAAACAAGATAGAATAATGAACTTGCTTTTATGTAAAGAATCAAGGTTTAGAACTTGCCTCGTGTGTAAAGCTAAACGATAACTACTTCGCTCACCACAAGTCCTACACACATACTATATATGTATTCATTTACATTCATTAGTTACATTTTCATTTAATTATTTAATGTAAACTCCACTTTATTTAACAAATCATTACCCTTCTAATTTAATTACTTATTTAAATTAGAATATTTTCATTCCCTTACTATTATTACACTTTAATAAATTATTTCATAATAATTTTCATCGAATATTTATTTTACTCCATCAATATCTCAATTAAAATATTTATTTTATTTTATAAATATTTTAATAATAATTTCCATCGAATATTTATTTTATTCCATAAATATCTCAATTAAAATATTTATTTTATTTTATAAATATTTTAATAATAATTTTCATCAAATATTTATTTTACTCCATAAATATCTCAATTAAAATATTTATTTTATTTGATAATATTTTAATTAATTATTTTATTTTTTTTAATATTTGTTGTATGGTATTTAGTTTGGTAACACCTACTTGGGGGGTGAGTTACCTGACTCAATTTCATAGTTCACACATAACAAGGTTAGGCCAAAAAAAATCTCACAAGTTCACCCATATGTTCTTGTGAAGAACACAGAGAACATGGTCATAACTTCCAATTTTCTTGTCCATATATTAATTTAAGCATACCCAAATACTATAATTCATATATGATCATTACCTAACCTTTCTAACATGATTTTAACAACTTAATTTATTTAATTACTTGAATCAAAACACATGATTTCACTGTTCTTGATGTTCTTGAAGGTTTTGAACATAAAACATGAAAATTAACACTACGGATTCGTTATAACACCAAATCTATTCATCCAAGTTTTGTTTTCTTCGTTTTAGTATGCATAATTATATACAAGTGGGATTATTACAAAATAATTTATGTTTGACATATTAAATTCACGTATAAGGGCCATATGGCCATATTCTATACTCTGTAACCATATACTATATAATATTATGAAACTAATGATATGGAACCATACAATATATATGAAAACACATTATAATAATATCTTAACACATATATGCACATAATCCTTATTCTTTGCAATTGTACAAATTTAACAGAACTTGAAAGCCAAAACTTAAACAGCGTAATTTGAAATTTGGGGAAGAAGAGTTTACCCTTGATTACTCTGCTTGGATTACACAGGGTGATAACAACTCCCAATTTCCTCACACTTCTTCTCCTTAATCTTACTAATTCTCAAAACTGTCTCTGTTTTTGCTTTGCCAGACTTAGAAAATAAAAGACTTTGAAAAATAAAAGAAGGAAAGCGTATATAATGAAGAACTGACGTGTTGTGGAGGTCAGTTACCCATCATGGGTTAACTGCTGCCAACCTCCAATAATGCCATATTTGGCTAGCCTTAAAAGGCTTATACCCAATTAATTTAATTAAACTTTTATCATATAGTTTAAATAATGTCACACCCCTTTATAAAATAACTCGAATACCTTATTTAATTTATTTTAAATAGCATATAATAATTTCTCATTAATTCACATAGTCACATAATTAAATTTCTCACTTATTAATTATGTCAAATTATTAAATCTCCAATTAATTATTAAATTAATTAAAATAACATTAGGCTTATTAAATATTTCTTTTAATTCAATAAGCTCACATAATTATATACTTGAAATAATAAAATTCTCCACATTAATTTAATAAATATAACACATATAATTAAATTAATCTACCATTAACCTCATCAATTAATTATTTAATCTAATAATTAATTCAAAAAAAATATTTATTTAATCCAATAAATATTAAAATTAAATTACAAAATCTCTTGGTTGTCCCATGATGTGTATAATAAAGGTGTGTGCTAATATGAAAAGAAAGCTTTTATGGAATGTAAGAAGGCTTACGGTGAAGAAACGCCAATGTAGACTTCTATGACTCTATGTGGATAAACACTCAGCTCCCGCCGGATAAAAGTATAGTCATATGTGAGCTAACAGGTGTTTAAACTAAGGAAACATTCAATATGGGTGTGTACAGAGTAAATTGGACAGGGCTTCCTCGCCTTTTCTCTCTCTTCTCCCTCCAAATGGCTGACCCCAAGGTCTATATTTATAGACTGATGGCCGCAGGTGTACCTGCGGCAGCTATAGTTACACCTGTGGCTGGTAGAGGTGTCCCCGGGCTTCGCGGGTCTTGTCATCTCAAAGTACGTGCACTCGTGCACTCATGTAATATCCGCTCGAACTTGCAGAACTTCCATCCGAGCATCTGAACGAGGTATATGTAACCTTCTTCGGACCGCTTGTGTCTAGAGTTACGCAATTACATGGATTAGAGGTTGTACGGAGTCAGGAAGAGGGGACCATGCCCATAGTCTTCAAGCTTCAAATTCTATCCGGTGTACTACCACGCGTAATAGTCACTCGGGATTGTAATTCCTCGGTTCTTGTGGGACATTGTTGTATGTATATATGTATGAAGTGTTAAGACGACACGCAGGTGTTGATGTGGCAAGATGACGTTTAACTCTTTGCCAGGGTTATCGTCGGTTTGAGTTGGAAGTAGACGTTGCTCAGGGTTACATCTGAGATTGGACTGCTCCAAGTGTTTGAATGCCGCAAGGTTATCTTGTGAGTGTGCCTGTCTACCCATTGTTAGCTCCGGGTCTGAGGGATGAGTGCCTCGGTAGGAGGTTTGAGCTTCAAGCTGATAGCATGTGTTTGAAACAAGCATTTCTGGAGTTATCGCCGGAACTGCAATAACATTCCTTGGGGTTATCGCCAAGGACAAAACTCGGGGTTATCTCCGAGGTTGGAAATGATCCTTCCGGTGTGTGTTCCGGGTTTGGAAATGATGTTCCCAGTGTATATCCTGGGTTTTAAACTTGAACTTCCGGTAGTATCCGGAATGGATGGAAGCTGTCTTCCAGGGTTATCTCTGAAAGACGAATCTGCCCTCCTGCAATGTTAGTAACAAGTGTGCAGAAAATTTTGAGTGTCTACAGATGCCCCTCTTTATCATATTCATGCAATGCAAGGCATGGATAGGATAAAGAATCCTTGACACTTGAAATACAAGAAGATAAACATGATTTTATGTGCAGCAACATGATGCAAATGTATGATGCATGATTGTCAGTTAATCCTGTTAGGATGAAAATCATTGATCCAAGTCTTCAAGGATGTTGACGTTGGGGGTATCACTAAAGTCTCGAATCTTAGACACTGGCTTATATTCCATAGAGGTGCCTCTTGTGTGCAAGAGATCTATGGGGATAAAGCTTTGTCTTTTTGAGGATGTGTATAACATATTTCCTCATTCTGTTGGAGTTAATGCCAACAGTCTGTTGTTGTCAGGGTTGCCTGACCTTCGCTGATGTGTGTATCACCGGATAGATCCCTGTTGGGTGGATTGTCAAGGTTGCTTGACCTTCATTGATGTATGTGTCAATGGTCGCACTGCATCGTAAACCCCCGCCGGGGATACGTGGCTAAGTTGCTTCAATGGGTTTACTTGCCATCGGCTGAAATGATGTCAAGGCTGCTTGACCCTCATTGATGTGTGTATCAATGGTTGAGAATGCGCTGTAACCCCCACCGGGGATACGTAGATGCTTAAAAGATGTGCGTTGTGACCCCCGCCGGGGATACTTCATCAGTTTATAACTTCGGCATTGTAACCCCCGCCGGGGAAGTTTAGCATTTTGTGGTTTTGCGTTGTAACCCCCGCTGGGGAGGTTTAGGGTTGAGACCCTCCAATGATGGCATCGGACCTTTGTGGGGTATTGCCGAGCATGATTTGTGAAAGCTGAGCTCATCGATATAGTATACCCTGCATTCAAGCGAATACCAATGAGATGACGAGAGTTCAATTCTGACCCGTACAAAACCAGGATTCCAGGCTATTCCACTCAATCGCGTAGCATTTTTGTTCCTGATTTGGCCTTTTTAGCTTGTGAGACCTCCATCAGAACTCTAATGGAGTTTAGTTGGAGGTGTGGAACCCACGATGAGTGCTATATAGATAGACTGCATAGCAATTGCAGCATGGTGGACTCTATGACCAACCGTGACTATGTAAAGCCCAAAGGTTGCTTTTATAAGTCATTTTCAAGCTGCTGATTTGTGAAGGAAATCGAGAGCTCTTCTTGAGATCTGCTTTGAGTTAAAAGCAACTTTTCTGCATATTCTGCCACCATACAAGCGTTCTTCACTGTCCTGGTAACATATGCATGTATTTTTTCTAGTTTCTATCCGTTGGAAAATGACTTATCACATGAAATGCATTTAAACACATAGTAGTGAATATGCATGCTGATATGACTTGATAAAAAATATTCAACATAGCAAATGTTAGTATTAAACCATGCTGAACATAATGATGTGAAAAAATTAACTTTTAAAACAGTCAAATTGGCACCTTTTACTGTCATTTCTTATCCTATCTGAGGACAAATAAGTAAAGGTAGAAAAAGTAAAATAATCCTGGTAATTAGACTACACTTACGGATTTCTTACTGTAATGTGATAATGCATGTAGGATGTATATGACTGTGTACAGGTGTGCTACTGAATGGCCACCTAATCATGCCTATGTGCATGTGGATAGTCCCATTTACAAAGGGGGCTACGGCAAAATTTTCTAAAATATAGGAATTGAGTAGCCATGCATTTTTAACTCTACTCTAGACGTATGTTAAAATAATGCATGCATGCATGTAATCATAAGATGCATTTTAAAAAAGCTCCAGGTAAGAATTTACCACACCCTTTCTGAGGTGATTTAGAGACTTGTTGTCTAGATATTATGGCTCCGGATTAGCCGAGTATTTCCCATAGGACCACTTGTGTGTATGACGGAGAGGCTTCGAAGAGCCTCAAAGACCGGTCATCGAATGACCTCATCGTCTAATGGAGGCGGTGATACGTCTAATCCGGGTTGAAGTGCCGAATGTCAAGGAGGATGAGGAGGAGGACATACCGATTGAGGTTCCTACTCCTGCTGTACGTGTTCCCCGTAGGGAATTGCCAAGTATTCAAGTTGCGAACCCATATCTTCTGGGTGATTTGAGTAGGCATCCTTCAGCATACCTGCATGCAAACGAGGTATGAAGTTAGATCTTTAATCTTCCTTATTTCCTACTTGATGAGGAGTCAAGGATTGTGATGTTGGTCTGCATTTAATATAGGTTCTCGGCTTCACACAGCCTCGAGAGAACTGGTTTAGCATCCACTCTATATATCAAACTTTGCATGATGACTATAGAGTGATTGTACATGGCTAAGGATTTGGGACGTTCTTTTCCATTCTTCCCCGTCGCTGTCCCTGGGGTTACCTCAGGGCATTGTCTGAGCGATGATTTCACCAGAGTTAGTCACTCTATTTGCTGGACTGTGAGGTGATGATGACATCGATGGATTGGCGATTTATCACAGTTATGGAGTTTAGAGGGGATCCAGTGCCTTGCACGTCGGATATTACCCCTACTGCCGACAGATCCTTGTTGGGAGTTTCACGAGGCGCCAGTAGGGTAGACTCGTTCAGACAGTTCTTTGAGCGTAGACGCTATGAGCGGGCTATTGAGTGAGCCCATACCCGATGATGTGAGAGTCAGGGATTGCATTCTTAGGCGATTGTTCCTGATGATCATTAGGGGCTGCTTCATAGCAGATAATTCCTCTACGGTGTCCTTCGCTTTGATCAACGCCACAAGACACGTGGACCGTATAGGAGACTATGATTGGGGTTCCTACACCTTTGCCTACTTCCTCAGGAGAATGCGCATGCGAATCGCAGGGCTTGATCGAGGCTTGGTTAGGATTCTACCTGTTTCTACTGGTGAGTATTTCTCTTGTCTTTTCCCATATATAGGTTAAAAGTGTTGACTGACAGCAGATGTTGCCTTTGTGTTGGCAGTTTTGGGCCTATGAGAGGCTTCCATGTTTGCGTCCTATGAGTGTGTTAGGTTTAGACAGCTATCCACGAGGATGAAGATGGCATCATTCCATAATGACGGAGGTCCCTGTTGCTGAGGGTTTCACCCATTGTCGCCTACAACTGGAGTTGTTGACAGCGGATGTCATCACATAGGTTCCCTACTCTGGAGAGCATTTGGGAGTTGGATTTGAGGATGGGTACCCGACTGGAGTTGAGTACGTCATTTCTACACGCAGGATTCCTCTCTTCACAGATGGAGGATGGGAGCTCTATTTGGGAGAGCTTGCTATCAGGAGCACTACAGGAGAGATTTGCATGCCGATCTTGCCTTATGCCATGCGTTATTGGCCTGTTTCGCAGCCACCCGTCATTGACATCCCATTATTGGGGATTGACGATTATACTTTGTTAGAGGGCCCCTGGACTCAGGAGATGTTCCAACATTGGTGGATCCCTCGTACTATTGGAGCTCAGACCCGCGCCACACAGTTTATGAGGGATATGGTTCCAGGATTCGTGATGATAACAGATTGGCTAGCCTGTGTTAGAGATCTGACTCATGTGACATAGATTAACAGATTGACCCAGCAACTGGACCGAAAACATCTTTTCATTCGGCATTTAGGCAGAGATCCTTCAGAGGTAGATACTTTTGATCCTTCCAGTTCTGGCGCTGGCCCCTCAGGTGACCCATATGGCTTTGCTGGTGTAGATCCTCCATTTTATAGGCCTGACAACCCTGTAGATAGAGATCCAATGACTCAGGAGGAGTTACATCAGGTGGATAGGATCGATGATGTAGACATCGACACCATTGACTTTTTCTGATGTATTTCTCATTATCTCTTTTGATAGGCCTCTGTTAGTTGCTGGGTAGCTTCGCCCCATTCTCACTATATCTTTTGATAGGCCTCTGTTGGATGTTGGGTAGCTTCGCCCCATTTCCCTATATTTTAGCTGTACAGAGATGTATTAGATGATGATATACTTAGGAATGTATGTACATTTTTCCATTCCCTATACCATATTGCCATCTATTGTATCATGCATGTTATTGTTATGCATATGTATGTATGTCCAGAGATATTCAGCATTGACCCCTGGATGGTCTTATGACACGGCCCATACAGATGTCTTCTTTGACAATTAGCCGTATTGATCATACCCCACCATTTTTTATTGTATCTGGTATGCGCTCATGGTATGATAGTATATCACAATCAGACATGGTGATCGTAGATGATTTGCTGCAGCATACTATGACACTATTGATGTCTTAGGTTCCCACAGGATTTGTAGAGGATATGCTAGAGCACTGGGTATCGGAGAGGCAGGTTTTCTGATTTGGGACCCAGGAGTTGATTCCTACTTTGGATGAGTATGCACGGTTGACGATGCTGCCGCTGGACAAACCTTGCCTGCATATGGCTATCGGAGAAATGAGCAGATAGTTCATGACCCTCACCGGATTGAGACGTTGAGTGGTATAGGACGAGATTACATCCGGCCACGTGATATCCCAGCGTTTTCTGTTTGATAGATTTGGCTCTGAGGATAGTTATGCATGGCATTCTAGGGATTTCACCACACCGGAGGATCATTGGCGTTCAGCCAGAGTGGATGTGTTGCTATTGTGCGTATTGTCATACGTCTTCATGCCACGATATATGGATGAGCTGGATATCAGCGTCATTATGGCAATGAGAGCTCTCAGGGAGGTTCATACCATTATACCGATGATCATTGTAGAGACTCTGAGGTCAGCTACATACTGCTGCACTTATCCAGCAAGAGTGTTTACAGGTAGCTCGATCATGCTGTACGTGTGGTTTATGTCACACTTGAGACTGATTGGCACACTCAGACGGCAAGGGTTTTGTTTCACCCATGATATAGCCATGTCATACTGCTTTCAGCCTGCGGAGTGTACAGATGCTGCACCGTGGTCAGCTTTCCTGGTAGGGATTACTGATCTGTTTGCTATATTGCCGTGTTCAGGGCTTAGCTCACCCTACAGCTTCATTACTCGTGCTCCGGGCATGGATTATCTCCCTCTAGCTGGATTGAGGGGCATGATTACTTACCACCCACTGGCCGTGATATGTCAGTTTAACCAGTTTCAGGATTTTCATCCTTATGAGAGGCAGTGAGTCAGCGTTTTGCTTCACCGTTTATCAGAGGAAGACAGATCCAGGTTGTATGCATGTTGGGATCAGCGAGAGCTGGTTGAGTTTTTTGTCAGTCATCCGGGTTATTCTACAGAGTATTCTGCATGGATGGAGATAGAGACTACATTGTCCGCGGTAGTATCCACAGTGCAAGATGTTGATTCTGACGATGAGGAGCCTATAGAGGAGACTAACATTCCCACCAATGATTTGACTGTTGGGCTGCCAGCATTTATGATGGATTCTCCCACCCCGAGTGCCACTGTTACTCAGTATTCGACACAACATTTGGAGCAGAGCTTACATCTGATAACCTAGATAGAGATCAGGCTAGGGCCACGATGTTGATAGCTCTTGATGGGAGAGATGCTGCTTTGTTAGAGAGGGATGAGGCTAGATCAGGCAGGGATGCATTGATTGTGGAGCGGGATGCCGCCTTATCTGCTAGGGATGTGGCCATTGCGCAGAGCGATTACTTGAGAAGATCCGAGGATATGATCGGTCTTGCCGACATGAGTGCTTACATTGATGAACATTATGCCACCATGCGGTTAGCCTACGATACGCTAGCTCGTGTAGATACCATTCAAGGGAGCTTGCGGCGTTACCTCCGTCTTCAGAGAGGGATGCCATGTTAGATCGATAGTCGCATATATATAGATCTATAGATAGCTTTGTATTTTCTCTGCACAGACTAGCTTAGCCGTTTTGTCATGTACAACACATATGTATATATCAAACAGTATTATGTATGGCAGGGAAATATATTTTGATTCACTTCCCTTTTAGTTATGCCTTGATACTTGCTTGATATTTGCCTGTTTCTTCAGGGCCTTATGATCTTGATGCATTCTGAACTTATCCTTGATAGGTGGACATTGAGACGTCATAAGATCTCTCAGAATGGATCATTAATCTGTATATTCCTACCATCTTTGGTGTCTTAGGACTGGTATCTATATGGAAAAGTGGAGAGGAGGGTGGTTTTTCCTCTCTGAGATTGACCGCCCCACAGATGGTCGCTAGTACTTCTATTTGTGAGAAGCCTAGTTAATTCCATCTCTTATGGGTTGGAATTGGTCTTTGAGACATGATTGCAGCTTAGATGGTCACCGAATCTTCTATTTGTGAGAAGAGGTTGGGTAATTCCATCCCTTTGATCTGAAACCGATGAAATGTGATGAATTAAAGGTTGATCCCAGTACCGTGTGACAAGTATTTTTGTTCTGGTAGGGGTTAGACTGAACCATAAATGGCTGCCTATGTACTCCTATTGAAGAGGAGATCAAGTCTGCGTAGTTCGAACCTGATGTAAGAGGTTCAACGCTGAATGTGAAAGGCAGAAGCTTTATTGGTGAAGAAGGGTGTAGAAGAATTTTTGTTGTTTTTGTTTTTGTAGAGGAAGGGCAGAAATGTTTTTGTTGTTTTTTTATTGCGATAGGGCCATATAGAATATGTTTGCCTACATACCCCCGGGTATTAGGGAGATCAGGTCGACGTAGTTCGCCCCTCAGAACGAATCGCAGCCAAAGAAAAGTGTGAAACCCATGTGCAGGCTATACTACGGGGAGGAGAAAGTTTTATCCCATAATGGGGATAAACTGTAGGTGTGGAAAAAGTTTGATCCCGTCTTCAGGACAAACTGCAAGCGTAGAAAAGTTTAATCCCGTCTTCAGGATAAACTGAAGGTGTGAAAGGTTCAATCCCATCTTCAGGATAACCAAAATTGTATGCAAGATTTGAAATGAGGTGAAACCAGGCTGCTGGTTTGAAGTGTATGTTTCCCTGAGGGGAAGAAGAGTTTGTAAAAAGGAGAGGGTTCAAAACCAGAATAACTGGTGATTTGATGATCAAAACCAAGATGTTTGTTTGATGGTAACTTCAGACATAGTACCGTTTCACGGTGTCCGAGTTGATAAGCTGTGTAAATTCATCGCCATATATTTCCTGCAATCTGAGAGCACCTCCTGTCAATACCTCCTTGACAATAAATGGGCCTTCCAGTTAGGGAGTTAATTTTCCTTAGATTGATCTTGGTACATCAATGATCTTTTTAAAACCAAGTCATGTTGTTTGAAGCGCCATAGTCGGATTTTTTTCATTGTAGGATAAATGCGATCCTTTGGTCGATATAATGACCATGGAAGATAGCCGCATGCGGTTCGCCTTTTAAATCTATTAGAGACAATTGGTGATACATCTTGTACCCATTGATCTTCATCTAACCGAGCATCCATCAAACACTCGAGGATTCCATTTCCACCTCTATGGGGAGCACTGCTTCCATCCCATAAGGCTAATGAGTGAGGGGTTGCCCGGTGGAAATGCGTATGGAAGTTACGTAGGCTAATAAAGTCGAGAGAGGCAAGAGGTCATGCCATCCTTTGTGATTGGCGGACATTTTCTGCATGACCTTTTTGATGTTTTTATTAGCCACTTCAACAGCACCATTCATCTTTGAATGGTAGATGACGGAGTTAAGGTGCTTGATGTGGAATTTTTTGCATAACTCCTCCATCATTTTGTTGTTGAGGTTCTTAGAATTGTCTGACACAATGACCTCTGGTTGTCCGTATCGACAGACGACATTGTTTCTGATGAAAGCAATGATGACTTCTTTAGTAACCCTAGGGAAGGATGCTGCTTCTACCCATTTAGTGAAGTAGTCGATCATGGTGAATATGAATTGATGTCCATTACTGGCTTTGGGCTAGATGGGCCCGATCATGTCCATTCCCCATATTGAGAAGGTCCATGGCGAACTCATATTGTGGAGTTCCCTTGGAAGGGCGTGGATAGCATTCCCATGAATCTGGCATTGGTAGCACCTCTTGACGTGATCATCACAGTCAGTTTTGAGTGTAAGCCAATAATGCCATGTTCTAAGGATCTTCTTGACAAGTAGGGGTCCGCTCATGTGAGGGCCACATACTCCACCATGGATCTCATCCATGAGTCTCTGAGCTTGGTCTTTATCCAGACATCTGAGCAGACCTATTCCTGCATCTCTTTTATAGAGTGCATCTCCGCTCAAGTAGAATTTCATAGAAAGTCGATGGATCCGCCTCTTCTCAGTTAGGCTCACCTCAGCGGGTGTAGATCCGTCTCGTAGATACTCCTTGATGTGCTGATACCAAGGGTTGTGGATGGGAGTTAGTTCATCCGATACTTCTCCAACATAATTCCCATAGACTGGGGCTTTTTGCATTGTAATTGTAATGCTTGGTGTGTTTTCCTTGTCAAGTATGTGAACCAAGGAGGCCAACATTGCTAATGCATCCGCAAAATCATTCCTATTATGAGGAATGTGTAGAAAGGAGATTTCTTCGAACTCCAAAGCCATCTGTAGAACTTGTCGATGGTAAGGCAGCAAATGTAATTCTTTAGTTTGATAGATTCCCGTGGATTGTCTGATTACCAATTCAGAATCTCCAAAGATAGTTAACCGCCTAATGCCCATTGAACGGGCAAGTTTTAGCCCCATGATATAGCCTTCATACTTAGCTGTGTTGTTGGTGCTGACAAACTGCAATTTGACAACGACGGGATACTACTCCCTCGTACCGGATATTAGAACTGCTCTAGCTCCAGAGCCTTCTGTGTTAACTGCTCCATCAAAATACATTTTCCACCTACGATATGTATCGCATCTTGATGTTGTTCTTTTGAATGTCATTACCCCTTCATTGGGAAGTATGTTTCCAAGGGTTTGTAGTCCCTCAGCAGGTGCGGTGGCGGCGGTGATCCGCAATTCCTTGACCTTTGATAGACTTCTGCATCACGTAGACGATATCAAATTGCTGTAGGATCAACTGCCATCTGGATAGTTGACAATTCAGTATGGGCTTACTGAACACATATTTGAGAGGATCTACGCGGGATATGAGATGGGTTGTGTGACCATGGAGGTAATGTTATAACCTCATGGAAGCCCATGCTAAATCATAACAAGTCTTCTCAATCAGAGTGTACTTGTGTTCACTGATGCTGAATCTTTTGCTGAGGTGATAGATAGCTCATTCTTGGCCTCTATCGTCTTTTTGCCCCAGCATATAGCCCATGGCATTGTCATTTATGGATAGGTACATGAACAGGGGAACATCATCCCTGGGTGGTACCAAAATAGGAGCGTTAACCAACTGCTCTTTGATTGTGAGGAAGGCTTTTTGACACTCATCATTCCATTTCATGGAGTTGTTCTTCCTTAACAACTTGAAGATTGGCTCACAGGTTGCTGTGAGTTGAGAAATGAACCTGCTAATGAAGTTGATTCTTCCCAAAAATCCCCATAGGAATGGGCATTTCCTTGATGGCCTGGATTTTGGTAGGATCCAGTTCAATCCCTTTGTGGCTGACTAGGAAACCTAGCAACTTGCCTAACTTAACACCAAAGGCGCACTTGGCTGGATTCAACTTTAAGTCGTACTTACGCAACCTATTGAAAAGATTTTTAAGATGGTCTAGGTGGTCCTCCTCCCTTCGGGATTTGACAATGATGTCATCCACGTAGATCTCTATCTCCTTGTGCATTAAATCATGGAAAAGAGCCATCATAGCTCGCTGATAGGTTGCCTCGACATTAATGAGGCCGAATGACAACCGTCTGTAGCAAAAAGTTTCCCAAGGCATGATGAAAGCAGTTTTCTCATGGTCCTCCTCATCGACCATAATTTGATGGTACCCCGCAAAGCAATCAGCAAAGGAGTACATGTCGTATTGAGCAGTTTTGTCAATAAGAATGTGGATAAAGGGCACGGGAAAGCTATCTTTAAGGCAAGCTTTGTTCAAATCCCGGTAAGCCATGCAGACTAGCACCTTTCCCCTTGGTTTAGGCACGGGAACAATGTTGGATATCCACTCCGGATATGTATACACCGTGATAATGCCAGCTTGAAATTGTTTCACAATTTCTTCTTTAACTTTTAAACTCCACTCAGGTTTCAATAGCCTAAGTTTTTGGCTAACTCGCTTGAATCCTTCTTTGATGGGAAGGCGATGAAAAACAATGTCCGTGGACAAACCCACCATGTCTTCATGAGATCATGCAAACACATCCTGGAATTGGGTTAATAGTGCAACCATGTCATTCCGTTGGTTTGGGGTGAGGTTTGAACCAATTTGGATTAGCTTAGGGTTGCCTAAGGTTCCAAGATTGAAAGAATTGGTTTGGTCAAGGTTGGGTTTAGGTTTGTCTGTGACCCATTCCTTAATCTCCTGAGTTATCTCAATGTCCTCTTGCATATCCATCAAGTCTGAGTCCAACTTTGCATCAAAGTTACATCCCTTGTGGAGAGAAGGCACTTCATCAGCAAGAACATGCACATCTAAATTTAGAGTCCTAAAACAGAATATGTTTTCACTTAATATATGCACTTGTTTGATCATACAAAGTGTTAGCATGTACTTGATAAAATAACTGCTAGTACTGTAAAGAAAAGTAAGCAATTAAATTTATCTACGAGGCGAGAGGATTTTACGCCCATTTACCCTCATCGACCAATCGCATGGAGTCTTTGCTCCCAATTTGTCGAGGCAAAGTCTTGATGGACTACAATGATGGAAGGATCGTCATTGTCCTCCTTCTGCCGAATGATAACCATGACATCTGGGCAATCATCGTCTGGGTGTATCTGTTTGTATGTTCATCATGAACAATGACACGTATGCCTGCCATCATCAAGGCAATGTCATGTTTACGTTTTCGTTCCTTTTCTTCCACTTCGGGATCAGGAATCAGCACCTCTTTTGCTTTGATTGGCACTGGCTTAGGAAACAACATGGCCGAAACATGGGTTGGCACCTTTACTGGAGATTGTATCAACTCATGAGGTAAAGGTATATAAAATTGCCATGAGGCAGAAGCTTGAGGAACCGGCTTGTGTTTATGGGGATTCCTGTGACTGGAACTGGCAGAATAGCCTAGTCTGGCTATTCCAATTTGACTGGACATATAAATAGGGTGCTTAATACCCTTCTTATATTTACCAAGCCCTTGTCCAGGTTGATGACCCAATGACATCATTTCTCGAGTGGCCGACATAACCTCGGCATAAATCTTGGGTACGGGAAGTGGTATTCCAATAGAATGGTACTGCGTGGTACTCACTTCTAAAGTATGAAAACTGGCCGGCCCAACTTCAGAGTTGAAACTGATGATTGGCAGATCTTCTTGTTCAGGATACTCTGGCTCAGCATTGACAGTGACTAGACTGTTGTTGACAATGTATTTGAGTTGTTGATGTAGTGTGGAGGGAACGGCTCCAACCATGTGTATCCCCAATAACAGGTTGTATCCTGAATCTATTTTGAGGATGTGGAAGGATACATTAAATGTATTTGGACCAATCTCAATTGGCAATTCAATCTTTCCGACGGCATTTCGTCGGGATCCATCAAAAGCTCTGATAACCGTATATATGGCTGCTTTGGATCCTCTTGAGATTGACATTCATCTTCACCAAGGTGGAATAAGGACAGATATTTAGAGACGAGCCTCCATCTATCAAAACTCCAGCTAGCATGTACCCGAAAGACAAAACTGTAATGTGCAATGGCTTGAAATGACTGATCCCTTCTGGTGGTATATCATCATCAATGAAGGATATCACATTGTTGTTGAAAATGTGATCAACCAAATGTTGAAATTTTTCCACAATTTTTCAATAAGATCTTCAGAAACCTTGATGATCTTGGAAGATCTTGGAAGAAAACCAAGTCGATATAGATATACGGTGTGGAGCTTCTCGTAAGCTTAAAACCACATTGGCTTCATTGTGGCCCATAGTGCGGAGGAATTTTTCAATCTTTTCCATGGGAATCTTTCGCTTTGCTTCGCAAATAGGTTTCATAACCCGTTGAGGAAGATACAGTGGATTTTCCTTCGACACTATAGCAGTAGTATGAGGCGTGGATCCTTTAGCTTCTCTATAATTCCATGGAACTTTGTGTAAGCTAACAACAGGATGTTATAGTCTGAAGGGTAAAGAAATTGGCTCTGGCGCGGCCACTTTCAAAGGATTGTCAGCTCCTTTGAGTTAAATTGGTTGTATGGGAAATACTTTGACAGTCTCATCATCCAATTCTGATATAACTGCTATTGATCCCTTCCATTTGGTAGGACATGCATTCCCACTCTTGAGTTGCACAGTGTAATCATCTACTATTTGCAGGACACCGCTATCAATAAGATTCTGAATGAAATGGCGGAGTGCCCAACATTCTTCTGTGTTGTGACCGCGAGAGTGTGAATGATATTGACACACTTCATCAGAATTGAACCGTCCTAAGTGGGGATTGATTGGAGGAAGAAGGAAGGTAATTCTTCCTTCGTTGATCAACATTTATAGTATCTCCTCCATAGATTGGCCCAGATATGTAAATTCTCTTTGATTGACAAAATCCCGATGGGCTTTAGCATTTGCTCTCTTTGCAACCTTCTCCTCCATAGCTTCGCTTTCTGAAGGTGGTGATGGAACATTCATAATAAATGTAAGGAGATAGGCATACTCCTTCCTGATTAATTGACGTGTGACTTGATGCTAGTGGGTCACCAGTTCTTCCAATTGCTCAATTTGTTTGCAAAGAGCTTTCATTTTTCGTTCCATAGTAAACTGGAACTTTGCATAATCCCATTTGTCAACACAATCTTTGATGATCGGGGATGATTCATTGTTGAAATCGGAACTCTGTCCAGTGCTCCAACTGATCATGTTGACCTCTTCTTCTTTGTGTTGAGGAAGGGGATTGTCTTCCACGTGAGGTTGATCTGGTTTGGTGACCACGATCTCACCATTGTCTATTAAATCTTGGATCTTGTGTTTCAAATTCCAACAATCTTGAGTATCATATCCAGGTGCTCCGGCATGATAAGCACACTTCCAAGTAGCATTAAAACCCCTCCCATTAGGGTTGGCTGGTGGAAGAAGATGTGTAATTTTCTTCTGAGTAGTCAGAAGAGCAAGAATATTCTTGAGCGAGTCCCCTAAGGGTGTGAACGTCTGAGGTCGCTTTACTTCTCCACTTTTAGGCAATGGAGGGTTTGAAGACTGTGCTTGAAAAGGGGAGTAGTTTCTCCTTTGTATAGGCATGATTTGATTACCTTTTTGACCTTGTAGTATCAAGGAAACATCCTCCTCTTTCTTTTTATGGACCCTCCAGGGGTTGTATCCATAAGATCCGGACTGGATGTGCTCAGGAACAGCTTTAAGAGCTACTAGGTCTTGAATTTTCCAGACTTCAATCCCATCTAAGCCATCTCTCCGTGCTTAATCATTTCAGAGAATGGCTTGCCAATACCAGCTAAGACTCTCTCATAGAAAGGAGCTTCCTGTATATCTATGAATGTCATGACCATTTCTGATTTCGTCATGGAAGGAATAACTTGACCAGTAAGGCGCCTCTACCTTTGAGCATACTCTCTGAAAGACTCATTAGACTGTTTCTTGACCTTGGTAATTTGGTACCGGTCAGGAGCCATCTGAGATTGAAAAATGTATTGAGTGAGGAAGGCGTGAGCCGACTCTTTGACTATGGATCTTTGAGTTGTCTGTCTCGGTATACCATGAAGCGGGCTTCTCTAGTCGGACTTTTCTCGAAGCAATTTGCATTACGAGCTTTTCATTTTCCGCATAAGATCTAAGTTCTCCAATGAATACCTTTAAATGGGTATAAGGATCCCCTAATCCGCCATACTTTTCAAAATCAGGGGTTTTGAATTTCTCTGGATAATGAACACCAGGGAAGATGCAAAGGTCAGCATATGAAACACTTCCACGTGTTCCAATCCCTTTGAGAACACGGATAGTTTCCTCCATTTGGAGGACCTTCTTCCTGATATCACCGGTGTCTGAATCTCCTTTGAGATGGGTGTTTTCAGGGTCATTGTTGGTCATATCAAACTGAGGTTCTGGAATTGTTTTTTCCAAACCTTGAGCTCCTCCTTGTACAGAGGATTCTATATGTGTAGGTATCTTTGTACCTTGAGTAGGCTGATGCAATTCTTTCAGCAGAACAGCCAAATCTGTAATTTGTTTACTCAATCCATCAAATTCTTCTCGGGAAACAGTATTAGACTAGTCAGAAGAAGACATGATTGGCTGTAGGCTCGTGGCCTTTTTGGATTTAAGCGGGTAACAGGCCCAATAATTTCCCTACAAAAGACTTACGTAGTTTAGTCATAGGGATAATGTAAACGTTATCATAATATGTCCGTTTTAGGAATATTGTCCTGCAAAACCGGGTGTTAATTGATAACATGCATGCACATATAATCTTCATATTTTCCATTACATAAAGATGAACATGGAATAAAATTACAAGTAAATATTTTTACAAGTAATTGAAAATGGAAAGCATGAAGAGACTTTCCTTCGCGTTTGGTTTATCAAAGGTTGGCCTATCTTAGGGTTACTCTCACGGCTTTTTGGCATGAAGGTTCCCAGATCATCTCAATCTACTTGACAGAAAGTTAATCCGGTCTTTTAACAGGAGCGAATCTGGGTGGTGCCTTTCCTGAGCCCCGTTGGAATTATTCTTCCTACAAGTCCAGTAATCAAACACTGACAGGATAGCCTCCTGGTGGAGGAACCACACAACATACATTCACATACAACGTGTCTCACCATTTATGCAAAATGATGACATGTGCGAAGCACTAATATCACAGATAGATATTTAGCAGTGCAGTAAGTAAGATGCATTAGTACACATTCATCATAAATGTAAATGCAATATTCACACACAAGCATATAATAGTTTTAAAAAGCTTGTAATAGAGGCTTAAGCCCTCTTATTGGAGTCCCCAACAGAGTCACCATCTGTCGACGTCGGGATTTTTTAGTGTCCCTTTTCGTTACTTTTTCTTTGGTGTTCTCATGTTAATGTTATATTTGTTTGAAAAAATAAGTGAAAAAGGTCCGACATGTATAATGTCGACGATTTGACTTTAAGAGTCTCCAGTTGGTGTATTTAACTGGTTATACCAACGCAACCGAAAATGTTTGCACATTGACCCAGTGATGTGACACTGCTAAACGGGTCTGTGAAATTGAGATTCATTTGAGTTCGGGGGCTTGATTATGCGGAGGGAAGGTGTTAGGCACCCCCCGACATCCGTGTTGCCACGGTGACCGCCACTTTTCAAAGAAACTGTTATATGAATGTGGGTGTGTGTGGATCAATGTGCAATTATTTGGAAGTAGTGATATATCTCGTTCGCACCTATATACAAAGGGTTTGAATTTATAGAAACATTCAGTTTTAACCAAATATATCAATGAAGTATTGTAAAAAGAGGTTTTTCAAACCATGTGCTCAATAGTAATTGAGGCATTTAATACTTCCATTTTATTATTAAATGTTCGGCTTGGTTGCTTTTATTTTCGAGATGTGAGGCATCTTTGAGAAAATAATATACAGCAGTGCCAAAGTCCTCATGGGCATGACAGTCATCCAAGGAAATTCAGACACTGTAAATAATGTACAAGCTTCTTATAGTTGAAAAACGTCCATCACGGGAACCGAATCTAGATTCAGAGGGCTGAATCTGTGATCACATGATACCTAGGCTCACATGATACTGCAGTTTGTATGGAAAGCGTAAGCGATTATATATATAAAATTTGTAAAATATATATATATATCGATACATGATCAACCACCACGAAGCAACTCCACTGGGGATCGGAAATGTAAATATATAAAAGCGATATATATATATATATATATATATATATATATATATATATATATATATATATATATATATATATATATATGGACATGATCAACCACAACGAAGTAAACTCGGGTGGGACAAAATGTAAATAAAAGCGTAAAAGTGATCAAGTATCATGAAAAGTAAACTCCAGGTAGGACGAAATATAAATAAAGTTGTAAAAGTATTCAATTGCCACGTAGTAAACTCCAGGCAGGACGAAATGTAAATAAAGCTATAAAAGCAATCAACTGCCACGAAGTAAACTCGAGCAGGATGATGAAATGTATATATATATATATATATATATATATATATATATATAAGCGAAACGCATTAGGATGTAAATCCAAACCTCATCGGATATATGTAAATACAACAATTATATATATAAGCAGGTAATGCTCGGATATAAAATCCAGGCTTATCAGATATGTCTAACAACAGTTATATATATATATATATGTATATATATATATATAAAAACAAAGAAATGCTCCAGAAATAAGTCTAGGCTCCAGACATAAGTATATATATATATATATATATAAGCAAGTAAATGCTCCAGACATAAGTCTAGGCTCAATCGAGGCATAACTCGATAATGTTAGTCCATATATAAAATATATACATATATATAAGTATATATATACAGACAGAAATGAAATCCACGGACCGAAGTCCGGGCAAACACACACAACACGACTCTCAATGTGTATAACAGTGTGTGCTAATATGAAAAGAAAGGCTTTATAGAATGTAAGAAGGCTTACGGTGAAACAATGATGTACACTTCTATGACTCTATGTGGATAAACACTCAGCTCCCACCGGATAAAAGTATAGCTATATGTGAGCTAACAGATGTTTAAACTGAGGAAACACTCAATATGGGTGTGTACAGAGTAAATTGGACATGGCTTCCTCGCCTTTTTCTCTCTTCTTCCCCTCCAAATGGCTGACCCCAAGGTCTATATTTATAGGCCCGATGGCATGAGTGTACTGCGGCGGTATGATTACACACTGCATTTGGTCGAGAGGTGTCCTTGGGGCTTCGCGGATCCTGTCATCTCGAAGTACGTGCACTATAATGTCTGCTCGAACTTGCAGAACTTCAATCCGAGCATCCGACGAGGTATATGTGACCTTCTTCAGAACACTTGTGTCGAGAGTTACGCAATGACATGGATTAGAGGTTGTACGAAGTCAGGAAGAGGGGACCATGCCCATAGTCTTCAAGCTTCAAATTATATCCGATTGTCTTCGCCAGCGTAATAGTCACTCGGGATTGTAACTCCTCGGTTCTTGTGAGACATTGTTGTATGTATGTATGTATGAAGTGTTGAGATGACGCGGAGGTGTTGATGTGGCAAGATGACGTTTGACTCTTCGTCGGGGTTATCGTCGGTTTGAGTTGAAAGTAGACGTTGCTCAGGGTTACATCTGAGATTGGACTGCTGCAAGTGTTTGAATGCCGCAAGGTCATCTTATGAGTGTGTCTGTCTACCCGTTGTTAGCTCCGGGTCTGAGGGATGAGTGCCTCGGCAGGATGTTTGAGCTTTAAGCTGATAGCATGTGTTTGAAACAATAATTTTTGGAGTTATCGCTGGAACTGCAAAAGCATTCCTTGAGGTTATCGCCAATGACGAAACTCGGGGTTATCTCCGAGGTTAGAAATGATCCTTCCGGTGTGTGTTCTGGGTTTGGAAATGATGTTCCCGGTGTGTGTCCCAGGTTTTGAACTTGAACTTCCGGTAGTATCCGGAATGGATGTAAGCTGTCTTCCAGGGTTATCTCCGAAAGATGAATCTGCCCTCCTGCAATTTTAGTAACAGGTATACAGAAAATTTTAAGTGTCTACAGTCTTTGGATTAATCATTCCTACTCCTTTTTAGCATACATGTTCTACCACTACTCACTTCTCTAACAATGGAAGAGAAAGAGAATCATGGTTTAAGTTATTACCCTTGAAGATCACTTGACTAAGGTTTAATCTTCTTCTTGCTTCTTGAATTATGAAAGACTAGCTTTTTAGCTTTTCTAGCTTTTTCTCTCTATCCACTAAGCACATAGAATGTTGGATGAAATGAAACAACCAACAAATGAGCTAGCTTCCTTCTTATTTATAGAAATCCCAAAGTTAGGGTATAATGGTCAATAAGCCATCCACCTCCTTACTATTCCTAGCTTAGCCATCAAGTTTACTTGATCACCACATTATTTGCTTAGCCATTAAGTTAACTTGCTTAGCACATAGCTTATCCTTTACTTGCTCATCACCTTGGATCACCCATGGGTTGCCCCATGGGATTTAATCATCCAATAACCCATAGGTTCTTTCTTTGGGCTTTTAGCTTAATTAACTGAACTTATACATTGAGCTTGCAATTAAACCAACATTGGGCTTGTTCATTAAACAAACCTTGGGCTTGTTCATTAAAGCATATTGGAATTATCCATTCCTACACTTGGTCTTTATCATAATTCCAATTGAACATTACAATTTCCTACACAATCCTACAAATCCAATACATTTGGCTTAAAGCCTTATAACGTATAATCTACGTATTAATCTCGTATTCCACTCGTATACTTATTTATATACGACATATCCTCATTCATACGTACTCGTATAATACCTTGTATTATACCCGTATTCATTACATCATACAATACCTATGTATTATACGATCATCGCTTTAATTCATTATACGCATTTCATTTCCTTCTCAAAAATCACTTTCCCTAACCGTTTAGGTTTTAAGTCCACAGGCGAAAACCTACGTTTGCCATAACTGAAATATTATTGGATAATCCATCTTACCTCGATATTCTATCATTACATATTTCTCGAAAGTTCAAAAGTAATTTCAGAGCAGAAACGAATGAATAGTATTTTTCAGAAAATTTCTCGAAAAACTTTTATTTTCGTCTTGGAAATTCAAACACTTTAATTCTACCACATAGTTAGAATCCTAACCACATCCGCACATTCTAGGTCATAGAACGACCTTTACATATCTTACTCACATAAATAATCAATTAAATTCATTTAATCCACATAATCAAATAAAAATTTAATTCTCATAAAAATTCGATTTTCTCGGGCGTTACAGTGTGCTACTATGCAACCACGCGTATTACTGTTCTTTTACCACCAGTATTTCAACAGTTTAATGGTATAATTTGGTTAGAAAAAGAAACCAATTTTGTCGTGAATAGTATCCCGTGAATGATAACTCGTGAATAGTAACTCATGAATAGTAACTTGTGAATAGTAACTCATGAATAGTAACCCGTGAATAGTAACCCCGCATGAAAAGGTAAAAATTTCATAAGAAAGTTTAGACCAATATTATTTCTGTCATTTTCTAATGATGACAATACTTCCGTTGTGGGGTCCACCAATGATTGTGTCGTCGTACGAATATTCCCCAACAACAAGAATATTCCACGACCAAACGAATATTTTATATCAACTTGCTTACTTTGAAAATTTTATAAACATTACCCACAACTATAACATTATATCAAATCCACACCATAATATTCTAAAATAATAATTAGAGGAGATTCCATTTTATTTAAAAAATAAAATAAAATTCGGGGTCTTACAATCTCCTCTCCTTATGAAATTTCATCCTCGAAATTGACGTGCGTAGCTGGTGTTTCAAAAAGGTGAGGCTACCTCGCTTTCATTTCCGATTCCAACTCCCAGATCATTTCCTTAATAGCATAGTTCCTCCATAAAACTTTGACTTGTGGTATAACATTTGGGCGTAGGACATGCTTCTTTCTATCCAAAATCTCGATTGGTACCTCCTCATACGTTAAATTATCGGCTACCTCATTTGGTTCTAATTCGATAATATGATTCGGATCTTTCACATACCACATAACAACCCTATATTCTGACCGACCAAATAAACAGAAATAAGCTTAAGTAGGACACACTAGTGAAGGATTTACTCGTCACTCCCTTCGTAGTTCTAACCCCAGATCTCCATCAGAGATCATATCCCTAAGCTTTGATATCACCTGTGATGCCCCCAAAATAGGTCCACACAACCCATTTTGAGTCCCCAAATACATGGTACAAAAAAACAACTACTACTTCATTATTACAATTGTTGTGCAAAATACGACAACACATATGCTGTGAGTTTAAATACAAATATTGTCTTCTAGACAATATCCACACTCAAATAAGTGTTCATTACAATTATTGATACACTATTTTACAAAATAGTGAGGACTACTAAAATAATTGCCTTGAAACATCACTCCACACCCCGACTAGTTCCCACTATATTCTCACCTCCTAAGAAGAAAAATGGAACAAAAAGGAAAAGGGTGAGCTCAACTAGCCCAATAAAGAATATTATGACTAAGATAATATAGAAAAAATTATCCTTAGTCCTCAACAGGGAAAAATCTGATAGAATATAATAGATAACAAGTTTTGGATAAACAACTGCAGCGAAAACAACAATTCAAGAAGAGTTAAGTAGAGAATGAAGTCTACTATCTTCTATGATTTAAAAGTTCATCATCAATATTTTATTCCTGTAACATTAATCAATATACATCTTGAATCAAATATTCATCTTTGAACTACTGGCTAATGATATTCATTTGTATCACCAGTTGGTCATGTTCATCTCAACACATGTCCATCTTTGCACTACGGGCCAAAGATATTCATCAGGTAATCATTCATCTTTACACTACCGGCCAAAGATTTTCATCAAGTACCACCAGTTAAGACTGAGGATGATGAAAAATATTTTAAAGAACGAATCCAGTGAGATAAAGGACACGATTAGGGATTCATCATTTATTTTATCCTAGTTCAAGAATACTCCATAATAATCAATTGTGGAGCCAATTTCAAGAATAAAGTTCAAAACATAGATCCAATCAAAGATAGGAACCATAACAGACAACTTGAATCATAAAAGAAAACTCAAGGAATTTCTGATCATTTCAGGAATTATAGAAGCAATACTTACCGTAGTAAGTTTAGAATTAGGAATCTGAAATGAACAATATACGAAACTACAAATGGATTTTCAACTGTTATGCGATAGTCCGCATAGACAAATCATTTCCATAATTTAATAACAATTAAATATGAAGGGTTATTCACCAGGAATGCGGTAGTCCGCGTAGATAGGTTATTCCTATAGAATAATAAAGAATGGAATAACAAAAGGATTTCACCATGCATGCGGTAGTCCACGTAGATAGGTTATTCCAACAGAATAATAAAGAATGGAATAACAAATAGATTTCACCATGCATGCGGTAGTCCGCGTAGACATGTTATTCCAACAGAATAATAAATTATGGCAACCCTTAGGAGTATTGAAAGAAAATAACTCTCTTCATGAATACGAAAAAAATAATATCCCTTGTGAATACAACAAATAATATCCCTTACAAATATTGAATGGAGATAATATTCCTTACGAATACGAAAAATAATATCGTAAGCGAATATGAAATAAATAATACCCCTTACATTAGTAGAAGATTGAATACTGAAGTAGGGTAGTAACATAATACTCCTCTTCTTTCTCTCTATAGTAACTCTCTCTAGAGTTTCAGTGAATTCGAAAGAAATAATGAAGGAATGAGCTTCTATTTATAGGAAAAAGGACTGAATAGTAACTAATTCATGAACGGCCCAGATTAATTTACTTTTAAACGGACGGTCCATATTGATTTACTATTAAAACTTAAGGCAACGATCCATACTGATTTACTTTAAACCAGCGATCCATATTGATTTACTATTATAACTTTCCACCAGCGGTCCATATTAATTAACTATTATATCTTCAACCAACGATCCATATTGATTTACTATTATAACTTTAACCAACGGTCTAAAAAATTAGTACATCTCCTTATGGAATAATAAGCCAAACTTATAACAAACATCTCATAACAAACCCCTCTATTTATATCAAAAATTGAATAAATATTTACCACAAATCACTTATCTTTCAACAATTATTCATTATTAATATTATAACTCATAATATTTAACAACCAGATCATTCTCAGGAAAGAGGGGGCTTTTCGATAAGGATTTCTCCTTATTGGCGCGCAATTAGGTGACCAAACCTCTCCTCGACAGAACTAGACATCGTCAATATTGCAAATAATAATATGAATAACTTTGTCGTCTCAATTATTGATTAAATAATATAAAATATTATGCAGATGATATTGTGACAATAATTGAATCAAATAACGTAAGATACTATGCAGCAATTACTGTAGCAATAATTGAGTATAACTGAGTGACTTCTCACGTAACCATCAATAATTAATACTGTGTGCTACTATGCAACCACGCGTATTACTGTTCTTTTACCATCGGGTATTTCAACAGTTTAACGGTATAATTTGGTCAGAAAAAGAAACCAATTTTGTCATGAATACCCAATGAATAGTAACTCATGAATAGTAACTCGTGAATAGTAACCTATGAATAGTAACTCGTGAATAATAACCCGTAAATAATAACCCATGAATAGTAACCCCGACATGAAAAGGTAAAAAATTCATAAGAAAGTTTAGACCAATATTATTTCTGTTATTTTCTAACTACGACAATACTTCCGTTGTGGGGTCCACCAATGATTGTGTCGTCGTACGAATATTCCCCAACAACAAGAATATTCCACGACCAAACCAATATTTTATATCAACTTGCTTACTTTGAAAAATTTGTAAATATTACCCACAACTATAACATTATATCACATCTACACTATAATATTCCAAAATAATAATTAGAGAAAATTCCATTTTATTTATAAGAAAAATAAATTGGGGTCTTACAGCCAGATCATTTGAATCTTTTCCGTAGTCATGCGTACCAATTCTAGTCCCAACAACGTTTCTTCACCCATCTCATCCCAGCATACTAAAGAATGACACTTGCATCCATACAACGCCTCGAATGGAGCCATGCCTATGCTTGCTTGATAACTGTTGTTGTAGGAGAATTCCACTAATGGCAAGAACTTGTCCCAACTTCCTTTGAAGTCAAGGACACAGAGTCTTAATAGATCCTCAAGAGTTTGAATAGTCCCCTCCAGCTGCCCGTCCGTATGAGGATTGTGACGCCCCCAAAATAGGTATACATCACCTATTCTGAGTCGACAAATACATGGTACAGAATACAATCTTTAATATACAACAAGAGAGTTGTGAGTTTTAATACAAACATTGTCTTCTAGATAATATCCACTCTCAGAATAAGTCCTCATTACATTTATTAACACACTATTTAACAGAATAGTGAGGACTACTAATACTATCATCTGGACCGTCACTCCATTCCCCGACTAGTCCCGACTACGTTCTCATTTCCTGAAGAGAATAGTGAAAGAAAGGGTGAGCTCAACTAGCCCAGTAAGAAATATTATGACTAAGATAATGCAGAATAAATTATCATTAGTCTTCATAATGTTAAACTGATAAAATACAATAGACATCAAGTTTAACTACAGCAGAACATGCAATCCATTAAAAGAGTCAAGTAGAGAATAAAATCTACTATCTTTTATGATTTAAAAGGTTTTCATCACTTTTATCGGCGGGACTCGAATTTTAATAAATAATCCACATCATCCCCCACACTACTACCGAGGATATTCATTAGTATCATAACCACAATTTATCCATGCACTACGGGCCAAGGATATTTGTGTATTCATTAATGGTTATGATCATGCCAACAACTGTCCATCAATGCACTACGGGCCAATGAGGACTTTTACCACATCATTTGTAACATTACGGTCATGATTATACCGAATAATCCCTGGTCATAATCATACCAAGTCCATCTATGCACTACAGGCCACAAATGACTTTTAACAAAATATAAATATGAGGATGATGACAATGATATAAGAATTCAATAAAATAAGTTCAAGAATTAATTTATTTAGAAACTAATAACGTCCAAATTGTCAACATGATACTTCTTTGTAGAGTAAAATTCAAGAATGCTCAGAAGAATATTTCCATGAAAAGATACCGGATGAAACGCAAATATCAAGGATATTCCACTAATTTCATAGAGTATAAAAGTCAAAACTTTAACTAACTAAGTATAATAAAGAATGGAATAACAAAAGAAATCACCATGCATGCGGTACTTCGCATGGACAGGTTATTCCAATTGAATAATAAATAACGGAATAACAACAGAAATCACCATGCATGCGGTACTGCCCAGATAGAGCGAGTTATTCCAACAGAATAATAAATAACGGAACCGGTCCGGCGATAAAACGCATATGCACAAGATATTCCAATGAGAATAATAAAGAGCGGAACCGAAGTCCCAGTAAAACGCATGCATGAGGATATTCCAATGTAATAATAAAGGCGGAACGAGTTTGGCGTAAAGCAGCACGACATGATATTCCATCGACTAATAAAGAATGGAATAACAACAGAATTTCACCATGTATGCGATTAAGATAGATAAAAGTTATTCAGTGAGAATAATAAATAATGGAATAATGAAGTATTTCACCAAGTATAGGGTAGAGCAACAGTATACAAAGTTATTCTAACAGAATAATAAAGAATGGAATAACAGAAGTTCTCTTCATGAATATGAAAAAAAAAATACCCCTTACCTTATAAAGAAGAGTACTCCGATGGTAGGGCGGGGATATATTTGAAGAAACTTTCACTACGCTCAAAGCTTTCTTAAATGCTAAAGAAATACTCTCAAGATAGAAGAATAATTCTCTCTATAGTTTCTCTCTCTAGAGTTTCAGTGAATTTGTAAGAAATAATGAAGGAATGAACTTCTATTTATAGAAAAATGGACTGAATAGTAACCAATCCATGAACGGTCCAGATCGATTTACTTTAAACGGACGGTCCAGATTGATTTACAATAAAATATAATATATTCTATTTATAATCTAATAAAACGAATAAGATTTTACTATGCAAACACTATGCAGGCACTATGCAAACACTATGCATAATAAAATATAATATATTCTAATTATTGTCTAATAAAACGAATAACTTTATAAAAGTATTCTGTTTTATATAAAAAGATTTTACTATGCAAAACAGCGATGCATAATAGAATATAATATATTCTATTTATAGAATAACTTTATAAAAGTATTCTGTTTATATAAAAAGCTTTTACGTTTTATTACATTAATAATACTAATAAAACAAAACTTATATATATATATATATATAACAATCAACAATAATTGAATCAAATAACGTGAGATACTATGTAGCAACTACTGTAGCAATAATTGAACAAAATTGAGTGACTTCTCACGTAAGCATAAATAATCAATACCGTGTGCTACTATGCAATCACGCGTATTCCTGTACTTTTAACACCAGGTGTTTCAACAGTTAACGGTAAACTTCCGCCGTTATTTTCATAAAAAATATTTTTATCGTTTTCTCAATCCGACAATAATTCCGTTGTGGGGTCCACCAATGATTGTGTTGTCGTACGAATATTCCCCGACCAATTGAATATTATAAACAACTTGCGTACTTTGCAAAATTTCTAAATATAACCCACAACTATAACATTATATCAAATTCATTCCATAATTTTTAAAAATGATACTTATAGAAAATTCATCTTTATTCATAAAAGTTTGGGTCTTACAAGGATGATACTTAAATCAATCAGAATCTGTGCCCATAGCTTTCTCGCAAACCCGACCCAAAGCTCGTGAATCGAATCTTGGGTCTCGATCAGAAACTATGGATACTGGCATACCATGCAGTTTTACAATCTCATTTATATATATACGAGCAAGACGTTCAGGTGAATAAGTTTCTTATATAAGTAAGAAATAAGCAGACTTGGTTAATCTATCAACAATGACCCAAATTGCATCTATGCCTTGAGAAACCCTGGGAAGACTAGTAACTAAATCCATGGTAATGTGCTCCCACTTACATTCTAGAATTTCAAGTGGTTTTAATGGACCTTTTGGCACTTGATGCTCCGCCTTGACAGGTTGACAAGTTAGACACCTTGAGATAAACTCCGTAATCTTTCTCTTCATATTGCTCCACCAAAATGTATGTCGAAGATCACGATACATTTTGGTACTCCCAGGATGGATTGCAAACGGTGTGTTGTGTGCCTCCATCATGATTTTATACTTCAAATCAGAGTCGTTAGGAACACAAAGTCTGGAGTTGACTCGAAGTATTCCTTCTTCATCGATTCTTGCTTCTGGAATAGCACCTTCTTGCACTTTCTTCCTCATACGCATCAGCTTCAGGTCTGTAGCTTGAGCAGCTTTAACTTTATCGATTAAAGTTGGTTTTACATGTATATTTGACATCATCACGTGGGTCCCTAGAGTCTTTAACTCTATCTCCATTCTTTGTAAGTTATACCAAATGGGCCTTTGCATTGACAATATCGCACTTGTACCCGCATATGATCTTCTACTCAACATGTCAGCTACCATGTAACAACCTGGAATTTTAAATTGAAATTTTAAATATTTATTGTATTATATAAATATTTATTTGATGTTTTTATTATCGAATAAATATTTTATTGATGTGATGGTTGCTAGTAAATATTTATGAATTTAAATTTATTAGATAATATTCTAAATTAAATTAATTTATAATTTAGAGAGTTGTAATATAACATGAGATGTTATATTGTTGTTCTAATTTAATAATTTAAATTAGTGTGTTAAATTATTAAATAAAATTATAATAAAATTATAATTTTGTGATATTTGTTAAAATGGAATATTTATTTAAAAAATATAGTATGTGTAATTAATTTATTTGATTAATGTTGGATATGGAAATCCAAATAAATAATACGTGATTATAAATTATAAACTATATTGTTTATTAAAATAAATTAAAGGAGTTTAAATTAGTTTTGCCAAACAAGGCTTAAGGATATTAAGTCTTTAAATTTTAAAGAGTTTTGCTAAACAAAGCCTTATGGCTTTTGAATTTTGAATTTTAATATAATAAATAGAATCAATAAAATAAATCAAATAATATAAAATATATTTATAATTGTTATAGGTTTATTATATTGTAACTGATATAATTAGTATGTGTATTAAGGCCATATCGATTTATTTTATATTACGTATACTTCGGTTGTCAGTTTTGTTATTTTGCTACTCTGAGGAAGAGAGAATACAGAGAACTTGAGAGAAGATAGGGAGAAAATTTGAGAGGAAGTCTAAGAATTTCAAAGCAATTTCAGTGGTTTAGCAAGGATTACCAAGCAAATTGAAGGTATTTTCCATAATCTTAATATTATATATATATATATATGAGTTTTACGACATGAAGTTTTAAGTTCTGTCAATTCTACTTCTTTCAAGTTGTTGCTATACAATTGAATTATGGTGGTTGTATGTGTTTGTGATGTTAAAACTAGTGTTTAGACAATGATTACTATGCTAATTACGTTTAAAAGAAAGAAAAGTAATTACAGTGTATATATGTTTTACATATGGCTTGTGAAGTACAATTTATGATGGTTAATTTGTGTGTTAATCTATAAATTGAGTTTTGATTATGCTAGTCCATTAAGAAACGAAGATAACGTAGTTTGAACGAAGTAATTCGGACAAGAATTGTGATCATAGTGATGAATTCTATAGAAAATGTCAAAAAATGGAGTTTTGTGTAAAAACATGAAATTTAAGGAATTTAATTAGTTGAAGTTGTTTTTAAATTATTCTAAGTGGTTGAATATGTGATAAAACATGTTTGTGATAGTTTTATATCAATTGTACATGTTAATTTCACTGTTTTATGAGTGAAATTTGTGTTAGTTGGGCTAAAAGCAGAGAATTTTATTATCTTTCAAGATTACTGTTTATTCGCACAGACCAAAGACAAATGCTACAAAGTGCCAAGTTTAAACCATAGCGATTACTTTGTGAGATCCCAAATTTTATGAAATGAAAGTATTCAATTTTCTTATAATTATTATGTTATTTAGTAAATGGTTAAATTGATAAAGGTTAAAGTTAAGGATGATATTTGAAATTTTTGCAAAGTAAGCAAGCTGATATAAAATATTCGTTGTATCGGGGAATATTTGATTGGTCGGGGAATATTCGTTTTAACAGGGAATATTCGTACGACGACACAATCATTGGTGAACCCCACAACGGAAGTAATGTCGTAGTTAGAAAACAACATAAATATCTTTTTATAAAAATAACGACGAAAGTTTTACCGTTAAACTGTTGAACTACCCGGTAGTAAAAGTACAGTAATATGCGTGGTTGCATTGTAGCACACGGTATTGATTATTGATGCTTACGTGAGAAGTCACTCAGTTATGCTCAATTATTGCTACAGTAATTGATGCATCATATCTTTCATATTATTGATTCAATTGTTGTCACAGTATCATCTGCATAATATGTTATATTATTAAATCAATAATTGAGATGACAAAGTTATTCATATTATCATTTGCAATATTGACAATGTCTAGAAGTTCTGTCAAGGAGAGGTTTGGTCACCTAATTGCGCGTCAATAAGGAGAAATCCTTATCGGAAAGCCCCCTCTTTCCTGGGAACAACCTGGTTGTTAAATATTGTGAGTTATAATATTAATGATGAATAAGTTTGTGTTTATTAAAGATGAAATTGATAGTTCCATTGTGTTGGGATTATTAGTTGTAGTGGAAATCGACATTTATTTCGATAATAATTGATGTCTGGATGTTATACTGACCAATCGGGTAATTAATCGGATAAATGAGCAATTAATTGCTATTAATTCACATGCTTATAGCTATTTGTTCACATGTGTATACTATTGATTCACATTCATGTAATATTAGGGGAGGTGGTGCAAGATTGATAATACTTGCATGACTAAGGTAAAAATAGAGGTATAGATGGAGGTACTATACTGTAATTCGTATTTTCACATGTATAGAATTATTGATTCACATGATTGAACTATTGATTCACATGATATACTATTAGGGGAGGTGGTGCAAGTTTGATAATACTTGTAGGACTAAATTAAAAATGAAGGAAAAGATAAAGGTATTATACTGTAATATTTTGAGCCCCAAAACATGCAATTATCGAAACAATATTTTCCTATAAATAGAAGTTCATTCTTCCTTCATTCTCACCAATTCACTAAGACTCACAAGAGCAATTATTGAGAGAGAAGCTATAGAGAGAGAAGCTATAGGGAGAAAGAAGAAGAGTAGGCTGCTACTTCACTACTCTAGTATCAAGTCTTCTTCTGAGGTAAGGGGTATTATTTATTTCATATTCTGAAGAGATATTATTTTTCGTATTCGTATGAATATTATTTTCGTTCAATATTCATAAGGAATATCATCTTTGTTCAATATTCGTAGGAATATTATTTTCGTTCAACAGTTGTAAGGGGTATTATTTATTTCATATTCTGAAGAGATATTATTTTTCGTATGAATATGAATATTATTTTCGTTCAATATTCATAAGAAAAATCATCTTTGTTCAATATTCGTAGGAATATTATTTTCATTCAATAGTTGTAAAGGGTATTATTTATTTCATATTACGAAGAGATATTATTTTTTTATTCGTATGAATATTATTTTCGTTTAATATTCATAAAGAATATTATCTTTGTTTAATACTCATAAAGAATATTATCTTCGTTTAATATTCGATGGAATATTATTTTCATTCAAGGGATGTTATTTTTGTTTAATATTCGCTTGAAATAATATTTTCTTTCATACTCTGTAGTATGTAAGTAATATTATTTCATTTCAAATTTTGAATTCTATACTCATTTTGTTGAAGTTTTGGCTTCTATACTCCATGATATTAGTACAATATCCTTGATATTTGCGCTTCATTCAGTATCTTTTCATGAAAATATTATTCTGAGCTTTCTTGATAATTATTGATCTCTTCATGATAGAATACTATTCATAAGTTACTATTTATGGGTTACTATTCATCCAGTTACTATTCACTCAAATATTATTCACTCGGGTATTCAGGACACTTTTTATGCCAGAGTACTATTCACAAGTTACTATTCATGGGTTACTATTCACCCGAATATTATTCACTCGGGTATTTGGGGTACTTTTCATGTCAGGTTACTATTCACAAGGTACTATTTCTGAAGTACTATTCATAGGGTACTATTCACGGGGTACAATTTACCCGAAAAATATATTTCTGTTATGTCCAAATTATTTTTGGTACATGAATATTATTCTTGAATTTTACTCCACAAAGCAGTATCATGTTGACAATTTGGATATTTTTAAACTCTGGATAAATTTAAAGTCTTTAATATTTATCCTTGATTTCGTTTGATTAATACTTATATCATTATCATCATCCTCATGTTTATATTATGATGAAAGTCATCTTTGGCTTACGTGCAAAGATGGACTGTTGATTATTGGTTTTACAGTTGTATATCTTTGGCTTACGTGCAAAGATGAACTACTGATTGATGAGTATCATTAACTTACGTGCATAGATAAACTGTTGATTGGTATGATTATGACCACAGATCATTCGGTATAATCATGACCCGTAATATTACAAATGATGTGGTAAAAGTCCTTATTGGCCCGTAGTGCATTGATGGATAGTTGTTGGTATGATTACAACCTGGGATTATTCAGTATATTCATGACCATTATTGAAAACATGAATATCCTTGGCCCGTAGTTCATGGTTAATTCGTGGTCGTAATACTAATGAATATCCTTGTCCGTAGTGCAGGGATGATTCGATGATGTGGATTATTTATTAAGCTGAGTCTCAGAGATAAAATATTGATAATACACTTTTAATTCGTAGAAGATAGTAGATATCATGCTCTACTTGACTCTTCTAAAATACAGTTGTATGTCTTTGGCCTGTAGTGCAAAGATGAATTGTTAATGAATATATTTGGCCCGTAGTGCAAAGATGAATTTATTAGTATGATTATGAACAAGAATTGTGATTTGTTATAACCATGATTTTTGATGTTTCAGGTAAAGATAGGTGATGAAAATTATCTTAAATCACAGGTGCGAGAGAGAATTTAGAATCAAAATTATGATTATGAGTTATTCACATGATTGTGGATAGGAATTGTTGATTGATGTTACAGGGATAAATCATTGTTGGTGGACTTTTAACATAGAGAAAATAATAGACCTTATGATCTATTTGACTCTTCTAATGGATTGCTCGTTCCACTGCAACTATGGTAATAAGAGTGTAGCTGGGTCGAGTGGGGGTAATAGGGGATTAGAATGGTGGTCTATAGCTGTTAAGGTTTCCCATAAAACAGGAGAGGTGAACCCAACTTTGGAAGGGTGTTTTGCCACTATCATACAAGATGTCTAATGACAGACGACTTCGTGTTATCATAAGACAGGGTTGTGCACATGCACTTGTTGATTATATCTATGATGACTACCTATATAATCTAGGAGTTTTGTTGAATTATAATTCTCAATTGGAGACAATAGAGATAATTATATATCAAGAGAAGACTCACCATTGGAAAGAACATGACAGTAATCTTCTCATTTTTCTTTGGGGTCTATTAGGTTAACCAAGGATAATTCTCGAGTCATATGATATATATCATAACTTAGATGCATGGCCTCCCATGTACGAAGGTTTCCTTGATCATTTTCCAAAGATTTTAGTTTTCAAAACAGTTATTGACTATACTTTTATGTAAAGTACCATTGTAAGGTGTTGTGGTCGAGGCACCATGAGAGTTACATATATTTGTATTAAAACTCATAGTTTATCTGTTGTCGTACTCTGCACGACAGTTCAACAGTTGTATGGATTTCTGTAGTGTGATATCTGACGACTCAGAATGGGTCGTGTGGACCTATTTTGGGGGTGTCACAAATGGTATCAGTGCTTAGGGATATGGTCGTTGGCGGAGATAAGAGTCTAGAACTAGGAGGGGAGAGACGAGTTATATACTTTGCTAGTGTGTGAGTTACCTAAGCTGAAATTATTTACTTGATAAGTTGACAAATTATGGTATGTCAATTAACCTTTATTTTGAAGATATATTCTAGAATGATATCTGAAATACATGAGATGAGCAATGGGAAAATCATGATACAGAGGAAATAATCATGACCCGTAATGTTACAGATGATGTGGTAAAAGTCCTCATTGGTCCGTAGTGTATTGATGGACAGTTGTTGGTATGATTACAACCAGGGATTATTCAGCATATTCATGACCATTGTTGAAAACACGAATATCCTTGGCCCGTAGTGCATGGATAATTCGTGGTCGTAATAATAATGAATATCCTTGTCCGTAGTGCTGGGATGATTCGATGATGTGGATTATTTATTAAGCCGAGTCTCAGCGATAAAATATTGATAATACACTTTTAATTCGTAGAAGATAGTAGATATCATGTTCTACTTGACTTTTCTAAAATACAGTTGTATGTCTTTGGCCTGTAGTGCAAAGATGAATTGTTAATGAATATCTTTGGCCCGTAGTGCAAAGATGAATTTATTAGTATGATTATGAACAAGAATTGTGATTTGGTATAACCATGATTTTTGATGTTTCAGGTAAAGACAGGTGATGCAAATTATCTTCGTCCTAGGTGCGAAGTGGAATTTAGAATCACAATTATGATTATGAGTTATTCACATGATTATGGACAGGAATTGTTGATTGATGTTACAGGGATAAAACATTGTTGGTGGACTTTTAACATGGAGAAGATAATAGACCTTATGGTCTATTTGACTCTTCTAATGGATTGCTCGTTCCGCTGCAACTATGGTAATAAGAGTGTAGCTGGGTCAAGCGGGGGTAATAGGGGATTAGAACAGTGGTCTATACCTGCTGAGGTTTTCCCTAAAATAAGAGAGGTGAACCCAACTTTAGAAGGGTGTTTTGCCACTATCATACAAGATGTCTAATGACAGACGACTTCGTGTTATCATAAGACAGGGTTGTGCACATGCACTTGCTGATTATATCTATGAGAACTACCTATATAATCTTGGAGTTTTGTTGAATTATAATTCTCAATTAGAGACAATGGAGATAATTATATATCAAGAGAAGACTCACCATTGGAAAGAACATGATAGTAATCTTCTCATTTTTCTTTGGGGTCTATTAGGTTAACCAAGGATAATTCTCAAGTCATATGATATATATCATAACTTAGATGCATGGCCTCCCATGTACGAAGGTTTCCTTGATCATTTTCCAAAGATTTTAGTTTTTAAAACAGTTATTGACTATAATTTTATGTAAAGTACCATTGTAAGGTGTTGTGGTCAAGGCACCATGAGAGTTACATATATTTATATTAAAACTCATAGTTTATCTATTGTCGTACTCTGCACGACAGTTCAACAGTTGTATAAATGAAGTTTATAATTGATTTCTGTAGTGTGATATCTGACGACTCGGAATGGGTCATGTGGACCTATTTTGGGGGCGTCACAGCACCGATCCAGGCTTAAGTATGGCGCAGCTGCACCATACCCTGTGTGATGCCCCCAAATTCAGGTACTTGAAACCCGAATTTGGTGCTTCACGATACCATTTCTTTGAGCGGAATAATACTAATAATAATATCAATAATATAAATATACTTAATTTACATATATCAGAGTCTAATCCCAGGTACGAGACCTGTACTATATTTTATTACATGATAGATCATATATATCATTGTCTTAATAATGTTTAACTATTACAAAAGATGCCATTCAACTTATTCTGTTTGCTTTCCTTTTCCCTTGTTCTTGCTTGAACCTTCAGGTTGATCACGCTTAGCTGAAAACATTTAAATTTAAAGCAAGAATGAGCATTTGATTGCCCAGCATGTAATAACAACAATAAATATTAGTTGAAAGGATTAAATGTTTTCTTTGAATAACACTTCTACAACGAATCAATAGTTGTGAAGTAAGTTGAACCAATAATAACAACATAACAATTCTATATCAAATTTTTGAAATTACGTATTGACTATAAATGGAGAGTAGTCGACAGACTATGAACTTTGTTTTCAATTTTCGATAAGGTTTAGCAGAACTTCATCCGCAAACCGTCATAACTTACGGGCACGAGGGAGATCTGCCCAATGTGCCCTATACTGATCAATACTACAACGAGAATGATATTATCGTTCATCTATCCCCCTTAGGCGCACAAAAATTATTCCCATGTTCGGGATGTTCATACTTAGTTGGGAATCTGAACCAAAATAATGCAGTTGGATACAATAAAGTTCTATCATGTTCAACGATATTTCTAAATCTGTGTCTAGATGGGTCAAATAGCTTAGACGGCTTTTAATTAATGTATACATGCCGGAAATCAATAGGTATGTATCAACATGTGATTAAATACAATGATTATCCAAGTGAGGACACTTGTATAACCATATTTAGAAATTAACGAACAGAATAAATATCTGAATTATACAATAACACTGTGTTGATAAACAATGATCGGATAATTTAAGAACTTGTATGAATACGAATGATTGGATACATAATCGATAACAATAGAGTTAATAATCTGGTATAATGATAATATAGTTCTGAAACTTTCTTACTTATGTCCATTGCATAAAGTAAATGCAAAGGTAGGATACTTGCTTGGTCTACTACTGTGACGCCCCCAAAATAGGTATACATCACCTATTCTGAGTTGTCAAAACATGGTACAGAAACAACTACAACTTTATTATTACAACAAGAAATCGTGAGTTTGAATACAAATATTATCTTCTAGATAATATCTATACTCAAATAAATTCTCATCACATTTATTGATACATTATTTTACAAAATGGTGAGGACTACTAAACAATTCTTTCTAAAACCTTCATTCCATACCCCGCTACTGCACTCGCTTATATTCTCGCCTCCCGAGAAGAAAAATGGAACAAAAAGGAAAAGGGTGAGCTCAACTAGCCCAAGAAAGAATATTATGACTAAGATAATATACAACAAATTACCGTTAGTCTTCAACAGGAAAAATCTAATAGAATACAATAGACAACAAATTTTAAATCAATATTCGCAATGAAATAATAATTCATTAGAAGAGTTAAGTAGAGAATGCAAACTACTATCTTCTATGTATGAATTTAAAAGTTCATCATCTATCTTTTATCCCCGTAACATCAATCAATATACATCCGAATCAAATATTCATCTTTGCACCAAAGCCAAAGATATTCATCATTGGTCATGTGTTCATCTAAACACCGCTCATCTCAGACTACTACCAAAGATATTCTTCAGAAATCATTCATCTTTGCACTACAGGCCAAAGATATTCAATAATATCATCATTTAAGACTGAGGATG
Organism: Panax quinquefolius; assembly: GCA_020205615.1. NCBI lineage: Eukaryota > Viridiplantae > Streptophyta > Magnoliopsida > Apiales > Araliaceae > Panax > Panax quinquefolius. Next base: position 86,537,715 of record CM035159.1, on the reverse strand, counting down.
ATGAAAAATATTTTTAAAGAAACGAATCCAGTGAAACAAAATGACAAGTATTAAGGATTAAGGATTCGTACTTTGTTTTATCCATGTTCAAAAATACCTCAAAAATAATCATAGTGGTGTAAAATTCAAGAATGATCAAAACATGGATACAATCAAAGCTAGTATCCAGAATAGATATTTTGGACAAAAAGAAAAAATTTTATTTTTCGGTGAATAGTGTCGTATACGTGAATAGTGCCGTATACGTGAATAGTAACTCCGACACCAAAAGATAGAAATTTCGTAAAAAAACATCTTCACGCTTCATGAATAGTACTCGTGAATAGTAACTCGTGAATAGTAACTTATGAATAGTAACCCCGACATGAAAAAGTTCCAAATTTGATAAAAAGTTCCAACCAATATTTCAGCATAATGATATTGAAGAAATAATATCATTTGAGAAGAAAATAACATCCCTTACCTCGAAAGATTAGTACTTCTAGCTGGAATACCGGTATAGTGCTGAAGGGAACTTGCACCGTCTAACAATACTCAAAGTATACTCAAAATACTCACAAGAATACGCTCGATAATATAAGAGAGAAAACTTTTGTTTACGGTGTGATTTTCAATTCTAACTTAAGCACCTATTTATAGGAAAATGCTTTAGAACACCAAAGCAGTAAAATTTAATATAATATTATTATTTATAATAAAATTTCCTATGCCAACCTTCCAAGAACTGAATTCAGCTCATTCAACCCCATGTGTAACACACCATAATGAAAAAAACGTTTTTCTAATTTTAAATATTTTAAACTTCCAAAATCAATTATTTTGAGCTTAGAACTTCAATAATTCATAATAAATAGCCCTTTCATCGGAAAATTTGAATCTCATGAGTTTTTATAGGAAATTCAATTCTCTACAACTTTTCGTAAGAAAATTTTTCCAAATTCCAAATAGAAATTGATAAATTAATAAATGGGGTCCAATAGACATGTTTAACATGTTTTAAACATTTATTGCAACAAAATACTCTTCCTCCTCGTATACTCATATATCCCACAGGTAAAATATCACCATTATTATATTATTAAAATATAATAATATATTTAAATGAATTATTTTATCGAAAAAAGATAAAATTTCAATTTTCAATTGTCACATTAAAAATTTTCTCCATCTATATCCACATAAAATCAATATTTTCCTCATCATATGAATCAATAATTAATTATTCACAAATAATATTACGAGAATCTGATATCAACAACCGTGGCCTAATGATTAGGTGACCAAACCTCTCCTTAGATAGAACTTTCTAGACATTGCCAATAATGTTATCTAATAATATTATTCGAGATAATATGAATTATTGCTTCGATAATGAAAAATACTTGTGTAATGACAATTATTGAAACAACAAAGAATATAAAATATCAACGCAACAATTATTAACTCAATAAAATATCGAGCAAGAATTATCGTAACCATTATCGAGTAGTGCATTCTTACGTAAGAATCAATAATTGGTGCAATACCCGTCTTCATCGTGTTTTAACCACAAGGGTATTTTAACGAAGATTAATTGGTGAATAACTACGCCGTTATTTTTAAACCACTTATATTTGTCGTTTTCTTCATCCAATCGCTTTCCGTTATGGGGCCCACACATGGTTGCTACCGTCGCATTTAATATTCCCCGACGGTCATTTAATATTCCCACGACCAAACGAATATTCCAAACAACAATGAATATTTTATAACCACTTGCTTATTTTCAAGTATTTGCGTATTTTACCCCTAACTATCCACATTAATCAAATCAACCCTTACTATTTTAAAATAATAATAGAGAAAATTAAATTTCATTAATAATAAGTTGGGGTCTTACAACCTCCCTCCATATGAAATTTTCGTCCTCGAAATTGATGTAACGCACAGTGTTTCAAAAGGTGAGGATACCTCGCTTTCATTTCCGTTTCAATTCCCTGTGTCATTTCCTCTATAGCATGATTCCTCCACAAAACTTTAACTTGTGGTATGACCTTTTTCAGCGTGAGGACATGCTCCTTCCTATCCAAAATCTTGGCAGTACCTCCTCATACGTTAAGTCTTGCTATCTCGTCCCGGTTCTAACTCTATAACGTGGTTCGGGTCTTTCACATATTTACTAATACGATATGTGAAACACATTATGAACACGAGACATACCTCGAGGTAACGCGAGTCTATAGGCTACATTTCCTACTCGGTCAAGAATTTGAAATGGACCAATAAATCATGGATTGAGCTTTCCTCTCTTCCCAAATCTTGTAACTCCCTTCCATGGAGCAACTCGCAATAATACATGATCCCCTACACTAAATTCCACGTCCTTTCGATGAAGATCCGCATAACTCTTTTGTCGATCTTGTGCCGTTTGTATACGTTGTCAAATCATTTAGATCTTTTCCGTAGTCATACGTACCAACTCGGGTCCCAACAGTGTTGCTTCACCCACCTCGCCCCAACATACTGGAGAGCAACACTTTCGTCCATATAATGCTTCAAATGGAGCTACACCTATACTTGCCTGATAACTGTTGTTGTAGGAGAATTCCACCAATGGTAAATACTTATCCCAACTGCCCTTGAAGTCTAGGACACAGAGTCTTAATAAATCTTCAAGAGTTTGAATAGTCCTTTCTGATTGTCCATCCGTTTGAGGATGGTATGCCGAACTGAATCGTAAATCCGTGCCCATAGCTTTTTGCAAGCTAACCCAAAATCTTGAAGTGAATCTTGGGTCACGATCCGAAACTATGGATACAAGCATGCCATGCAACCTCACAATCTCATTCACGTATATACTAGCAAGACGTTCAAGTGAATAAGTCTCCGTGACGGCAAGAAATGAGCAGACTTGGTTAATCTATCAACAATAACCCAAATAGCATTGATGCCCTGAGAAACCGTAGGAAGACCCGTAACGAAATCCATGGTAATGTGTTCCCACTTCCATTTCGGAATCTCAAGTGGTTGCAACGGACCCTTAGGTACTAGATGCTCCGCCTTTACACGTTGACAAGTTAAACACATTGAGATAAACTTTGCAATCTCTCTCTTCATATTGTTCCACCAAAATGTATGTCAAGATCACGATACATTTTAGTACTTCCGAGGATGGATTGCAAATGGTGTATTGTGTGCCTCCATCATAATCTTGTACTTCAAATCGTAGTCGTTAGGAACACAAAGTTCAGAGTGGACTCAAGTATTCCTTCTTCATCAATTCTCGCTTAGGAATAGCTCCTTCTTGTACTTTCTTCTTCATACGCATCGCTCCCGGCCTTCGGTGGCTCGAGCAACCTTAAATTTTTCTATTAAAGTTGGCTCTATACGATATACTTGACATCATCGCACTCGTTCTCGCATATGATCTTCTACTCAACGCGCGTCACTACCACGTTCGCTTTTCCGGGATGGTATTGAATAGTGTGGTCGTAGTCTTTCAATAGCTCGAGCCAACGTCGCCGCCAAGATGTTGAGTTCTTTTGAGTGAAGAAATATTTAAGGCTTTTATGGTCCGAATATATCTCCACTTTCTCCCATATAGATAGTGCCTCCATATCTTTAGCGAAAACGATCACGCCAACTCTAGATCATGAGTAGGATAATTCCTCTCATACTCTTTAAGTTGTCGCGAGGCATAGGCTATGACTTTCCACGTTGCATGAGAACACTTCCTAACCCTTTTGCGAATCATCGCTATAGATAACAAATCCATCCGAACCGGATGGTATTGTTAGAACAGTGTCGAAATAAGTCTCCTCTTAAGCTCTTGGAAACTCTTCTCGCATTCTTCGCTCCAAACGAATTTTGTATCCTTCCGAGTTATTTGAGTTAATGGAGTAGCGATTCGAGAAAACCTTCCACGAATCTCCGATAATAACCATTAAGCCCAAAAAGTGCAGACTTGACCATCGACTTCGGTTGCTCCCAACTTTGTATTGCTTCAATCTTCACGGATCAACAGATACTCCATGTTTCGACACCACGTGCCCAAGGAATGCTACTTCCTCAAGCGTAACTCGCATTTCTTCAATTTGGCATATAGTTTGTTTTCACGAAGCCTTTGGAGTACCGACTTCAAATGGTGCTCATGATCTTCACGACTTTTGGAATATATAAGGATGTCATCAATAAAGACAACAACAAACCGATCCAAATATTCCTTGAATACTCGGTTCATCATATCCATGAAAGTCCGCGAGGAGCATTAGTCATCGAAAGACATGACTAAGAATTCATAATGCCCGCATCGAAGTTCTAAAGCGGTCTTTGGAATATCCTCGATTCTAATCTTGGTGATGATATCCGAAGCGAAGATCGATTTTGAAAAGAATTGTGCCCCTTGCAATTTGGTCAAACAAGTCATCAATACGAGGTAGAGGATACCTATTCTTGATGGTGACATGGTTCAATTCTCGATAGTCAATACAAAGTCGCATACCCCGTCTTTCTTCTTCTTTACAAATAAAAGCAGAGCACCCCAAGGAGATGTACTAGGACGAATGAAACCGATGTCCAATAATTCCTCAGTAGTTGGACCTTTAACTCCACGAAGTTCAATAGGATCCATTCGATATGGGGTTTTAGAAATGGGCTTTGTACCGAGTTCAAGATCAATAAGAATTCAACTTCACGTTCTGGGGTAGACCAAGGAAGTTCTTCTGAAATACGTCAGAAAGTCAATAACAACAGAATATTATTCAAATTTGGACGTGTCTTTATTCAAATCCATAACATGGGCTAAGAAAGATTGACATCCGTTTTTCAATAAACGAATAGCTTTATGATTAGATATGACGGTGATTGATTTTAATGGTTTAGTTGCTTGAATTGCATACAACAGGTTGGTTAGGAATATGAAAACTAACAACCTTACGTAAAATAATCAATTTTGGCATGATGAGTAGTTAACCAATCAATCCCTAAAATCACATCAAAAGCAAGTATCTTTAAAGAGATAAGGTCAACGGTAAGGTGATGGTGCCAACTTGAATCAAACAAGATTTATAAGCAATTGGATGTGATGAAAGTTTCTCCTAACTGAGAGTTTCCACGAGATAGGTCAAAGTCTAATTTCTCCGGGAGTCAAGTTTAAACGTTGAGCACATGCGGGAGAGATAAATGAATGGGTAGCACCCCGGTATCAAGTAAGGTATAAACTTCGCAAGAATTTATAAATAGCTTACCCGTGATCACCTCGTTTGGGTTCCTCGCATTATGACCGATCACAACAAACGCTCTTCCCGTAATCGTTGACTTTGACTTTTCCGGGACGATCTTTTGAGTCACCGTCCTCATTGAACTAGGTTTCGCTCTTATACAATCTCGAAGCGATATGTCCTTCCTTTCCACAATTATAGCATACCTTGAATCTGTTGTGGGCGTTTTGGTCGATATGTCCCTCTTTTCCGCATTTGTAATATACGAATGGTGGTCGTTCTCCTCCTTAGAACCGATTCTTTCGCCAAGACCGCTATCGTCTTCACATGGTCATTGTTAAATCTCCTCTTTTAAAATCTCCTCGACTCGCTTCTTCTATTTTCATGGCCATGATTACCACCAGAGTGGTTACCATTTTTGTCCGTCTGTTTCTTTCTCCATTTGGTTATCATTATTACATTGATCGCTATCTACGGTACGATCCACGTTGTGGTCCCTCAGTTGACCGTACTCGTTATCTCGCCTAATAATTGAGCCTGCTTACAACATCCGAATAGAGAGAAAATTTATGAGAAATGAGATATCTTTGGCGTATGACGGGTTTCAAAACCTCTAAGAAACATCCGCGTCATACGTTCCTCATTCTCCACCAAATGAGGTGCAAACCGATAACTCTCGTAAACTTTGCCTCGCATCTTTGAGACACCGTCATGTTGTTTCGCTCAGTCTAATAAACTCCACTTCCTTCATATGACTAACACTTTCGTGAAAGTATTTGTCATTAAATAGTTCTCAAACGTCTCCCAAGACATGCCGAGTGCAATTTGGATGGGTACGCTTCACGACTCTCCCACCAGTGGTCCGCCTCACCACGGAACATAAAGGTGGCGAATGGAACCTTCGTTTCCTCCGTGCATCCCAAGACATCGAATATCTTGGTAATTTGCTTGACCCATGTTTCCGCCATGATCGGATCTGGCTTTCCTTAAATTCTGGTGGTCCCAACTCTTTGAATCGCTGGTTGTTGTGATAACCCGTGAATTGCTATCATTTCCTCCTCAGTATTTTGAAACAAGTATCCTCGTCTCGATTTTGCATGAATCGCAAAAAGCTTCTAAACATCCCCTCGTTCATCATCCTTTCGATTGGTGTTGTTCACGGGAGGAACATTGCCACTGCTGTTAACGTTCTCCTCGTTGGTGAGTACAAAGCGTCTCCACGGTCTCATTTCCATTGTTAATATTCTCACGACATTCTCAAATCATCGCCATAAAACAAGGGTTAATTAAGGAAATCAATATATCACATAATATCCTTATATCTTGACCAACTAAAAAAATAAGCTTAGGTAGGACACACTAGCGAAGGATTTACTCGTCTCTCCCTCCTAGTTCTATTCCCGATCTCGCCAGAGAGCATATCCTAAGCTCGATACTAATGTGACGCCTTCCAAAATAGGTATACATCACCTATTTCGAGTTGTCAAAACATGGTACGTAAACAACTACAACTTTATTATTACAACAAGAAAGCTGTGAGTTTGAATACAAATATTATCTTCTAGACAATATCTATACTCAAATAAATCCTCATCACATTTATTGATACATTATTTTACAAAAATGGTGAGGACTACTAAACAATTCTTTTCTAAAACCTTCATTCCATACCCCGACACTCGTACTCGCTATATTCTCGCCTCCCGAGAAGAAAAATGGAACAAAAAGGAAAAGGGTGAGCTCAACTAGCCCAAGAAAGAATATTATGACTAAGATAATATACAACAAATTACCGTTAGTCTTCAACAGGAAAAATCTAATAGAATACAATAGACAACAAATTTTAAATCAATATTCGCAATGAAATAATAATTCATTAGAAGAGTTAAGTAGAGAATGCAAACTACTATCTTCTATGTATGAATTTAAAAGTTCATCATCTATCTTTTATCCCCAGTAACATCAATCAATATACATACGAATCAAATATTCATCTTTGCACTACACTGAGCCAAAGATATTCATCATTGGTCATGTTCATCTAAACACTATTCATCTTTGACTACTACCAAAGATATTCTTCAGAAATCATTCATTTGCACTATGTGCCAAAGATATTCAATAATATCATCATTTAAGACCGAGGATGATGAAAATATTTTTAAAGAAACGAATCCGGTGAAAAAAAATGACAAGTATTAAGGATTAAGGATTCAGTACTTTGTTTTATCCATGTTCAAAAATACCTCAAAAATAATCATAGTGGTGTAAAATTCAAGAATGATCAAAACATGGATACAATCAAAGCTAGTATCCGAATAGATATTTTGGACAAAAGAAGAAATTTTATTTTTGATTGAATAGTGCCGTATCACGTGAATAGTAACTCACACCAAAAGATAGAAATTTCCAAAAAAAACATCTTCACGCTTCACTTAATAGTACTCGTGAATAGTAACTCGTGAATAGTAACTCATGAATAGTAACCCGACATGAAAAAGTTCCAAATTTGATAAAAAGTTCCAACCAATATTTCAAAGATAATGATATTGAAGAAATAATATCATTTGAGAAGAAAATAACATCCCTTACCTCGAAAGATTAGTACTTCTATTTGGAATACTAAGGGTATAAGGTCAAGGAACTTCAGATCTAACAATACTCAAAGTATACTCAAAATACTCACAAGAATACGCCGATAATATAAAGAGAGAAAACTTGGTTTCGGTGTGATTTTCAATTCTAACCTAAGCACCCTATTTATAGGAAAATGCTTTAGAACACCAAAGCGTAAAATTTAATATAATATTATTATTTATAATAAAATTTCCTACGCCAACCTTCCAAGAACTGAATTCAGCTCATTCAACCCACATGTGTAACACACCATAATGAAAAAAACGTTTTTCTAATTTTAAATATTTTAAACTTCCAAAAATCAATTATTTTGAACTTGAAACTTCAATAATTCATAATAAATAGCCCTTTCATCAGAAAATTTGAATCTCATGAGTTTTTATAGGAAATTCAATTCTCTACAAACTTTGTAAGAAAGTTTTTCTAAATTCCAAATAGAAATTGACCGAAATTCACAAACGGGCGATTTTACAAGTTATAATCAAATTTCAGTCAATAAATGGGGTCCACCGACATGTTTAACATGTTTTAAACATTTATTGCAACAAAAATACTCTTCCTCCTCGTATACTCATATATCCCACATTCGTTGTAAAAATATCACCATTATTATATTATTAAAATATAATAATATATTTAAATGAATTATTTTATCAGAAAAAGATAAAATTTCAATTTTCAACAATTGTCACATTAAAAATTTTCTCCATCTATATCCACATAAAATCAATATTTTCCTCATCATATGAATCAATAATTATTTATTCACAAATAATATTACTGAGAATCACAATATCGACAACCGTGCGAAGCTTCAGAAAGAGGGCTTTCAATAAGAATTTCTTCTTATGGGCGCTTGCAATTAGGTGACCAAACCTCTCCTTAGACGTAACTTTCTAGACATTGCCAATAATGTTATCTAATAATATTATTCGGATAATATAAATTATTGCTTCGATAATGAAAAATCTTTGTGTAATGACAATTATTGAAACAAAAATAATATAAAATATCAACGCAAACAATTATTAACTCAATAAAATATTGAATAATGAATCATCGTAACCATTATTGAGTAGTGCATTCTTACGTAAGAATCAATAATTGGTGCAATACCGTATCTTCTTGTGTTTTAACCACCGGGTATTTTAACAAGATAATCAGTAATAACTACGTAGTTATTTTTAAACCACTTATATTTGTCGTTTTCTTCATCCAATTGCTTTCAAGTTATGGGGCCCACATATGGGTCCTTACCGTCGCACGAATATTCCCACTGAAGCATTTAATATTCCACGACCAAACGAATATTCCCAAACAACAATGAATATTTTATAACCACTTGCTTATTTTCAAGTATTTGCGTATTTTACCCCTAACTATCCACATTAATCAAATCAACCCTTACTATTTTAAAATAATAAATAGAGAAAATTAAATTTCATTAATAATAAGTTGGGGTCTTACAACTACTTACAATACGCAACTTAGTTTTATCTTTTATATCAAAACCTATCATTAATAAGATCATTTATTCAATTAGAATAACATACTATAACACATAGTACTACTATTTACAGTCAGCACTTAACCTAATCACATTGTCACATAGTTATATCAGTCTTTGGATCACAAACAAACATGCATACAGACAATTTATATAAGTTTATATCAATTTTTAAAACATTTCGGTGTACTGACGACTTTACCGGGTAATTATAGAGTCTAAAACTCTATTCTATAGTTCAATATATGTAAATATCAGTCATATTATTTTTCATAGCCTTATAATAATTTTTAAATAAATATTATAATTTATCATGATTTTTCAAACACTGGAATCATTATAATTATTAAATAATCCTATTATCATTAATATTTAATTAATATTAAACTATTAATGAAACCATTGCCAAAATATTAAAGTTATTTATAATAACTTAAAATATTTTAAGGTATTAATATTACCCTTAAAAAAAATTAAAATAATTAAAATCATTTTTAAATAATTACCATTAATATTTAAATATTAATTTATTTATCAAAATATTAAAAGTCATTAAGTATAACTTAAAATATGTTTACTTCATTTATGTCCTTTTTAAATGATTTTTAAATTAATAAAACCATTTTAAAACTATTTATTTAATATAATTATTAAATAAATTAAATATCATTTAATATTAAATTATTAATAAAATTTACCTTTAAATATTGAAAGTTATATTTTATAACTTAAAATATTTTTAAACTCTTTATTTTCATTTAAAATGATTAAAATAATTTTTAAACTAATTTATTTAATATAAATATTAAATAAATCTAATATCATTAATATTTAAATATTAATATTTTCATGAAAAAAATTCAAAAGTTATATTTTATAACCTAAAATATTTTTATAACCTTTAAATCATTTTTATATGATTTTTAAATCATTAATTCTATTTTTTCATAATTTATTTAACACATTTATTAAATAAATTAATTATCATTAATATTAATTAATTAATGAATTTCATCACAAAATATTAAAAGTTACATTTTATAACTCAAAAATATTTTTAAACACTTTATTCTTATTTAAAATGATTTTTATAACATTAATATCATTTTCTCTAATTTATTTAATACACTAATTAAATAAATTAAATATCATTAATATTCAAATAATTATAAATATTAATGAAAAATATCCATAATATTCAAAAATTAATTTTCATAATTTAAAATAATTTTTAAAACCATTTTTGTAATTTTTAGAATTTATTTTCTATTTTTAATCAATTTTTGGAAAATCAGAAAATAAAATTAATAGAAATCGTCGCTATAGGCTATAGTGACACTTTTCTGTCGTGTTAGATGTTCTTGGCTCAAGAACATTGACAAGTCAGTGTTCAAGGTGCTCAGTTTGACCTAATGTAATTCTTTGTTAAAACATGATCTGGGCCATCTAATGTTGCTAGATCGTAGTACTAATGTAATATTACACTTTCCCACAATCAGATTGGTCATACAACAATTCAACATAGATATCTTAACCTCCAAAAGTACGTCCGATCTTGGTATACACTTCTGTCATATTGTTATAGATCTTAATCGTTTTGCATCAGATGTAATTTCTTTCCCTAATCTATTGGTCATACAACTCATAGATCGTAGGAATATGATATCTTAATAAGAAGTCTCTGTCCAAACTAATCCTCTGGTTATTGATCCAATTAATCTTAGATTTCCACGAGTTTAAATGAACGTCTCATGTTCTTGAATTAATTAATAAATTCCAACAATAACTTACTCTACGGTACATATTAAATCAAAAAACGAAGCTTATGTTTGATCATGATTCATGTGTTCTTAAGTCATCTTGATTAATCTTATGTTTTGATTCGTGATTCATGTGTTCTTAAGGTTTAAATCTGTATTTCTTGTGTCAAGGAACATAAATACATCACCAGATCAGGCAAAAAACATCAAAACATCCAAATTCAGTCTAGTCAAACATGGTCAGAAACATTGTTCTTACTGTTTCTGTGTTTTCCAGAAACGCTAAGTCATGGCCGAATGGCCTACTTTGACCACCTGCTACATTCGATCTGTTGATTATTTACACGATCTAAAGCCACAAATATAAAATAAACATGACAGACTACAAACTGGATACAAACACATCATCAAAACATTTAAACACAGACAGATCAAGGCTATTCAAAACATTGTCAGACATTGTTTATGGATTTCTGGGTTACCCAAAAATCGACGGGTCATGCCCGGTCAACGGGTTTTGACCAACAATATCTACAAATCTGGACATCCAATTGCTATAATTTCACTTCTAGATCAAAGACCTCATGTCAGACTATGGATCTAACACATAAAACAAGAAAAATCGTAAACATAGAAAGATCTGTGGCTCCTGACATATGCTTGTCAGACCACCTTTAGAGTTCATGGACAGTTTTTGAAAAACATAATTTTAAAGCATTTTGATGTGATGGATCTATGTTATAACAACATAGATCATCATAAAACATCTTTTAACACAAAACTAAACACACAAACACAAACATAGACTAAGCATACAAGATCAAAAATCAAATTAGGGTTTATACCTTTTAGTTCCAATCTTGATCTTGATCTTCCTAACTGATCTTGGGTGATCTAGGGTTGTACTTGGGACTGATTAACTTAAGGATTTCGAAGGCTAGGAGAGAGAGAGTTGTTGAGAGCTAGAGAGCAATTGGCTTATTTTTGTGGACTTTCTCTCTCTCTCAATTCTATATATATTATGATATATTGCAAAGATCTGATGTATTTGACTGATTTGCTTGGAGATATAAGTCAATTTGTAAACATTAGTTGGTTACCCACTCCAAATATGGCAAGATTGACAAGTTATGTAATAAAGAATGTAAAAAGGGCAATTTGGTCTTTAAACTTGCAATTTTAATGGCCATTTTGTCATTTTTCCTAATCCTTAGGGTTTAACCCTAAGGTTTGGCACATAAGTGTTGTAGGATTTCAATTTAGGGTTTAATTAAAATGTAATTTTAGTTTCTAAAAATTACAAATTAGGGTTTCCTAAAATAGATTAGGTTTTTTAATTACTTAGATTATCTAATTACATTATACTTGAACATTAGGGTTTAAAGTCCACTAATTAGCATTAAGCGTGCCAAATTAGCGATTAGGGTTTACAATTAGCAATTAGGGTTTATAATTTAAATATTAGGGTTTCTAAAAATTAGGATTTCTAAATATTAATTAGGGTTTCTCTAATTAATATTAAATTTATAATACTTAACCTTAATCATAATAACACGATTACATATGGTCTCAAATTCATAATTGAGTTTCAAATTAGGGTTTCCATTTAGCAATTAGCTAATTACTATTTAAGGTTTCTAATTTTAGAAATTAGGGTTTTTAAATTACTAATTAGGGTTTTCCATAATTAGCGTTAAAACTTATAATACATATCATATACCACAAAACACAATGATTTAACAGATTTTAAAGTCTCATTTGCCTTCGAAACTAGGGTTTTGTTAGGTTATAATAAAACTGCTCCCCAGATTAATCTTACACACATAACATATATATTTATAGCACTGAAATATACTTAATATAATATTATTATTCTTTTTCCTTATTTCAAAACTAGAATTAGGGTTTGGACTCCATATGTGATTTATCTTTCATATATAACATTATTAATTCACTACACCAAAAATGGCCTATAGCGAAGGAAATTTTGTGAAGGAACTTATTCCTTCACATGAGGAGTTGTTTAGCGAAGGAACAGTGAAGGAAAAATGTATAGTGACAATATAGTTATTAGCGAAAGAAACATCCTTCACAATTTATATTTTTTTCCTCCCAAAATTGGGGCGATAGAAAGATTTTTGGAGCCAATTTATGATAAAAATTTGCGAAGAAAAAATCTATTTAGTGAAGGAATTATTACTCACTATATATCATTATTCAGAAGTTTTTTGTGAGGGATAAAATTGGTTGCTATCTTGTTCTAAATATTTTTTTTGAATTAATTGTGGTGAATATAAATACCTTAAATTTTTTATAATAATAAATTTAATTTTAATAACACTTTTTAAGTAACTTATAATATCAACTATTTATTTTAATAAACTATAAAGTAAATAACTTTACACTATGTTAAACTTTAAAATTTCTCCATAAAAGTTTATTTTTATAATCATAATTAAATAAAGTTAAAATTAAATAAAAATTAAATTAAATAATCCAAAGACTTTAAATTTTATTTTAAGTATATAATATTAATCCAAAAAATTCTTTTGGAGATTAACTCAATCTCTTGTATAGGGTAAGCTCTCGAGCCGAAGAAAGTCCATAGCTTCATAACTCAATCTCTTGTCAGTCATACCCAAAATCAAGATACCGACCTCTTTCAGTTGAATGAATTCTCCTCCCAAAACCCTAGCGTCGTCATAATCGATTCACCCGTTTCGATCGAAAGGCTTCGCAGCCGAATATCACTGCGGCGGTGTTAAGGCTGATGGAAATAATCAACTACGAGTTTGGTGTCTGGGGTATCAGTAATCTCTACTCTGGACCTGTTTGGAGTCGCTTAAAGGTAATTAATCATAACTGAGGTAATTTGAGTACTACTTGATGTCCGGTTCATATTAATGATGAATTACTCATTGTTTTTTCCTTGAAAAACTTAATAGGCTTGCACTTTTATATATATTGAAGCTGGGTGTTCATCAATTTTTGATATTTAGCTATTGATAATCCTGACCTATGATGATAATCTGATTGGGGCAAAAAATCCTCCTGCGATTTCATTGTGAAATCGAATTCGCCTGGAGAAGGAGAAACAGGAATTGAGCAGAAATCAATTGCCACCTCTAAGCTATTAAGGTACTTTTTCTATTCTCTTTCCAGTCCATTTTCGTGTCACTTGTACTCTGTTATGGCCGAATGGCCTAGAATAGACATAAGGGACAGTTGTGCTAATTGTTATGCTATGTGTACTGTTGTGATTTGGAACTGTAATGTAGCACATTATGTTTGTTATTATTTAAGCCATAAGGATGGGATCACTAAGCTAAGATTTGTGCATTTGGTGTAAGTATATATAAACTGCACTTTATGTGTTTGATAAAATGATTGTGAGAAACTGTTGATATCAACTGTCTTAAAAAGGGAGTAAAGTCAAGCCTAATTCTATATCAATATTATATATTGAAGTCCTAAAGATACAAAGGTGCTAAGAGGGTAGTTTTTGCATGAACATAAGATGTTATAACTGATTGTATACCAGTCCATATATGAACTAAGCATTTAACTATGATTGAGCCACTGTTTTAAGGATTTTGTATGCCAGACTAGAGGTTTTGATAATGACTGAATTAGTATAAACTATTCCATGTCATCCAATCATACACTATGCATATTAAATGCTATATAAAAAGATATAGTATAAGCTTCTATGTTGCACACTTATGCTATCTTTGTAAACATGATTAGTAAACAATGTTTGTTTTTGGAATGTAAGTCCTAAAGAGGGCTGTGTTGGCCTAAAAGCACAAAGACCTTGACTTAGATGCTTTAAAACATGAAAAGATGGTAGATAGAGGATACATGTGTAAGTAAGGCAAAATTTGGACTTGATTTGGATTTGGTTGTATTACTATCTAATAAAAACTGTGTTGTAAGAATCCCTTGATAGCTAAGAATTTTCAAAATTGTAACTATGTATGTATATATAATTTAATGACTACATATACTAAAAGTGCTCACCTTAACTAAGCTAAAGATTGATTCTAGTTATCATGCTATGAGTTCTGAACCTTGATTTTGTAGAGTAATAAAACCATTGTTTACTAAGTTTATATGCCAAGAATTGAAATTGTAGAGTAATAAAACCATTGTTTACTAGGTTCTTCGATCGGATGCGGCACCGTTTTGACAAGTAACTAGTTCTCATTTTTTTTTTGGTTTGGTGTGATTCATACATACTATTTTTCTTTAGTTTCATTCGTTTGGAATTAATTTGCATGCTGAGAAAGCTGAGGAAATTTTGAAATGATGTTAATTTAGTGGTACTTTTATGTAGAGAACTTCGCTATAAATGTGCCAGACTGATAAGAGTGCTGAATTTCACTCGGTTTATTTTCTTACTTCTATTTTCCCCATTTTGAATAAAATTTGTAGAAAGGGGAAGCATAAGCTTAAAGAGTCGATGTAAAGGTTAATTCAGTATAATTAGATAATCAATAAGTAGAGAAATGCTTTTGAAGAGTGTGAATGTGGTTTTGTGTTATTGTAATAGTTATCCGACCAGCCAAATAAGTCCTTTTGTTGTTAATTTCAGAACAAGGGTGTTTAGAGTCTGTAGTTGTATTAATTACTCTACAAAAGCAAGATATTTTACTCTCAATTTTGTTGATAATTTATGCTGGTGATCTTGAAATTATTACTAAGGAATACAAAAACTTACCTATTTCAGCTTGGATAGCTATGGTTCTTTGATGCTTGTATACTTAATAAAATCTCATTCATGAATCATTTGGTTGAACATTTTACATTGACTGAATTTCCTGTACCTCTTATGTTCATTGTAGAGTTGATCTGCAATTTCTGAAGATTGAAGTTAGATTTCAGCATTTGACAGTTGAAACCTTTGTCCAAGTTGGTAGTAGAGCACTGCCCACTATTCCCAATTTTCTTTTTAACATGACTGAGGTAGGCTTCATAAACAGTTGGTATTATGCAGAAATGTTTTTAATTGGTCATACCCTAATTCGGTAATTGTTATTCTATGTCATCAAGGCTTTCTGAAGGCAGTTAAGGATTTACCAGCCCAAAAGAAGAAAATTGTCAATTTTGGATGATGTCAATGGTATAATTAGACCTTCCAGGTACTTTTTTTGTTCTCCTCATTTCTAACCTTTTCAACTAATTGACCGTTCACGTGCAGTTTTATGGTTATAATGAACTTAATCTGCCAGTTCTTGATCTAGTATGTGATAACTGGTAATGTCCCCTTATAGATTGACACTGCTACTGGGTCCTCCAAGTTCTGGGAAGACGACATTACTGTTGGCCCTTGCTGGTCGCATTCAAAAAGATTTGAAGGTTTGCAACTTGTTTGCAATGTGGATTTAATTTTGTTATTCAGGCTATAGGGAACTTGGGGTGAAAAAAGATTCCTTGTTGGTCTCAATTGTTTTTGCTCGCATCTTTAATATCTTAATTCCTGTGAAGATGTCAGGAAATATTACTTACAATGGACACAATTTGAAATAGTTTGTTCCTCAGAGGACATCTGCTTATGTTAGTCAACAAGACTGTAATGTAGCAGAGATGACTGTGAGGGAAACTCTTGACTTCTCGGCACGTTGTCAGGGCGTTGGTTGTAAATACGGTAAGCTTTGAGAGATTGTACATGACTATCATAATTCACCATGATGCTAAACCCTTAGTCCCTCGAACAGATGTGCTTGTGGAACTTGCAAGAAGAGAAAAGATTGCTGGAATTAAACCCGACGAAGATCTTGATATATTTATGAAGGTATGTATTAATGGTCTTTCCAGTAATTCATCAAAGCTTTGGCTTTTCTTTGACTTCTTTTTTGTCTGCTAGTGTTGTACTTAGTTCCATTTTATACTATTATATCGTTTCCTAGGCATTGGCTTTAGCCTTTAGGAGGACAGGGGACGGGCCTTGTCGTGGAATACATCTTGAAGGTATTTTTTTAATGCTGATTACTCTTGGAAGTTTGAAAAACTTTCTGTCTTTAATGCTCAGATAGTATAATTTTAAATGCTTAACGCCAACTTAAGCCTTATTTTAATTTTGCAGACTATGGCAAAATCTTTTGAGGTGACCAAGTTACCAGGTTAATGATTAAATTTACATCTTTTGTTTATTTGATCAAAACTTTTTGCATTCTTTGATGACTGTGCAATAATATAACGGCTACTCATTGTCTTTGTAGTTAGGTCGGCTAAGTTTATACCATGCAAGCAGTGGGTTGTTGCTGGTGCAGATGACATGTATATTCGTGTATACAATTACAATACGATGGATAAGGTCAAAGTTTTTTAGGCTTACACAGATTATATTAGGTGTGTGGCTGTTCATCTTACGCTTCCATATGTGTTGTCATTAACTGATGACACCTTGAAATGCAGAACAAAGAGCCTCATTAAGTTAATTTTTTTGCCTCATCATTTTTCTTTCTATGATATGTTTTGATATTAAGGTGGACTTTATATTTCTGAGCAGGTAAAGGTGTCGGTTATAGTGGTGGGTTGTAAGCTGGATTTGAGGGATGACCAACACTCAGTTAGTTTGGAGCAGGTGATGTCACCTTTAATGCAGCAGTTTCAGGAAATTGAAACGTGTATCGAATGTTCGGCACTTAACCATAATCAGGAACAGCTGAATTGCTTTTGTTTCAATGGGAATAAGCATCTGATTGACTTTAATACTTTCTTGGGAACGAGAATGGGAATATTCAGGTACAGATGAAATGTCAAGGCATTCTGTTCATTCTTCCTTGCATGAAGTTTCATCACTGGATTTTGGTGCAAGCGAAGCCAACTGCTCG
The DNA here is from genome assembly GCA_020205615.1 of Panax quinquefolius. Lineage (NCBI taxonomy): Eukaryota > Viridiplantae > Streptophyta > Magnoliopsida > Apiales > Araliaceae > Panax > Panax quinquefolius. Next base: position 86,519,777 of record CM035159.1, on the reverse strand, counting down.
ATAATACTTTGGTAGATTCTTGTGTGTCATATTCTTTATAACTGCTAGGAGAACATGATTTTTAATTTTAGAAGGCAAATTTTTGATGCTGTGAAAAGTTGGTAGTAGTAAATTTTGAGTTGGGTGAATTTTGGTTATTTGATTTCATCTATTTAGTGAAAAGTTATGGGGTCTTTGTTTTTCTAAAGTCTATTATTGTTGTGTTTCCTGATGAGCTATTTTCACAAAGCTGTCTTGTAAGCGAGATTCTGTGATATTTTCACAAATCTGTCTTGTGAGTTCTCTGTACTAGTTTAGGATCATAGTCTGTTGCCAAAAGAGGTTTTTATTTTCTTTTCTTTTTTAATTTAAGTTCATCAATTTCATCATTTCTTATTCCTCGTCTTATTGAAATTAAATTTTGGTGTTTCTATTGTAGCATGGAGTTTACATACCCAACCTTGATTTTCTTGAAGAAAATGATGATGAAGTGGATCTAACATGTCACACTTTATTCCTTTTAGTTCATTGTTATTCTTTCAGTTTTCTTATGTTAGTTAATAAATTTTGTAGGTACTATGGTCCTTGTGAGACTAAGATAAAATAACAAATTTTGTAGTTATTGTGACTTGAGTATTATGATTTATTTATATGAGAAGTTTTGATTTTATTAGCTCTTTATACATTAGCTTATCAATTAGTCTGAAAAAAGTATGGCAATATTTATATTTATTTGAAAAATAAATTTAATATTTCTTATAGAGATTAATAATAATAATAATAAATATGAAATCAATGATTTAAAAATTAATTATAATTTTCAATGAATTTTGATTATTTAGCAATTAATTTTTTTTAAAATTTATAATTTGTGAAAGAATTTCTCTCACTAATTTGAAGAAAGATTCTCAATTTATAATTAGTGAAGGAAAATATTCTCTCGTTAAATAAATTTGTTCCTCACAATATATTACTTGTGAGGGAATCAAGTTATTCACTAATTTCAAATAGTCTTCTTAAAATATTATTTGTGAAGGAAATCAATCTTTCACTAAATAACAATATTCCATGACTAAATACAATTTGTGAAGGAATAAGTTATTCACAATATATCCTTCACAAAAAATATTTAATTACTACTTAGCGAATGATACCCAATTGCGAGGAGGTCTAATGCGAGCACTCGTGTGAAGGAAATATTCCTTCGTAATAAATCACTTGTGAGTGATATAGAGCCTCTAGTGAAGGATTTGTCCTTCACTAGAGGCCATTTTTGGTGTAGTGATTAAGTTAAGAATAATTAACTTAACTAATCTCAAATAAATTCATATAATAAAATAATTATTATAATAATTCTATAATCTTTTTATATATTAGTTTAAATAATAAATAAACATATTTTCACATATTTTCATAGAATATAATTAATAAAAATATTTTTACTATAAAATTAATTTATTATAAATATAATTTATAATGATCAATAATTCTTTTAAAAATTTATTTGCAATAATTCATGTAATAAATAATTTTTTATTTATCACATATATACATACAGTTTGCCTTGCACATATTCTCACCTTTATTTTAATAAAAATAAATAAATAAATAAATTATACGTAAAATTTTTGATTTAATTATATAGAAAATATCGGGTTATTACACCCTGGTCTGAGACAGTGAAGTCTGCTACTTCTGTAGACTTTGGGCAACCATTATAACTTGGTCTAAGGATATGTTAATGTAATAAACGTGTAATGTAAGGGTTAAAACAGAATAGTATCATTTGATTAGTAACTCTAAAATGTAAAGTTAGTAAGTTGTGAGAATGATATGTATGATTTAAGAAACTTAATGAATAATGAATAAGTGTTATGAAATGTACACTTGTGATTCTGAAATATGTATGGTAAGACAAGACTTGTTCTAAAATAACAAGTTTAGCTAGAGGTGAGTATTATTTTGAAATGTGGATGTTAGTATATCTAATAGATATTGTAATTCTAATACCATGTGTAGGTGAACGTGAGTTTTAATATTATAGCTTACGCTTGAGGCAAGTTTCTAAACCTTATCTTTTTACATTGAGCAAGTTTCTAAACCTTATCTCTTTACATTGATAGCTAGAGGTGAGTATTATTTTGAAATGTGGATGTTAGTATATCTAATAGATATTGTAATTCTAATACCATGTGTAGGTGAACGTGAGTTTTAATATTATAGCTTACGCTTGAGGCAAGTTTCTAAACCTTATCTTTTTACATTGAGCAAGTTTCTAAACCTTATCTCTTTACATTGAGCAAGTTTCTTATTCTAAACATTGATTAAGCAAATTCTTTTATTCTTAATCTTTATTCAAGCAAGCTCTAATTCTAATGTTATTCAAGCAAGCTTTGAATTCTAGTCATGGTTGAGTTGTTCTAACTTGTTTATAGTTAAGCAAGTTTTCTTAAGTTCTATTCCTTTATGATAAATGCAAACTCTTGAACTCTCGTCTCTAATATTAAACTGTTGTATTTCAATTACTTTTGCATCAGTTATTACCATGTTGAGCAAGTTTTATTTTCAGCTTGCTATCAGTTAATGTATGTTCAGTAATTTCATTTCTAATTTTATAAGATCATAACCTTAACTTATTATTGTTCAAGCAAGGTTTACTGTTTCATTCAATACTTATGTTTTAGTTATTTCCAAGCATAAGTTTAATAAGTAGTTAGTTCATCTATGATTATTCATTGTTCCATACAATGTTGTTAGTGATCAACTGTAGTGTTATCAAACCTTGTTGATTCAACTAATCCTTTAGTTGATGACCGTTAAACTCTAAATTACCCTTGAAGTTTATCCAAACCAAACTTTCTTTGGTGCGGACTTGTACTCTAAAACTGAGAAGAACAACCCTATTATAATGGATACACAATGCGTTTAGATGTTTGTGCACAATACATGGTACGAAGGGTTGATCCCCCTAAGTACGTGGAGTCCCTACAGTATAACTTCTTAGGTTAAAGTTGAAAGATTACTTGTAACCATGGACATAGTTCGTGGTCTTATGACCCTCAGATATATTTCATATTTTGATTCCAGTTTTTGGTTATCCTTGATAGAGTACTATTCAGTTTTGTTGAGCCTATTCATTGGCATTTATTATTCTCTTGTTAATTCATTGCTATATCTAGTGAGCATTTGTTTTGCTCACTCTTGCATATATATACATTCATTGCAGCTAAAGTTGAGAAGGTCGATGAACCTACAACTAGCAAAGGAAAGGGAAAAATGTACAAGTGATGAAGACTTGTAATTTAATGACTTTTATGTTAATAGACTTTATATTTAATGATGTTATGTAATTATTTTATTTGCGCACTTGGATGGATGTTTAAGGTTAGACAACCTGGAATATTTTTGGATTTAATAATGTAACCCTTATATAGGGAGGATTTATGGTTTAAATGTTATTTTATTTGGGTAGATAGTATGAATGTATGGAAAGTGAACACCAAGTCTTAGGGGAACAAAGTGCCCAGATTTGGGGGTGTCACAGGTTGGTATCAAAGTTTTAGGTTATGAACCTTAGGTGCGGGAAAAGCCTTAGGATGTATCCTTTGAAAATATAGTGATGATAAACTCTTATCGAGTTTTAAGGGAAAAGTAATAAAACACTTATGTGCTTATGTGATTATAACTTATATGCTTGTGAGTGTTGAGTAGTAATGATTAGTAATTAAACGAATTGAGTAATAATCTAATGGGTGTATTTTTAACAGAAAATTCCTCCAAGACGTCAAACCTGACAAAGAACCACTGAGGGAACTACCAATAACGACAATGTTAAGGCTAACCCAGTTCAGTAGCTAGTGACGTTACTGACGGGTTCATTGCAAAACCAACTGCAGAATCAAGCTGTGACAATTAAGGACTTCAAGGCGGTTGGACCAACAGAATTCCGTGGGTCCATGAATCCAGTTGAGGCACAGACCTAGATCATGGAGATAGAGAAGGTTTTCAATGTTGCTAGGGTAGGAGATAATCAGAAGACTGCTTTTGCAACATTTATGTTAAAAGCAGAGGTTGGTTATTAGTGGCAAGCCAATAAGACTCGAGGAGGTCAAGGGGTAATGACTTGGGATAGGTTTAAGGAGATATTCTTCGAGACTTATTTCCTAGAGAGTTCGAAGAATCAAATGGAGGTGCAATTTTTGGAACTGAAATAGGGCACAATGACAATGTCAGAGTATGCTGCGAAATTCAACGAGTTAGCGAGGTTTGCGCCATATCAAGTCAACACGGATGAGCGCAAGGCTAGGAGATTTGAAGCGAGGATCAAACCATGGTCAGACAAGTAGGGTCTCCATGTTTCAAATTTGAAGACATTACAAAGATCTTTGGAAAAAGCGATTCTCGCCGAGAGTGGAGGCGATCTTCAGAACAAAGCACAATCAAGAGCAGAGAAAGAAGAAGAATGAGGGCGAAGCTAAGAATGGTGGTGGTAACGGTGGAAATGGTAACAATAATTTGAAGAGGAAGTGGAATACAAATGTTGGGGATGGAAATCAGCAAGGTAACCAGCAAAAGAAGAAGATCGATGCATGTGCTACGTGCGGTAGGTTTCACATGGGTATGTGCTTAAGGGGGAAGCTTGTGTACTTTAACTCTGACCAGGAGGGTCACATTGCCCCAAATTGCAATCAACCCTAGAAGAATGCTTGCTACACCTACGGGTCGAAGGATCATTTTGCTCGCGAGTGTCCAAAGAAGAAATCTGGTGAGATAGCTGGAAGCAAGGGAAATGGCGGTGGAGGTACACTGACTATTGTTGGGCCAACGTCATCAAATAAGCCCACAACCAGAACCTTCAACATGACGGCAGAAGACGGTGGAAATCAAAATATGTCGTGTCAGGTATTATCCCAATCAATGAAATAAATGCATATGTATTATTTAATTTGGGTGCTACTTGCTCGTTTATATCTGATGAATTTGCTAAGAGGTTAGGAATACCTAGTGAAGAGTTAAACTTCCCTTTACATATAGAAATTGAGAATATGGAGGTAATTCTTGTTAGGCTTGTATACAAGAACTGTAGGGTGAATATTAAGGGGAATGTCATGATAGTAGATTTAATCCCGATAAAACTCGGAGAGTTCAATGTTATTTTGGGAATGGATTGGCTATCCAATTATGGAGCGATAATTGACAATCAAAAGAAGTGTGTAAACCTTATGACTCTGTTAAAGGTAGTTTTCTATGGTAGCAAATTGCCTAGACAAATCAGATGTCCACGATTATGCAGACCAAGAAATTATTGAGTCAAGGCTGTGTAGGATATTTAGCCTACATAGTCGATACTCAAAAGAAGAAGGAGATGAAACTGGAAGAGATACCAGTGGTTAGGGATTTTGTAGACATATTTTCAGAAGATTTGCTAGGACTTCCGCTTAACAGAGAGATCGAGTTCGTGATCGACTTAGCACCAGGAACTGCTCCAATATCGAAGGCCCCGTACAGAATGGCTCCGGTAGAGATGAAGGAACTGATGGTACAACTTCAAGAGCTTCTAGACAAGAAATATATTCAGCCTAGTGTATCACCATGGGGAGTGCTGGTGTTATTCGTGAAGAAGAAGGATGGATCAATGCGTCTTTGCATTGATTATAGGGAATTAAATAAAGTCACTATTAAAAAAATATATGTTGCCAAGAATAGATGACTTGTTTGATCAACTGAAAGGAGCTAGATATTTCTCGAAAATAGATTTGAGAAGTGGGTATCACCAACTGAAATTAAGGAAGGAGGATGTACCGAAGACGGCATTCCAAACTCGGTATGGACATTAAAAATTTTTGGTGATGTCTTTTGGTTTGACAAACGCCCCTGTATCGTTCATGGATTTAATGAACAGGGTGTTTAAACCATTTTTAGACAAGTTTGTGGTGGTATTTATCAATGATATTCTGGTGTACTCTAAATCTCAAGAAGAACACGTGGAACATTTATGTTTGACGCTGGAAACGCTAAGAAAAGAAAAGTTGTACGCAAAATTCTCTAAAAGTGAATTTTGGCTGGAACGTGTATAATTTCTTGGGCATGTAATAGACAAGGATGGAATTTTAGTGGATCCATCAAAAGTCGAAGCTATGATAAATTGGGAACAACCAAGAACTCCATCAGAAGTAAGAAGTTTCTTGGGATTGGCAGGGTATTACAGATGGTTTATTCAAGATTTTTCCAAGATTGCCACTCCATTGAGAAATTTGACGAGAAAATCTGTAAAATTTGTTTGGACGGAAAAATGTGATGAAAGTTTTACGAAATTGAAGAAGAGGCTCAGTGTGGCACCCGTATTGTCATTACTAGATAATACAGGAAATTTTGTGGTGTATAGTAATGCTTCACACAAAGGATTGGGTTGTGTCCTTATGCAAAACGGCAAGGTCATTGCGTATGCATCAAAGCAATTGAAAGATTACGAGAAAGGGTATCTGACTCATGACTTAGAGTTGGCTGCGGTAGTGTTTGCTCTGAAAATATGGAGACATTATCTCTATGGAGAGAAGTGTGAGATCTACACAGACCATAAGAGTCTGAAGTATATTTTCACACAGAAGGACCTGAACATGCGTCAAAGAAGATGGATGGAATTAAGAAAAGATTATGATTGCAAGATCTTTTATCATCCAGGCAAAGAAAATGTTGTTGTGGATGCCTTGAGTAGAAAGGGTCGTGAGAAGTTGATGTTATTAACCAACCACGAGGAACTTATTTCAGCGATGACAAGGCTAGAGTTGGAAATCAAATTTCCAAAAGAGTCCGACGAAAAATTATACCAGATCGAATCTAGTCCAACTTTGGTGGACAAGGTGAAGAATGTTCAACTACAAGATGAAGAATGCAGAAAAATAAAGGAAAGTGTGGTCAAGGGTAAAGAGGGAAGTATAAGGTTGATACTGAAGGAATGCTAAGATTCGAGGGACGAATTTGGGTTCCAGCAGTACAGGATATTAAAGAAGACATCTTGACAGAAGCTCATAGCTCAAGATATTCGATTCATCCGGGAAGTACAAAGATGTATCAAGATTTGCAGCGACATTTTTGGTGGCCAAATATGAAAAGAGACGTTGCAGAATGTGTTGCAAAGTGCTTGATATGTCAGAGAGTAAAGGCAGAACATCAAAGACCAAGCTGATTACTTCAGCCGTTGGAAATATCGGAATGGAAATGGGAGCATATCACAATGGATTTTGTGGTAGGTCTTCCAACAACTCAGAAAAGATACGATGCAATATGGGTGATAGTAGATAGATTAACAAAATCAGCACACTATTTGCCAATAAAGATTAGGTTTAATCTTGATCAGCTGGCAAAAATGGTACGTCAAAGAGATCGTGTCGAGGCATGGAGTTCCAGTGTCAATAGTATTAGATAGAGATCCGAGATTCACCTCAAATTTCTGGAAGAGACTACAGGAATGCAACTAAAGATGAGTACAACATATCATCCGCAAACCGATGTGCAAAGCGAACGAAAAATTCAGACGTTACAGGATATGCTTAGAGCTTGCATAATGGATTTCAAAGGAAACTGGGATGATCATCTACTGTTCGTGGAATTTGTATACAACAACAATTACCATGCAAGCATTAGTATGCTGCCATACGAGGCGTTATACGGCAGGAAATGCAGAACCCCACTGTACTGGGATGAAGTTGGTGAATGTCAACTGTTAGGACCAAAACTGGTACATCAGACCACTGAAGTTATCAAACTCATCAGAGCAAGACTGGTAGCTGCTCAAGATCGATAGAAGAAGTATGTTGATTAACATAGGCAGAATCGCGAATTTGACGTAGGAAATTTCGTTCTCCTGAAAGTTTCTCCTTGGAAGGGAAAAATTCGTTTTGGTAAGAAAGGAAAGCTAAACCCAAGGTTTATTGGACCTTTCGAGATATTGCGAAGAGTGGGAGAGGTGGCTTACGAAGTAGCTTTACCTCCAGAATTAGAACATGTGCACAACGTTTTTCATGTTTCGGTATTGCGACCGTATAAACCCGATTACAAACATATGATCGAGTATGAACCGTTGCAGCTCAGTAAAGATTTATCTTATGAAGAGATTCCTATCCAGATAGTCGACAGGAAAGAACAAGTGCTCAGGAATAAAGTGATACCTTCTGTGAAGGTGATATGGAGGAACCACAATGTCGAAGCGGCTATGTGGAAACTCGAAACTAAAATGATAAAGAATTACCCTGAGTTATTTGTTTAGTCCGTGTCTTCGATTCCGGGGACTGAATCTTTATAAGAAGGGAAGAATGTGACAACCCGAATTTTTATAAATTATTAAAATAAGAATTTAATAATTAAGATTCTTATAATGAGATGTTTTGAGTTTGAGTATGTATATATACATGCTATATATTTTGAAATATGTGATCTGGTGTGAAGAGAAATATATATTCATATATTGGGGAAGTGAGGTTTAATAGTTAAATTAACTATTGAAGAAATTAAATGAATTTTGTAATTAATTTTAAATATTTATTGAAAGTTAAATAAATATTTTAAATAATTTATTTATTGAGAAAATTTTTTATGGAATTGTGATGTAAGAATTTAGCAACTAAATTGATTAATGTTAATTAAATTGAATAATGGTAATTTTATTTGAAGATTTAATTTAATGAAATAATTAGATTAAATGAATTGTTTGATATTTAAGAAAAATAAGTAAATTAAATAAGTGATGTTCTAGTCTAATTTAATAATTAAATTAGATGTATAATAATTTATTAATTAGAAGTATTATTATAATAAAGATCATAATTATTATAATTACTATTATAAATCATTTAAATTAACTAAAGTGTGACAAGTGAAACTATATAATATAATATTATTAAAATAAACTACTATGGGATTTGTTTGTAGCAAAACACAGCCTTGTGACTTTTGGCCTAACGTGATTGATTTGGCGTATTGTATTTTTACCTGACATTAGTGGGTTAAAGCCATATCAGTTTGTTTATGCGTATATCCTAAAGCCAAGAGAGAAAAACAGAGATTAGGAAGAGAGCTTGGTGAGAAGAATTGCAGAAATTTTTGGAGAAGAAAGTAAACACAATGGTTTTGAGAAAAGGGTTTGCTAAATCAAGGTATAATCTATTCTCAAATTTAACTCTTATTTTTTGTAGTGTTTATGCTATATAATTTGGAAATCGTGTTGGGTTGATATATATACATGTATGCATGGTTTACAATCTGTTAATAATCGTGTGTGAGTGCTATTTGATGATTAAAATACGTGAAAGTGGGATTGTAGGAAGAATTTGAGAAAACAGTGTTATATATATAAAATGGCTTAAGAAAGTATAAAATTTTATATCCAACATGTGTTATAATCTGTGAATGGATGTTTGATTGTGATAATATGTGAAGAAACGAAAACAACGAAAGTTGAATGAATCGAAATGGTTGAGAAACGAATTCATAGCGAACGAATTCGCTAAATTGTTAAAACATGAAAATTAGTATGAGCTTGAGTTTTGGATTAAGAATTAGGTTAGTTAAGGTTTCTGTAAATTGTTATAGTTCTAGTTTGTTGTAGCTCTATGAATTATGAATTCATAGAATCAAAAACGGACTAATTTGGACATGTATAGCTTAAATTATGAAGGTTAGAAAGAAATTTTGGCATAATGGTTCATAACAAAGGATGAAATTTCGAGTTACAGCAGCAAGGCCCACCCCGGCGGGCTATTTTTAAGGCAAAACCCCCGCCCTGGTGGGGGGGGGGGTGGTCTAATGTGCAGATTTTGAGAAAAATATGACAAAACATGTTTTACTAAAACATCCATAACTTTTTCATACGAACTACGATTGAGGTGATTCAAGATGATTCAGAACGAGGAAGAATAGACCTAATACTTTTGTTCTTTAGGTTTTTTAATTTGAGGTTTTAGGAAGGGTCAAAATAGTCATCTTTGTGACTATTAAGTATTCGGAGGCGATTGGAGGGCGTCGAATGAGCACATACGCAAGTATAGTGCTCCCGACGATGGAATATGTTATTCTAAGTGATGTAACATGAAAATGCGTGATATTATACATGACATATAAAATTTCCTTGCTCATAATAGAAAGCATTAGCATGACTTAGTATGTGTTTTGAAAAGAAACTTAAAGATTTAAAAAAAAACAAACCTTGTGGAAACTTATGTTCTATAAGTTCTGAACTTAGTGGTTTATATACATGATTGAGTTCAAATATATATGAGCATGATATGGTGTTTATAGTGTCTTGTTCATGATAAAACCTATTAGACCTTGTGTTAGAGAAGTTTTCAAGAGAAACTTGATATAATAGAACTTACGTGCATGAATGCTACATGAGGTAGGTTTTGAACTTGAGAAGATGTTATCATGACTTAGTTACTTATGATAAGAGTTTTAAAATTTATCTTATATGTGCTATACTACATCATTCATGATAAAATGATTTCAAAGATAAACTCCATTATCTTTTGTAAACTAAGTATTAAAACATGGATGATATGTGTACTCAACTAGTCAAGCATGACATAAGTTATTTAAGCATGTTTTAAAAGTATGAACTATGTTATGTCTATATAAATGATATAGATACATGTGAGCATTCTATTAGAGGCTTATTAGTACCAATATATGGTTTAAAAGCTTATAACATCAAATCTTATTAAAGAAAGTTGTTAAGCCTTATTGATTGAAATAAATCATTATGGAGTTAAGTAATTTGAATGTGAACTTGAAAATAGATCACAATCTATTTGATGTCAAGTACGGATGGTTAAGGTATACTTATACATGCATAGCTATTCTAAGAGTATGATGAGAAAGTGAAATGAAGGTTTTACAAACCTAGTTAGGAAACAATGTAACGTTACTATTATATTAAGAATGTATAAAATATATGACTAATGGATGTGAATCCATGATTATATAACTGTGTAAGAATACACAAAGTGCAGATAAACGTTAAGCAGTTAAGTCGTAGTTCATAAACTGCGGATCAGGCAAGTCTTTCAGTTCCTATTTGTTATGTGAACTTGATGATGAACTGTTTTAAATATTTTTTGCAAAGAGCATGATGTGTTCTATATATATTGAAAGTATGAAACGTTAAAGTCAATTTATGACTACGTTGATTGAATAATGAATGTTGATTGAGTAAGGAACTCAATCTTTATACTTGTTATATGAAATGCAACATGTATATTATGTTACTCCAATATTTATGAGATATATGTTGAGCATGTTATTATGTGCTATGTGATGCATGAAAACTGTTAGATTTTGCTGGGCTATCGAGCTCAACCTTGCAAATAACCACTTTTGCATGTTAAAGATTTAAGGTAAAGTTATGTGCTACTTGAAAGATATGAATCAGATGTGATACTTGAAGATTTATATACTTTGGATGAGTTATTATTATTTGAACCATGTTTAAGGTTCCAAATAATGTATTAATGTTGAATTGTAATATCGTTTTGCGATGTAAACTCTTGTAGTATTACAATGATTCTGAGATATTTAGATGTAAAGGTTGAAAGTTCTGGGAACGATCGAGAATAGTTTGTAATAGAAAATTTTAATTGTAATAGAAAATTTTAATTATTCTGCAAATTTCAATGGTTGTATTATCATTTAATGATGTAAAATTTGAGCTTGAATGTATTGTTAACGACCGAAGTCGAGAATTAAATTTTATGAATTTAAATGGGACGAATGATTTGCTTGAGTTGTCATTCTCGAGACAGAATCCTTGTAAGGAGGGAAGGATGTAACAATCCGAAAATTTAAATTATAATTTTAATTATTTATGGAATTATATAAATATTTAATTAATGTATTTATTGTAGAATAAATATTTGTTTACTTTGATTTGATTTGATTATTTATTTGTTGAATAAATAATTAACGAGTTAAGGAAATTGATCATCATGAGATAATATTTTAATATTTAGTTGATTAAATAAAATTATAATTATAAAGAAAATTATAATTATGTTGTATTGATCAATGTGGTAAATTGATCTATGTGGTAAATTTATTTAATAAATTGTTATTAGAATTAATTAAATTAAGTGTGACCATAAACTATATTATAAAGGAGTTATTAAAATAAGTTAAGGGAGGTTAATTCAATTTTGGCCAAACAAGGCCTAATGAATGTTAATTCTTTAATTTAAATTTGTTTTACCAAACAAGGTGTAAGATTTAATGGGTTAATTTTTTAGTTAGTTAGCCAAACAAGCCTTATGGCTTTTGAGTTTTAAAAAAAACTGATATCAGTTAATAGATATATTTATATTATACAATTATTATGAATTATATCATATACGTTATATTTGTTAGTACGTAAGTTAGAGTTAGATAGGAAGAACTCAGAAGAAGAAAAAGAAGAGAAGAAAACATGCAAAGAAAGAAAATTGAGAGAGAGTTGGGAGAAGGATAGAAAATTTGAGAGAGAAATTGGGGAAAAGAAAGCTTTCAAAGAATAGCCATCATCTTCTAAAACTAAGGTATCATCTTACCCTTTTATTTTTATAAGTTATAGTTTTATTCTCTTCCAAAATACTCTGTAAAACCTTTGTAGAGGTTAAATTATTTGTTATATATAGTTTTATATGATAAATTGGTGGTTAAAAAGTTGTTTGCATAAGTTTATAGATGAATTAATTCACGTTATGTAGTTATTTGTGAATAAAACCAAATTACAGTGAATTGGTATGAATATATATGATTATGGCTAAGTTTAACGTAAAATTGAGGTTTGATTAGTTGTTTAATATATATATTGACTATTGAATTTGAAAGAGGATGAATAAACATAAGCATAGTATATTGAATTAACTGTTTTGGTTGAAAACAAAATCACAGTGATGATTTTCATTGAAACTTTCAAAAAAGTGAAGTTTTAGCAAAAATAGTAAAATTTAATGGTTGTAATTTGGATGTTTATGTTATTTAGATGGCTAGAAATGCGTTAGAAAACATTAGATTATATTTCTGTAAACCTATTACACCTTGGGTAGGTTGGTGTGGTTGTTAGAAAGGAGTTTGGAGGCCTAATTTGACTTTTCATAGTGTTCTAGAGCTGAAATTGCAAAATCGCAGAAGGGACCCCCTCCCCAGTGGGTCCCCCAGTACAAAAACCCCTGCCACAACGTGGGGGGGGGGGGGTATTCTACCAAGCCGAAATTTTGAAAAAAAAACTGACCGGACATATTTAACTAAAATGAGCATAACGTTTCCATACGAACTCTGATTGATGTGATTCAAGATGATTCAGAACGAGAACGACTAGACCTATAACTTTTATTCTTTAAGCTTGTCAATTTAAAATCGTTATGAAGGGTCAAAATGGCTATTTATAGGACTGTTGTGTATTTGGAGGCAATCAGAGGGTGTCGAGATGCGCAGATGCAAGAGCAATACTTTGTGTATTAGTATAACCTAATGATAACATGTTGGACATGTAATAGGATGTTGTATCAAGTTGTTAATGTGTATGTGGTGCAATGACATGATCACTTAAGTAGTTGTAATAAAGCTAAATAGTGATGTTCATGAAAAGATGTGATGTTGTTAGTGAGCTATATGAAGCTAATATTAGTGTAACTAATGTGTATTGTCAATACATATGGTATGTGTAGGACTTGTGGTGAACGTGATTAGTGATTGTTTAACCTACGCACGAGGCAAGTTATCTAACTCTACTTTTATAATTGTGCAAGTATCTAAACTCTCTTTGAGCAAGTTTTTCTAACTCCAAGATTTCTTTGTGCAAGTTTTTAACACTAATTATATCGTGCAAGATCCTAAACCTTATCTCTTGATATTAAGCCAATCTTTAACTTGTTATTTAGCATGAAAATTTATACATCTAACATACTAATCTTGAACAAGTTTTATCATTCAACTTACTATTTGTTATGCATGCTTAAGATTCAACTCTAAATAAGGTTTTAACTTTAGCTTAACATTGTTCAAGCAAGGTATGTTACATTATTCAATACTTATGCTCTTAGATTATTCCTAAAGCACGACCTTAGTACACAATGTTGATTCACTTATAAATTATTCCATAACATAATATTATTACAATTTTATTCAACTAATCCTTAGTTGATGTTCAGAACTCTAAATTACTTGAAACTTATCCAAACCAAACTTACTTTGGTGTGGACTCGTATTCTAAATCTTTGAGATGAACAACCCAATTATAGGGGAGAACTTACGACATAGCATTAAAATGTTTGTGCACAATACATTGTCGAAGAAATTTGATCCCCTAAGCACGAGGAGTCCTTATATAGTCTTCTACGATTGTTAAAGTTTAAGTTGAAAGATTACTTACAACTATGGACATAGTTCGTGGTCTTTTGACCCTAAGTTATATATTTCAAGTTATGTTCCTGATTATTATTGATGAAGTACTTTATTCATTTCTATTAAGCCTATTCATTTGGCAGTTGATATGATGTTTATTCATTATTATTCAAGTGAGCTTTGTTTGCTCACTCTTTCATATATACACCCATTCAAGCTAAAGTTGAGAAGGTCGATGAACCTACAACTAGCAAAGGAAAGGAAAAATGTACAAGTGATGAAGACTTGTAATTTAATGACTTTTATGTTAATAGACTTTATATTTAATGATGTGATGTAATTATTTTATTTCCGCACTTGATTGATGTTAAGGTTAGACAACCTGGGATATTTTGGATTTAATGATGTAACCCTTTTATAGGGAGGATTTATGGTTTAAATGTTATTTTATTTGGGTAGATAGTATGAATGTATGGAAAGTGAACACCAAGTCTTAGGGGAATGAAGTACCCAAATTTGGGGGTGTCACAAGTTGGTATCAAAGCCTTAGGTTATGAACCTTAGGTGGGGAAAAGCCTTAAGAAGTAACCTTTAAAAAGATAGTGATGATAAACTCTTATTGAGTTTGAAGGAAGAAGTAATAAAACACTTATATGCTTATGTGATTACAACTTATGTGCTCATGAGTGTCGAGTAGTAATGATTAGTAATTAAAACTTAAAAAAAAAATTGTCAAGATGGCTAATGTAGGAGAATCCAGTCAGGCTAAGGAGGAAGGATTCCAGATGCCTAGAGAGGAGGAGCCTTGAGATATTCAGGTGATTTGGGAACAACTACTGCCACGGGAAACAACTCCATTGGTCACAGTGGTTGAGCAGGAAAGGTTACCTGATGAGGATGATGAGATAAAGATGGACGAGGAAGACCCTGAGGAGCTACCACAGTCGAATGAGGATGAGGATGACGAGGAAGAAGAGCTTCCACTTAACTCGATCGCCACCCGTATGTACGACGAAGTATACGACCACAATGTGGAACTTTAGGATAGCGTCGAGGAGTTGCAAGAGATAGTAGCTGAACAGCAGTTCGTAATGGCGCAAAAGGATAATGAGATCCAGGATTAAGATGAACGCTTGAATAATGTTGAAGAGAAGCTGATCCACACCGACGGAGAAAAAGAGCAACTGACAGAGGAAATCGCAGAACTGAAGAACAAGTGAAGGAAGAATCTACTAAGAGGGCAAGAGCCGAAGATGCGTACGAAGAAGCTTATCAACGAGCCGGGATAGCAGAAAGAGAGGCACAAGCAAAGTGGATCAAGATGGAAGAGTTAAATAACGTATTAAACACCGTGATTAATCGAGCTCAAGATCGGGTCATGGGTTATCCGATTCAGTTCGAGACGCTGCCATCGTACATATTAGATCGCCGAACAATGTTCTGAATTATGGAGGAAGAGCGTTGTAAGGCTACGCAGTATCTTAGTAGGACATCATAGGGAATGTACTTGATATGTGATTTATGATATGATAAATAAAATGTAAATCCCAAGTGTTATGTAACCTATGGGATATGATGATGATGTTATCCTGGAACTTTAGTAGTTCAGGAAAGTAATGTAAATAGCAGTGATGCTATTATTCTTATGTTTTCAAAAAAGATTATGAATGAATAAAAGTTATTATTTTATTCAAAGTGTTATGTGTTACATGATAATCTTTTATGGTGTGCAAATTAAGTAGAAATACTTAAAGAAATTTAGTAATAGTCTAATGGGTGTGTTTTAACAGAAAATGCCTCCAAGACGTCAACCCCGATAAAGAACCCCTATGGGATCTACCAATAACAACAATCTTTGAGGCTAATACGAGTTAATGACTAGTGACGCATTCTTGACGAGTGCATTACAGAATCAACCGCAGAATCAAGCTATAACATTTAAGGACTACAAGGCGGTTGGACCACTAGAATTCCGTGGGTTCATGAATCCAGTTGAGGCACAGACCTGGATCATTGAGATAGAGAAAACATTTGATGTAGTTAGAGTAGGTGAGAATCAGAAGACTGCTTTTGCAACATTCATGTTAAAAGCAGAGGCTAGTTATTGGTGGCAAGCTAATAAAACTTTAGGAGGACAAGGGGTGATGACATGGGATAGGTTTAAGAAGATATTCTTGAGACCTATTTCCCAGAGAGTTCAAAGAATCAGATGGAGGTGTAGTTTCGAGGCTCAAGCGTTGAACAATGATTTGATCTAGAGTATGCCACAAAATTTAACGAATTAGCGAGGTTTGCGACGTATCAAGTCAACACGGATGAGCGCAAGGCTAAGAGATTTAAACAGGGACTAAAACCCTAGTTATGACAAAGAGGGTCTCCTGTTCCGGTGAAAGACATTCAGAATTTGTGCTTGAGAAGGCAATTCTCACTGAGAGTGGAGGCGAGGCTGTAACAAAGCACAACCAAGAGCAGCAAAAGAAGAAGAATGAGGGCTAAGTTAAGAATGGTGGTGGTAACAGTGGAAATAGTAGCAATAACCTGAAGAGGAAATGGAATTGAAATGTGGGTTCAGGAAACCAGCAGGGTAGTCAGCAGAAGAAGAAGTTCGAAGCATGTGTTACGTGCAGGACGTTTCACGTGGGTGTGTACTTAAGGGGAAGCGTGTATGCTTTAATTATGGCTAGGAGGGTCACATTGCCCCAAATTGTAGTCAACCCAAGAAGAATGTTTGCTACACGTGTGGGTCAAAGGATCATTTTACTCGTGAGTGCCCTAAGAAGAAAGCTGAAGAGACGACGGGAAACAAGGGAGGTAGCAGTGGAGGTACATTGACCATTGCGGGACCAACGTCATCAATGACCCACGACCGAACCTTTAACATGGTAGCTGCAGGATCTTTGTTCAATCGAAAGATGTGGTGTTAGGTATTATCCCAATCAATGATATTGATGTTTATGTATTATTTGATTCGGGTGCTACTTGCTCATTTATATCTGATGAATTTTCTAAGAGTTTAGGATTACCTAATGAAGAATTGAATTTCCCTTTAAACATAGAAATTGCGAATAGGGAAGTGATTCATGTTATGTTCGTATACAAGAATTGTAGGGTAAACATTAAGGGAAATGTTATGATGGTAGATTTAATTCCGATAAAACTTGGAGAGTTTGAGTTTATTTTGGGAATGGATTGGTTGTTCAAATATGGAGCAATAATTGATTGCCAAAAGAAATGTGTAAACCTAATGACTCCATCAAAGGTAGTTTTCTTTGGTAGCAGATCACCTAGACATGCGAGATTCGGATTCGACCCAAAAATATGATCCGGGTCTCGGATTCGGTAGCCTGTTGAGCCGAATATGAACCAAAGGTTCATTTTTGGGTTATAAGACAGATCTTAAATTTGAGCAGAGTATTGTTCGCTCATTTGATGGTTCAAACTAGCCTCTTCCATCTGAACCTTACTCGATCCTTACTCGATGAACCTTATTCATTTAAGGGTTCGGTACTCGATCTCTGATAAGGAAGTGGAAAGGTTAGTCGTTTGTTTAATTAATCTGTTGATTCTTCAGATTTGAGATTTCTCACTTCACAATTTACACTTCAATCGTTAAAATCGGAATCGTCTCTTCGTTTACATAAAAATTAATGAAGCCCTATTCCCAAAAGACTATTGATGAAGCTGAAGTATGAAGATCGAAGTGTAAATGCAAGTTGCGTAAGTCAGTTCTTACTATATATATATATGTATATATTTGCTTTTTCTGATTACTTTTATAGTTTTGTTATACCAAAAATCCCCAATCAATAAATTAAAACCCTAATTTTTAGCTTTCAAGTTTCAATTCAATCTTATTCAATGGAACACTTTGTTGCTTTAGGTATATACATTTCTTGTCTGTTCAGTATAGATCTGTACTTTTTTGTTGATTGGTATGTTGGAATATATATGTTTATCAGATTATAGACTTATGTTTTTAGTACTTGTCTAAGATCTTGCTATGATATTCTAGTGTTTTCATCATCTTTTACTCGTGCCTAATCCTTCTATTAATAGTCTGTAGCTTTTAAAGAGAAAGTGGGGTTAACCAAGGGTGTTGCTATACCATGTTCATTAAGATAATTCAAATTTTGCACTTGCAGATATCTTTTAGGGGCTGATTTATTTGCATCAGAGATCATAATGATTATTTGGAGTTTTTTTTGTTCTCTTTTCTAGAATATAAGCCTTTCACTAATCTTATCAGTTTGGTGGTTTTATTCTTAGAAGTGAATGTAAATTTTTCATCCTTAAAACCTCAATATATATAAATATATCGCTTTGGCTCTTTCTGTTATTTAAGTGAGTATCATTTTTTCTTTCACAATGAGAGGACACTTGAGTTATTGCTTTAAGAGCATCACAGTGTACCAAGAAAAGAGATTATCTTTATTTTCCCCCACTTCCAACTTTCTA
Organism: Panax quinquefolius; assembly: GCA_020205615.1. Taxonomy (NCBI): domain Eukaryota; kingdom Viridiplantae; phylum Streptophyta; class Magnoliopsida; order Apiales; family Araliaceae; genus Panax; species Panax quinquefolius. The sequence goes on along the minus strand of CM035159.1, from coordinate 86,500,976 downwards.
CTAATGAACAAAATTGTTTCCACTGAGATTATTTAAGTGACATTGATAGACTAAGAAATCATATGCTGAAGTGTCTTAATATTGCTTTTATAGTGTAGTTTTTCCTTTATTTTCCTTGCCTTGAACTTCCACCAATGATTAGTTGTAGGAACTTGAGCTTTCTGTAAAATGAACTTACAATTGCCATGCTCCTATTACTGATTTTGTAGTGTTATTAAAGTAGCTATAGGCCTGTAACTTATTCATCTAACAGTATAACACGTCTATTGCAATCTAAGGTGTTCCTTTCTTTCTTTTTTGATAAGTTAATGTGTTGCTATTTTCTAGGATGTATTTAAAGTTTGTGCATAGTTCTTAGGCTTGATAATAATTTTGGTTCTAGAAGAATGTCAGCTTCAAGCAGTGAATTAGTGTTCATGTCATGGTAGTGCAGCCTTTTCGATTGATTGTATTTTTGCTAAATAAACTTTTATCTGTTGTTGGTCAGAAAGTACAAGAATAAGTGAGATGGCTTCAGTTATTACATCACACTTGAACGTGTAATGAAACTGAATGGGTGAATGCTATTAAATTCGCCTCTCATCTAACCTGTCATTTACAATAAGTTTGTATATTTTTTCTAAACTAACTAACTTGTAATTATATTAAATTGTGACTCATTTTCTTGAGGTATTAAATGGGTTAGAAATGGATATTATTGACTATCTGAATTGGTGTTGTTTGGTTTTTCACTTTAGTAGTGAGAATTGATCGATAAACAAACAGAGACTTTCCTTGCAAAATAATCAAGGAGTCTGATTTTTTTGTGCAACTTACATTTTGCCACTACAGTTCAGTTAAGATTTCTGTATGAGCTAGACCAGTCATATTATCTATAGCATTCATTCCAGGGAGGATTTATATCAAAACAAACATAAACAAAGAGAGAGAAGAAGTTAAAGAATGTGATAGTCAAGACATTTAAAAAAATATAATTTGAGGCATTTGATATGCATAGAGGATAAGCTATTCTAAGCTGTTAAATTGTGTGCCGCCATTTCAATGAATATATTTAATAAAAAAAGAGGCAGTTTTATTACAATACTATTTTTATGTGAGCATGACTAATTAACTGTTGTATTTTAATTTATTTGACATTGTATTTCAAAATATATTTAGTTGAATGTAATACTCAATAAGGCAGTTTTATTGTGCATGCATATGTTATATATTTTGTCTCTAATTCTAAATTTTTGATAATTTTTTATTTGTTTATTTGAGGTAACAATGAGATCATAAGTTTGTTTGAAGACCCATCTGGACCATCTCAAGTGCCAAATACCTGAAAATCAGTCTCAACTTAATGGTGATTCTCAGCCTGAAAATGCTACTGGGGTTGAGGCTGAAGCTGAGCATGGAAAAAAAAGAAAAAAAAAACCTCAAAAGCATGGGATGAGTTTACTGTTGAATTGTAATATCGTTTTGCGATGTAAACTCTTGTAGTATTACAATGATTCTGAGATATTTAGATGTAAAGGTTAAAAGTTATAGGAACGATCGAGAATAGTTTGTAATAGAAAATTAATTATTTCGCAAATTTCAATGGTTGTATTATCGTTTAATGATGTAAAATTTGAGCTTGAATGTATCGTTAATGACCGAAGTCGAGAATTAAATTTTATAAATTTAAATGAGACGAATGATTTGCTTGAGTTGTGATTCTCGGGACAGAATCCTTGTAAGGAGGGAAGGATGTAACAATCCGAAAATTTAAATTATAATTTTAAATATTTATGGAATTATATAAATATTTAATTAATGTATTTATTGTAGAATAAATATTTGTTTACTTTGATTTGATTTGATTATTTATTTGTTGAATAAATAATTAACGAGTTAAGGAAATTGATCATCATGAGATAATATTTTAATATTTAGTTGATTAAATAAAATTATAATTATAAAGAAAATTATAATTATGTTGTATTGATCAATGTGGTAAATTGATCTATGTGGTAAATTTATTTAATAAATTGTTATTAGAATTAATTAAATTAAGTGTGACCATAAACTATATTATAAAGGAGTTATTAAAATAAGTTAAGGGAGGTAAATTCAGTTTTGGCCAAACAAGGCCTAATGAATGTTAAGTCTTTAATTTAAATTTGTTTTACCAAACAAGGTGTAACATTTAATGGGTTAATTTTTTAGTTAGTTAGCCAAACAAGCCTTATGGCTTTTGAGTTTAAAAAAAAAACTTATGTCAGTTAATAGATATATTTATATTATACAATTATTATGAATTATATCATATACGTTATATTTGTTAGTACGTAAGTTAGAGTTAGATAGGAAGAACTCAGAAGAAGAAAAAGAAGAGAAGAAAACATGCAAAGAAAGAAAATTGAGAGAGAGTTGGGAGAAGGCTAGAAAATTTGAGAGAGAAATTGGGGAAAAGAAAGCTTTCAAAGAATAGTCATCATCTTCTAAAACTAAGGTATCATCTTACCCTTTTATTTTTAAAAGTTATAGTTTTATTCTCTTCCAAAATACTCTGTAAAACCTTTGTAGAGGTTGAATTATTTGTTATATATAGTTTTATATGATAAATTGGTGGTTAAAAAGTTATTTGCATAAGTTTATAGATGAATTAATTCACGTTATGTAGTTATTTGTGAATAAAACCAAATTACAGTGAATTGGTATGAATATATATGATTATGACTTAGTTTAAAGTAAAATTGATGTTTGATTAGTTGTTTAATATATATATTGACGATTGAATTCGAAAGAGGATGAATAAACATATGCATAGTATATTGAATTAACTGTTTTGGTTGAAAACAAAATCACAGTGATGATTTTCACTAAAACTTTCAAAAAAGTGAAGTTTTAACAAAAATAGTAAAATTTAATGGTTGTAATTTGGATGTTTATGTTGTTTAGATGGCTAGAAACGCGTTAGAAAACATTAGATTATATTTCTGTAAACCTATTACACCTTGGGTAGGTTGGTATGGTTGTTAGAAAGGAGTTTGGAGGCCTAATTTGGCTTTTCGTATTGTTCTAGAGCTGAAATTGCAAAATCACGAGAAGGACCCCCTCCGTGGGTCCCCAAAGACAAAAACCCTTGCTCCAACGTGGGGGGGGGGGGGGGTATTCTGCCAAGCAGAAATTTTGAAAAAAAACTGATCGGACATATTTAAGTAAAATGAGCATAACGTTTCCATACGAACTCTGATTGATGTGATTCAAGATGATTCGGAACGAGGACGAATAGACCTATAACTTTTATTCTCTAAGCTTGTCAATTTAAAATCGTTATGAAGGGTCAAAATGGCTATTTTTAGGATTGTTGTGTATTTGGAGGCAATCGGAGGGTGTCGGGATGCTCGGATGCAAGTGCAATACTTTGTGTATTAGTATAACCTAATGATAACATGTTGGACATGTAATAGGATGTTGTATCAAGTTGTTAATGTGTATGTGGTGCAATGACATGATCACTTAAGTAGTTGTAATAAAGCTAAATAGTGATGTTCATGAAAAGATGTGATGTTGTTAGTGAGCTATATCAAGCTAATATTAGTGTAACTAATGTGTATTGTCAATACATATGGTATGTGTAGGACTTGTGGTGAACGTGATTAGTGATTGTTTAACCTACGCACGAGGCAAGTTATCTAACTCTACTTTTATAATTGTGCAAGTATCTAAACTCTCTTTGAGCAAGTTTTCTAACTCCAAGATTTCTTTGTGCAAGTTTTTAACACTAATTATATCGTGCAAGATCCTAAACCTTATCTCTTGATATTAAGCCAATCTTTAACTTGTTATTTAGCATGAAAATTTCTACATCTAACATACTAATCTTGAACAAGTTTTATCATTCAACTTACTATTTGTTATGCATCCTTAAGATTCAACTCTAAATAAGGTTTTAACTTTAGCTTAACATTGTTCAAGCAAGGTATGTTACATTATTCAATACTTATGCTCTTAGATTATTCCTAAAGCATGACCTTAGAACACAATGTTGATTCACTTATGAATTATTCCATAGTATAATGTTATTACAGTTTTATTCAACTAATCCTTAGTTGATGTTCGTAAACTCTAAATTACCTTGAAACTTATCCAAACCAAACTTACTTTGGTGTGGACTCGTATTCTAAATGCTGAGATGAACAACTCTATTATAGGGGAGAACTTACGCATAGCATTAAAATGTTTGTGCACAATACATTGTACGAAGGGCTGATCCCCATAAGTACGAGAAGTCCTTATAGTCTTACGACTGTTAAAGTTTAAGTTGAAAGATTACTTACAACTATGGACATAGCTCGTGGTCTTTTGACCCTAAGTTATATATTTCAAGTTATGTTCCTGATTATTATTGATGAAATACTTTATTCATTCCTATTAAGCCTATTCATTTGGCAGTTGATATGATGTTTATTCATTATTATTCAAGTGAGCTTTGTTTGCTCACTCTTTCATACATACACTCATTGCAGCTAAAGTTGAGAAGGTCGATGAACCTACAACTAGCAAAGGAAAGGAAAAATGTACAAGTGATGAAGACTTGTAATTTAATTACTTTTATGTTAATAGACTTTATATTTAATGATGTGATATAATTATTTTATTTCCGCACTTGATTGATGTTAAGGTTAGACAACCTGGGATATTTTGGATTTAATGATGTAACCCTTTTATAGGGAGGATTTATGGTTTAAATGTTATTTTATTTGGGTAGATAGTATGAATGTATGGAAAGTGAACACCAAGTCTTAGGGGAATGAAGTACCCAGATTTGGGGGTGTCACAAGTTGGTATCAAAGCCTTAGGTTATGAACCTTAGGTGGGGAAAAGCCTTAAGAAGTAACCTTTAAAAAGATAGTGATGCTAAACTCTTATCGAGTTTTAAGGAAGAAGTAATAAAACACTTATATGCTTATGTGACTACAACTTATGTGCTCGTGAGTGTCGAGTAGTAATGATTAGTAATTAAACTTAAAAAAAAAATTGTCAGGATGGCTAATGTAGGAGAATCCAGTCAGGCTAAGGAGGAAGGATCCCAGATGCCTAGAGAGGAGGAGCCTCGAGTTATTCAGGTGGTTTGGGAACAACTACTGCCACGGGAAACAACTCCATTGGTCATAGTGGTTGAGCAGGAAAGGTTACCTGATGAGGATGATGAGGTAGAGATGGATGAGGAAGACCCTGAGGAGCTGCCATAGTCGAATGAGGATGAGGATGACGAGGAAGAAGAGCTTCCACTTAACTCAATCGCCACCCGTATGTACGATAAAGTATACGACCACAATGTGGAACTTTAGGATAACGTCGAGGAGTTGCAAGAGATAGTAGCTGAACAACAGTTTGTAATGGCGCAAAAGGATAACGAGATCCAGGATTAAGATGAACGCTTGAATAATGTTGAAGAGAAGCTGATCCACGACCGATGGAGAAAACGAGCAATTGACAGAGGAAATCGCAGAACTGAAGAATAAGCTGAAGGAAGAATCTACTAAGAGGGCAAGAGCCGAAGATGCGTACGAAGAAGCTTATCAACGAGCCAGGATAGCAGAAAGAGAGGCACAAGCAAAGTGGATCAAGATGGAAGAGATAAATAACGTATTAAACACCAAGGACTACTGGGTTGTCATTTATCGAATCACATAGGACATTTTCTTCTTTTAATAAAAGTGGTAGATTCTTTATTGATCATACATTATCTCCATGTACAACTTATTATACCCAAGCATACCCTTTGATATACCCTAAGGGTCTTAAGGAATAAGTCAAAGTATAACTCATCATACACAAGATACTATGATGATCTCAAGTCCAAGGATCACTTGTACTACTATCACTACTGAGAATTCTATTGACGGCAAGTAAAACTCCATTAGGTATTCCTTAGCGAGCCACGTTCAATGAACTTATTCTCAAATAAGCACCTACATACTTGCTTTAGTGTCTCCACACAAATGATCATGAGATCAATCATCCTCATCCAATGAGCAAGCAACGTATGTACCAATCTATCCAGATTCACTAATCCCCAATTTAGTAATCCAATGATTGGGAACTATTTTAGTTTTAAGCTTTCTAAGAATTTAGATCTCAATAGAATGATCATCATCATTATTCTAAAAGCATTGCTTAAAACTATGGGTTTATCACATATTATAAAACAACATGTAGATAATTAAAAGCCTTTAATAAATTAATACTTTTTATTAATAAATGAATAAGATTGTTACAAAGTATATGCTTTATCATCAAACATGATTGGCTTGTGTGCATACTACTTTCAATCTCCCACTTGCACTAAAGCCAATCGTCATGGTATCTCATACTCTTCTTCTCTAAGTGACGATTATCCTGCTGTTGGATAAGATTTAGTTAATGGATATGTAATGTTGTTCATGAGAGTCCACTATCTCTATAGTGATTTCCCATCTTTCAATGATTCTAATAATCAAATGAAAGTGCCACAACACATTTTTAGATCCAAGATGAGACTTAGGAACTATTCCTAGTTACGTAATGAACTTTTAATCCAAACAATCAACTTGCGACTTCATTTATAGCTATATACTTTGTCTTTATCACTAAACCAAAGAACTCTTTTGCTATTTGGAACCTTTCAATTCACTACACCACTATTCAAGATAACGCTTTTACCTTAAAGTGGATTTTTACGTCATCTTAGTGCATCTTCGAAAAACTTGAGTGCATTAAGCCCTCTAGTTTTAATTTAGACCCACCATGAATATGATCACATCCTTAGTGCTTGGGTTAAGCACTTTAAGATGTTTTCAATGACTCATAGTGAACTTCTCCATAATATGGTGATCGACATCGGTCTCGTACATTTCATTGCATACATGATTGTCACTCATGCGACCTCTCTTTTCGAGAGTCGGTGGGGACTATTAAGAGAGATACACTCCATAGCTCATCGACATGAGACATCTCTTGGAGTTTGCCATGCTAAACGACTTTAGCATCAAATGAATATACGTTCCTTGGGTTAAGTCGAGCATCCTCTTAAATCTATCTATATAGATTTATATCCCCAATTAAGATACTCTTCCAAATCATTCATGTAGGAATGTTTAGACAACTTTATCTTTACTGATTGTAGCATTGGTATGTTATTCCTCATCCGTAGTATATCAACATATAATACTAGAAATTTCACGACGCCTCCCATTGACCCTTTTCATGACGTGATGAGTTCATTCTAACCTCGTCGTATGTAATCTGGATCATCATATTCCATGACGTGTACCTCATCATCATCATCCATGATGAATCCATACCTCTAGGTATCTTGGTACTATTCGATTTACGATTCGATTGTGGTACAATAGATCTATCTACAGGTTCTTCTTATTTGACTTATAGTGTTTTGTGGATCATGAACTCTTCAAGATCTATTATCCTCCCACTAGCCCCTTTAATGATAAACACCTTTATCTTAGAAGGCAGGGTGTTTCGCAATAAACACCTTTTGCTATGTAGGATTATAGAACATATGCCCTAAACTTACTTTAGGATGTCCCACAAATCTGTACATGTCAAATTTTGTCCCAAGCTTATCCTTTGAAACCTTTTCACATAAGTTGGACAACCCCTTATCTTAACATACTTAAGATTAGGAATCCTCCTTGTCCATAACTTTTATGGAGTCTTAGGGCCGGATTTTGAGGTTATCATTTTCGTAGATATGCAGCCATTTCTAGGACATGACCCTAGAAGGATACTGGAATGTCGGTAAAATCATTATGGATCGCACCATGTTCAAATAGGTATAATTTTTCCTTTCAGATACATCAATCAATTATTATGTATCGAGAGGCGTCCATTATGAGAAAACCATTTGAGATGATCTAAAAAATTATTGCACAAGTATTCCTTCCTTGATCCGATCAAAGAATCCTAATACTTTTGCCAATTTGTTTCACTTTTGAATTCTTTGAACCTTTCAAATAATTCACACTTGTATTCAAACAAATACACACATTCAACTCTTTGAATGATCATCTCCTTTTCTTATACTAGTTTGTTCAATTTGTAAAATTATTTTCACGTGAAAGTCAGTATACAAAATCCATTAAGTGATATTCGGTCCTATACAAAACATTATTATTATAAATAGAACAACAATTGTTCTTAATTATAATACCAAAGATTTCATTGTCCAACAATAAAATGGAAATAATATTTTTAACAAGAACGGAATACAATAACAACTTATTGACTTAATAGATTTGCCCGTAGGCATTGCTAAACTATAAGTTTCTATGGCTAATATTTCAACCTTTGCTATATTTTCCACACATAGGATTACTTATATTTGTTTAGCTTTCTACTTCTGCTTGGTTCCTTCATAAATCTATATTTATGATAACCAAAGTCGGTATCCAATACCCAAGTAGAACATTGACTTAAAGAAAAAATTATTTTAAATCATGAACAAATTTGTATTTTATGCAGAAACTTCACTAAGCTTCTTTGGTTAACCTTTGCAAGATGCTTCTCATGCTTTTTTCGGTGTCACGGTTTATTTGGTGGAAGCAAACCTTTGCTATCCATATCGCTTTGTTTTATTATCCTTTGTTTTTGCCTTTCTATATACCTTCTTTGAATCGTTCTTCTTTTCAGAAGATCCTTTGGCCCCTACCAGTAAGACATGGTATTTCTTGGTTGGAAAGTGACTCTCATCATTTTTCAACATGTTAAGCAAATCAACGAAGCTGATATCTAGCTTGTTTATATGAAAAATTCACAACAATTGTGAAAGGAGTCCGAGAGTGAGTGCAAGATCAAATCTTGGCTCAACTCTCCATCCATGACAAAACCAGTTGTCCTAATTGATCAATCAAATTGATTATGTAAGGACTTTTATCATCTTGTAGTGTCATCGGTCATTCTAGATCGGAAGAGCTCCTTAGATATCGATATCTATCACCCTACTTTCCTCACCATCAACTACTTGATGTGCGGGGAATATAGTAGAAGCATCCATAGTTTCATCTTCGACCTTTGAAGCTCGTTACTCATAGATGCGAGCATGATGCATTGAGCCAATCGTGCATCATCTTGCCACTTTCTAAAAGTAGCAATGTCTTCCTCAGAGGCATTATGCGCAACCATTGCGAGGATAGGCGTATTAAGGACATAAGATAACTTTTCAAATACCCATGAGAACTATTCTCAAATTCCTTAACCAATCCAGTTTAATTGATCAGGTTAATTTAACATTTAATATGCTTCATGATGATAGTAATTTAGACCTTTGTAAAATTACGTAAATGAATTTGTAATTAACATCATTTTAACATATATTCTTTTATTAATTACCAAAATAAAGTAGGTCTTGTTTTAAATTGGTATCTCTCACTATTTTCTTCAAACTATATTACCCTCAATATATATAGTTTAAGCAAAATCTAATTAAAGATACGCTAGTGAGAATAAGGATCCCATTTCAAATGTATATAGCCTTGTGGTGACACAACAAACTATATATAAATAAATAGGTAGACAACTTTTGTCAATTACATCAACTATGCAACTCCTTTCTTTTGCCTCTTAGATTATTTTGATCAAGTGGTGGCACATCCAATTAAAATTATCCAAGTTAAGTCAACCTAGCACTCCATATATTCAAAAAGAAAAATATCATCCTTGTGGTGACACAACAAAACAATATTGTTCAATTTTCTTTATAAGCATCAAATGTGATAAATTAACATCTTAAATACTTAATACTTGCCTTGTGGTGACACAACAAACTCATATTAAATATTTAATACTCTATTAATTTTATCATGCTAGAAAGCGACGTTAGATATTCCAAATATCTTTGAACGCTTAGGACTTTAATACTTAATATAAGGGGTTTGTTATTAATTTATCTCATCTTGTTTAAGCGCATGCACATATATATATATAATCGCGTTATATTAATGAACATCGCGAAGCATGTTTGCATAATATATAATATATATAGTATAAGCATGCACATATAGAATACTATATTCTACGGATTGATTATGGACTTTATTCTAGTTTGGTTCACTAGAGCCACCAAGTGAACCAAAAGGTCAAACCTAGGGGTGCAAGAATTAATATTTAAATATAACTATTACATTTAAACCCGGGCTCCATTACAAACGGATCTTCATGCGCTTCTTGTCCTTTGATCTCCAATTCTTCAAAATAATTCTAACTATTCCTATTACAAAACTATTTAAAATAAATAGAAACCTTGATCGGTAGTCGAGGGAAATACATAGGAGAGAGATAGAATTTACATTAAGAAAAATTAGAGAAGACGCAGGTACAGTAGACCCCATTTAATAAAACCCATACATTCATGCATCCAACTAAAATAAAATCCAATCACATTGGTCGATAGTCCATAATCAATCCCATTTATTATCATACACATCACCATATGCATCAATAAATAATATTCATCTTATGAATAATAAACATTTAATATATATATTGATATCATTTAATGGGAAAATTTAGTTAGTATAAAATCTAATTTTGAATCAAAATAAACTCCTTTATTTTAATCTAAATTTAAATCAAAATAAAACTATTTTATTTTAATTTATCCAATTTTGAATAAAATAAACTATTTTATTTTAATTAAAATCTTTAATCAAAATAAACTCCTTTATTTTAATTAATTATGGAATCCAATTCCATGTAAAAATAAACTCCTTTATTAAAGGAAACATGATTCTCTTTCCTATTCACAAATAAACTCTTTTATTTTGAATAATATGAAATCTTATTTCATATATAAATAAACTCCTTTATTTAAGGAAATTAGGATTCTCTTTCCTATTCACAAATAAACTCCTTTATTTTGAATAATATGAAATCTTATTTAATATCTAAATAAACTCCTTTATTTAAGGAAATATGGATTCTTTCTATTCACAAATAAACTTTTTATTTTCAATAAATAAATCTTATTTCATATCTAAATAAACTCCTTTATTTAAGAAAATATGGAATCAATTTCAAGTCTAATTAGTTATTATGGAATCCAATTCCAACTCTAATTAGTTAGCATGAAATCTAATTTTAAGATTAAAATAAACTATTTATTTTAATTATAAAATTATAGAGAATATATTATATATATATACGTAATATATAATATCATTCCTTGAAGAAACCAAAGAAAAGTAATCACGTAATATCCCTTGCCTTGCGTTAATATGATAACAGGAAACCAAGATTCTAAAAAAATATGATTGATTACGTGGCCAAATTAGTGCAAGTGGCTCTGATGCATAAAATATATTTGATAAACAAAGCATAAAGGTTATATATGATTCTAGATCAAGGAAGATTTATTAAAATGGCCATTTTGATTCAGACTTGGTCCACGCAAATCACGGAATCAGCATTCCCTTGAACCGCGAATCACAGCAAAAAAAATTGAAATACAATTCGCGGAATATCACAAGCTTTCGGTTTTTTATTTTTATTTTTTTTATTTTTATTTTTAATTTTATATAACAAAATTATGCCCAATTAAATTGTTCTAAACACATATCAACATACATATAAAATCTGAACAATTAATAATTCGCATAAAGGTTTGGCTCTGATGCCACTGTTAGGTTTGTAATATTCTATATATTCAAGAACGCAATCAAATTGCAAAAATAAGCGGAAACGTGAAAAATCAGAGTTTTAAAATTTTACAAACCATAAACCCGGATCACCCTTTATGCACAATTATTAATTAAACGAAAAGATAAAGAATAAAATCATACCCTTGAAGATCGAGCTTCCTCAGGTACAAGTTCACTTCCAAATCCTTTCGCGTTCAACTTGAATTCATCGGGTTTGATTCCTTCCTTTGATCAACGTTAGCCACCCAAGTGTTTGGCCTCTAGAGGTGATCCACCAAGGAAGAAGAAGGATTCAAGAAGATGGGTGGTTGGCTAAACCCTAATTTTTCTATCTCTATAGAAAAGGGGCGTACTCTCCAACTTTTGGAATTATAACGTAGTCTTGATATCTGATATAAGACTCCTCTTATAAAGATATCAAGTAACCCTATTAAAATAAGGTATTATTTAATTAAACCCTTTTTAATTAAAGGGGTTCCCTAATCTTATTAGGGATAATTAATTAAACTCCTTTAACTAATTTTCCTTCCTAATCCAATTAAAAATAAATGAGAGTACTTATATTAAATTAATTCCTAAACTCTTTTAGAAATTAAAATAATAATAATAATTGTAATAATATTAATAAGACTCCTCTTATTAATTTATATTTAATATTTCTAAAATATTAAATAATAAATATTAAGTTATTTAATTTATTCTATCACCATAGATTAAATTAAATATACATAACATATATTATTACGATTATGCCATTAACTTCTTAAATAATTATTCTTCCTTTTATGGTGTGACCCTTTAGGTTCTCCATATTAAACCGGTTGTGAATAAATCAATTAGAAAATTCTAATCTTATTTAAATAAATAAATTAAATAAATAATTTATTTAAATAAATAATATTTATTCTGATAGGGATAAGCCTCCCCTAGCGATCAACGACTTTCCAGATAATATAGATTTCAACATTAATCATAAAAGAACCTTTGAGTAAATAGTTAAATACAATTCAATCCTTCCACCATACTGATGTCCCAATTAAATATAAGACATGAATTACATCAAGTCTTATTTTATTTAATTATATGTATTTCGACTCTTAAATGCACAACTCAAATAATGCAAATTAGAAACTCCTTTCTAATTTCATTACGCTTTTGCCGAGGACTCTTTGGGTTGTCATTTATCGAATCACATAGGACATTTCTCTTCTTTTAATAAGTGGTAGATTCTTTATTGATCATACATTATCTCCATATACAACTTATTATACCCAAGCATACCCTTTGATATACCCTAAGGGTCTTAAGGAATAAGTCAAAGTATAACTCATCATACACGAGATACTATGATGATCTCAAGTCCAAGGATCACTTAGACTACTATCACTACTGAGAATTCCTATTGACGGTGCAAGTAAAACTCCATTAGGTATTCCTTAGCGAGCCCGCGTTCGAGTGAACTTATTCTCAAATAAGCACCTACATACTTGCTTTAGTGTCTCCACACAAATGATCATGAGATCAATCATCCTCATCCAATGAAAGCACGCAACGTATGTACCAATCTATCCGATTCACTAATCCCCAATTTAGTAATCAATGATTGGGAACTATTTTAGTTTTAAGCTTTCTAAGAATTTAGATCTCATTAGAATGATCATCATCATTATTCAAAAAGCATTGCTTAAAACTATGGGTTTATCACATATTATAAAATAGCATCATGTAGATAATTAAAAGCCTTTAATAAATTAATACTTTTTATTAATAAATGAATAAGATTGTTACAAAGTATATGCTTTATCATCAAACATGATTGGCTTGTGTGCATACTACTTTCATCTGTACTTTTTTGTTGATTGGTATGTTGGAATATATATGTTTATCAGATTATAGACTTATGTTTTTAGTAGTTGTCTAAGATCTTGCTATGATATTCTAGTGTTTTCATCATCTTTTACTCGTGCCTAATCCTTCTATTAATAATCTGTAGCTTTTAAAGAGAAAGTGGGGTTAACCAAGGGTGTTGCTATACCATTTTCATTAAGATAATTCAAATTTTGCACTTGCAGATATCTTTTAGGGGCTGATTTATTTGCATCAGAGATCATAAGGATTATTTGGAGTTTTTTTTTGTTCTCTTTTCTAGAATATAAGCCTTTCACTAATCTTATCAGTTTGGTGGTTTTATTCTTAGAAGTGAATGTAAATTTTTCATCCTTAAAACCTCAATATATATAAATATATCGCTTTGGCTCTTTCTGTTATTTAAGTGAGTATCATTTTTTCTTTCACAATGAGAGGACACTTAAGTTATTGCTTTAAGAGCATCACAGTGTACCAAGAGAAGAGATTATCTTTATTTTCCCCAACTTCCAGCTTTCTACTAATGAACAAAATTGTTTCCACTGAGATTATTTCAATGACACTGATAGACTGAGAAATCATATGCTGAAGTATCTTAATATTGTTTTTATAGTGTAGTTTTTCCTTTATTTTCCTTGCCTTGAACTTCCACCAATGATTAGTTGTAGGAACTTGAGCTTTCTGTAAAATGAACTTACAATTGCCATGCTCCTATTACTGATTTTGTAGTGTTATTAAAGTAGCTATAGGCCTGTAACTTATTCATCTAACAGTATAACACGTCTATTGCAATCTAAGGTGTTACTTTCTTTCTTTTTTGATAAGTTAATGTGTTGCTATTTTCTAGGATGTATTTAAAGTTTGTGCATAGTTCTTAGGCTTGATAATAATTTTGGTTCTAGAAGAATGTCGACTTCACAGCGGTGAATTAGTGTTAAGTATCATGGTAGTGCGACCTTTTAGATTGATAGTATTTTTGCTAAATAAACTTTTATACATTGTTGGTTAGAAAGTACAAGAATAAGTGAGATGGCTTGAGTTATTACATCACACTTGAGCGATAATAATGGCCCGAATGGGTGAATGCAATTAAATTCGCCTCTCATCTAAACTTTGTCATTTACAATAAGTTTGTATATTTTTACGAACTAACTAACTTGTAATTATATTAAATTGTGACTCATTTTCTTGAGGTATTAAATGGGTTAGAAATGGATATTATTGACTATCTGAATTGGTGTTGTTTGGTTTTTCACTTTAGTAGTGAGAATTGATCGATAAACAAACATAGACTTTCCTTGCAAAATAATCAAGGAGTCTGATTTTTTTGTGCAACTTACATTTTGCCACTATAGTTCAGTTAAGATTTCTGTATGAGCTAGACCAGTCATATTATCTATAGCATTCATTCCAGGAGGATTTATATCAAAACAAACATAAACAAAGAGAAGCAACAGTTAAAGAATGTGATAGTCAGCATTTAAAATAGCACTGAAGCATTTGATATGCATAGAGGATAACTGTTCTAACTGTTAAATTGTGAGCCACCATTTCAATGAATATATTTAATAAAAAAAGAGGCAGTTTTATTACAATACTATTTTTATGTGAGCATGACTAATTGACTGTTGTATTTTAATTTATTTGACATTGTATTTCAAAATATATTTAGTTGAATGTAATACTCAATAAGACAGTTTTATTGTGCATGCATATGTTATATCCTTTGTCTCTAATTCTAAATTTTTGATAATTTTTTATTTGTTTATTTGAGGTAACAATGAGATCATAAGTTTGATTGAAGACCCATCTGGACCATCTCAAGTGCCAAATACTCAAACTGAAAATCAGTCTCAACTTAATGGTGATTCTCAGCCTGAAAATGCTACTGGGGTTGAGGCTGAAGCTGAGCATGGAAAAAAAAGAAAAAAAAAACCTCAAAAGCATGGGATGAGTTTACTGTTGAATTGTAATATCGTTTTGCGATGTAAACTCTTGTAGTATTACAATGATTCTGAGATATTTAGATGTAAAGGTTGAAAGTTCTAGGAACGATCGAGAATAGTTTGTAATAGAAAATTTTAATTGTAATAGAAAATTTTAATTATTCCGCAAATTTCAATGGTTGCATTATCATTTAATGATGTAAAATTTGAGCTTGAATGTATCGTTAACGACCGAAGTCGAGAATTAAATTTTATGAATTTAAATGAGACGAATGATTTGCTTGAGTTGTGATTCTCGGGACAGAATCCTTGTAAGGAGGGAAGGATGTAACAATCCGAAAATTTAAATTGTAATTTTAAATATTTATGGAATTATATAAATATTTAATTAATGTATTTATTGTAGAATAAATATTTCCTTAATTTGATTTGATTTGATTATTTATTTGTTGAATAAATAATTAACGAGTTAAGGAAATTGATCATCATGAGATAATATTTTAATATTTAGTTGATTAAATAAAATTATAATTATAAAGAAAATTATAATTATGTCGTATTGATCAATGTGGTAAATTGATCTATGTGGTAAATTTATTTAATAAATTGTTATTAGAATTAATTAAATTAAGTGTGACCATAAACTATATTATAAAGGAGTTATTAAAATAAGTTAAGGGAGGTTAATTCAGTTTTAGCCAAACAAGGCCTAATGAATGTTAAGTCTTTAATTTAAATTTGTTTTATCAAACAAGGTGTAACATTTAATGGGTTAATTTTTTAGTTAGTTAGCCAAACAAGTCTTATGGCTTTTGAGTTTTAAAAAAAACTGATGTCAGTTAATAGATATATTTATATTATACAATTATTATGAATTATATCATATACGTTATATTTGTTAGTACGTAAGTTAGAGTTAGATAGGAAGAACTCAGAAGAAGAAAAAGAAGAAAAGAAAACATGCAAAGAAAGAAAATTGAGAGAGAGTTGGGAGAAGGCTAGAAAATTTGAGAGAAATTGGGGAAAAGAAAGCTTTCAAAGAATAGCCATCATCTTCTAAAACTAAGGTATCATCTTACCCTTTTATTTTTAAAAGTTAAAGTTTTATTCTCTTCCAAAATACTCTGTAAAACCTTTTTAGAGGTTGAATTATTTGTTATATATAGTTTTATATGATAAATTGGTGGTTAAAAAGTTGTTTGCATAAGTTTATAGATGAATTAATTCACGTTATGTAGTTATTTGTGAATAAAACCAAATTACAGTGAATTGGTATGAATATATATGATTATGACTTAGTTTAAAGTAAAATTGAGGTTTCATTAGTTGTTTAATATATATATATTGACGATTGAATTCGAAAGAGGATGAATAAACATAAGCATAGTATATTGAATTAACTGTTTTGGTTGAAAACAAAATCACAGTGATGATTTTCACTGAAACTTTCAAAAAACTGAAGTTTTAGCAAAAATAGTAAAATTTAATGGTTGTAATTTGGATGTTTATGTTGTTTAGATGGCTAGAAACGCGTTAGAAAACATTAGATTATATTTCTGTAAACCTATTACACCTTGGGTAGGTTGGTATGGTTGTTAGAAAGGAGTTTGGAGGCCTAATTTGACTTTCCGTAGTGTTCTAGAGCTGAAATTGCAAAATCGCAGAAGGGACCCCCTCCGCAGCGGGTCCCCCAGTACAAAAACCCTTGCCTCAACGTGGGGGGGGGGGGGTATTCTGCCAAGCCAAAATTTTGAAAAAAAATTGATCGGACATATTTAAGTAAAATGATCATAACGTTTCCATACGAACTTTGATTGATGTGATTTAAGATGATTCGGAACGAGGACGAATAGACCTATAACTTTTATTCTTTAAGCTTGTCAATTTAAAATCGTTATGAAGGGTCAAAATGGCTATTTTTAGGACTATTGTGTATTTGGAGGCAATCGGAGGGTGTCGGGATGCGCGGATGCAAGTGCAATACTTTGAGTATTAGTATAACCTAATGATAACATGTTGGACATGTAATAGGATGTTGTATCAAGTTGTTAATGTGTATGTGGTGCAATGACATGATCACTTAAGTAGTTGTAATAAAGCTAAATAGTGATGTTCATGAAAAGATGTGATGTTGTTAGTGAGCTATATGAAGCTAATATTAGTGTAACTAATGTGTATTGTCAATACATATGGTATGTGTAGGACTTGTGGTGAACGTGATTAGTGATTGTTTAACCTACGCACGAGGCAAGTTATCTAACTCTACTTTTATAATTGTGCAAGTATCTAAACTCTCTTTGAGCAAATTTTTCTAACTCCAAGCTTTCTTTGTGCATGTTTCTTAACCCTAATTATATCGTGCAAGATCCTAAACCTTATCTCTTGATATTAATCCAATCTTTAACTTGTTATTTAGCATGAAAATTTCTACATCTAACATACTAATCTTGAACAAGTTTTATCATTCAACTTACTATTTGTTATGCATGCTTAAGATTCAACTCTAAATAAGGTTTTAACTTTAGCTTAACATTGTTCAAGCAAGGTATGTTACATTATTCAATACTTATGCTCTTAGATTATTCCTAAAGCATGACCTTAGTACACAATGTTGATTCACTTATGAATTATTCCATAGCATAATGTTATTACAGTTTTATTCAACTAATCCTTAGTTGATGTTCGTAAACTCTAAATTACCTTGAAACTTATCCAAACCAAACTTACTTTGGTGTGGACTCGTATTCTAAATGCTGAGATGAACAACCCTATTATAGGGGAGAACTTACGCATAGCATTAAAATGTTTGTGCACAATACATTTATCTGAATTTGATGATCCCCTAAGTACGAGGAGTCCTTATAGTCTTACGACTGTTAAAGTTTAAGTTGAAAGATTACTTACAACTATGGACATAGCTCGTGGTCTTTTGACCCTAAGTTATATATTTCAAGTTATGTTCCTGATTATTATTGATGAAGTACTTTATTCATTTCTATTAAGCCTATTCATTTGGCAGTTGATATAATGTTTATTCATTATTATTCAAGTGAGTTTTGTTTGCTCACTCTTTCATACATACACTCATTGCAGCTAAAGTTGAGAAGGTCGATGAACCTACAACTAGCAAAGGAAAGGAAAAATGTACAAGTGATGAAGACTTGTAATTTAATTACTTTTATGTTAATAACTTTATATTTAATGATGTGATGTAATTATTTTATTTCCGCACTTGATTGATGTTAAGGTTAGACAACCTAGGATAATTTGGATTTAATGATGTAACCCTTTTATAGGGAGGATTTATGGTTTAAATGTTATTTTATTTGGGTAGATAGTATGAATGTATGGAAAGTGAACACCAAGTCTTGGGGAATGAAGTACCCAGATTTGGGGTGTGTCAAGTTGGTATCAAAGCCTTAGGTTATGAACCTTAGGTGGGGAAAAGCCTTAAGAAGTAACCTTTAAAAAGATAGTGATGATAAACTCTTATCGAGTTTTAAGGAAGAAGTAATAAAACACTTATATGCTTATGTGATTACTACTTATGTGCTCGTGAGTGTCGAGTAGTAATGATTAGTAATTAAAACTTAAAAAAAAAATTGTTAGGATGGCTAATGTAGGAGAATCCAGTCAGGCTAAGGAGGAAGGATTCCAGATGCCTAGAGAGGAGGAGCCTCGAGATATTCAGGTGGTTTGGGGACAACTACTGCCACGGGAAACAACTCCATTGGTCACAGTGGTTGAGCAGGAAAGGTTACCTGATGAGGATGATGAGATAGAAATGGACGAGGAAGACCCTGAGGAGCTGCCACAGTTGAATGAGGATGAGGATGATGAGGAAGAAGAGCTTCCACTTAACTCGATCGCCACTCGTATGTACGAAGAAGTATACGACCACAATGTTGAACTTTAGGATAGCGTCGAAGAGTTACAAGAGATAGTAGCTGAACAACAGTTCGTAATGGCACAAAAGGATAACGAGATCCAGGATCAAGAAGAACGCTTAAATAATGTTGAAGAGAAGCTGATCCACACCGACGGAGAAAACAAGCAATTGACAGAGGAAATCGCAGAACTGAAGAACAAGCTGAAGGAAGAATCTACTAAGAGGGCAAAGTAGAAGATGCGCGTCTGAAGAAGTTTATCAACAATAGGGATAGCAGAAAGAGAGGCGCAAGTAAAGTGGATCAAGATGGAAGAGATAAATAACATATTAAACACCGTGATTAATCGAGCTCAAGATCGGGTCATGGGTTATCCGATTCAGTTCGAGACGCTGCCATCGTACATATTAGATCGCCGAACAATGTTCTGGATTATGGAGGAAGAGCGTTGTAAGGCTACGCAGTATCTTAGTAGGACATCATAAGGAATGTACTTGATATGTGATTTATGATATGATAAATAAAATGTAAATCCCAAGTGTTATGTAACCTATGGGATATGATGATGATGTTATCTTGGAACTTTAGTAGTTCAGGAAAGTAATGTAAATAGTAGTGATGCTACTGTTCTTATATTTTCAAAAAAGATTATGAATGAATAAAAGTTATTATTTTATTCAAAGTGTTATGTGTTACATGATAATCTTTTATGGTGTGAAAATTAAGTAGAAATACTTAAAGAAATTGAGTAATAGTCTAATGGGTGTGTTTTAACAAAAAATGCTTCCAAGACGTCAACTCCGATATAGAACCCCTATGGGATCTACCAATAACAACAATGCTGAGGCTAATCCATTTTAGCAGCTAGTGACGTTACTGACGAGTGCATTACAGAATCAACCGCAGAATCAAGCTATAACATTTAAGGACTACAAGGCGGTTGGACCACTAGAATTCTTTGGGTCCATGAATCCAGTTGAGGCACAGACCTGGATCATTGAGATAGAGAAAACATTTGATGTAGCTAGAGTAGGTGAGAATCAGAAGACTGCTTTTGCAACATTCATGTTAAAAGCAGAGGCTAGTTATTGGTGGTAAGCCAATAAAACTTTAGGAAAACAAGGGGTGATGACATGGGATAGGTTTAAGGAGATATTCTTCGAGACCTATTTCCCAGAGAGTTCGAAGAATCAGATGGAGGTGCAGTTTCTGGAACTAAAGAAGGGAACAATGACGGTACCGGAGTATGCCACAAAATTTAACGAATTGGCGAGGTTTGCGCCGTATGAAGTCAACATGGATGAGCGCAAGGCTAAGAGATTTAAACAGGGGATTTGAAACCACAGGTTGTACTGATAGGGTCTCCCTGTTCGATTAAAGACATTCGCAATGTTGTGCTTGAGAAGGCAATTCTCCTTTGAGAGTGGAGGCGAGGGCGTAACAAAGCACTGAAGAGCAAAAGAAAAGAAAAGAAGAAGAATGAGGGCTAAGTTTAGAATAGTGGTGGTAACAGTGGAAATGGTAGCAATAACCTGAAGAGGAAATTGAATGGAAATGTGGGTTCAGGAAACTAGCAGGGTAGTCAGCAGAAGAAGAAGTTCGAAGCATGTGTTACGTACAGGAAGTTTCACGTGGGTGTGTGCTTAAGGGGAAGCGTGTATGCTTTAATTGTGGTCAAGAGGGTCACATTGCCCCAAATTGCAGTCAACCCAAGAAGAATGTTTGCTACACGTGCGGGTTAAAGGATCATTTTACTCGTGAGTGCCCTAAGAAGAAAGCTGAAGAGACGACGGGAAACAAGGGAGGTAGCAGTGGAGGTACATTGACCATTGCGGGACCAATGTCATCCAACAGACCCACAGCCAGAACCTTCAACATGACTGCGCAGGATGCTATTTAATCGAAAGATGTGGTGTTAGGTATTATCCCAATCAATGATATTGATGTTTATATATTATTTGATTCGGGTGCTACTTGCTCTTTTATATTTGATGAATTTGCTAAGAGTTTAGGATTACCTAATGAAGAATTGAATTTCCCTTAAAACATAGAAATTGCGAATAAGGAAGTGATTCATGTTATGTTCGTATACAAGAATTGTAGGGTGAACATTAAGGGAAATGTTATGATGGTAGATTTAATTCCGATAAAACTTGGAGAGTTTGATGTTATTTTGGGAATGGATTGGCTGTTCAAATATGGAGCAATAATTGATTGCCAAAAGAAATGTGTAATCCTAATGACTCCATCAAAGGTAGTTTTCTTTGGTAGCAGATCACCTAGACATGCGAGATTCGGATTCGACCCAAAAATATGATCCGGGTCTCGGATTCGGTAGCCTTCTGAGCCGAATATGGACCAAAGGTTCATTTTTGGGTTATAAGACAGATCTTGAATTTGAGCAGAGTATTGTTCGCTCATTTGATGGTTCAAACTAGCCTCTTCCATCTGAACCTTACTCGATCCTTACTCGATGAACCTTACTCATTTAAGGGTTCAGTACTCGATCTTTGATAAGGAAGTGGAAAGGTTAGTCGTTTGTTTAATTAATCTGTTGATTCTTCAGATTTGAGATTTCTCACTTCACAATTTACACTTCAATCGTTGAAATCGGAATCGTCTCTTCGTTTACATAAAAATTAATGAAGCCCTATTCCCAAAAGACTATTGATGAAGCTGAAGTATGAAGATCAAAGTGTAAATGCAAGTTGCGTAAGTCAGTTCTTACTTATATATTTGCTTATATATTTGCTTACTTATATATTTGCGTAAGTCGTCTCTTCGTTTACTTATATATTTGCTTCTTCTGATTACTTTTATAGTTTTGTTATACCAAAAATCCCCAATCAATAAATTAAAACCCTAATTTTTAGCTTTCAAGTTTTAATTCAATCTTATTCAATGGAACACTTTGATGCTTTAGGTATATACATTTCTTGTCTGTTCAGTATAGATCTGTACTTTTTTTTTGATTGGTTGTTGGAATATATATGTTTATCAGATTATAGACTTATGTTTTTAGTACTTGTCTAAGATCTTGGTATGATATTTTAGTGTTTTCATCATCTTTTACTCGTGCCTAATCCTTCTATTAATGATGCGTAGCTTTTAAAAGAAAGTGGGGTTAACGAAGTGTGTTTTATACCATGTTCATTAAGATAATTCAAATTTTGCACTTGCGAGATATCTTTTAGAAAGTGATTTATTTGCATCAGAGATCATAATGAGTATTTGGAGTTTTTTTTGTTCTCTTTTCTAGAATATAAGCCTTTCACTAATCTTATCAGTTTGGTGGTTTTATTCTTAGAAGTGAATGTAAATTTTTCATCCTTAAAACCTCAATATATATAAATATATCGCTTTGGCTCTTTCTGTTATTTAAGTGAGTATCATTTTTTCTTTCGCAATGAAAGGACATTTGAGTTATTGCTTTAAGAGCATCACAGTGTACCAAGAAAAGAGATTATCTTTATTTTCCCCCAGTTCCAGCTTTCTACTAATGAACAAAATTGTTTCCACTGAGATTATTTCAGTGACAGTGATAGATTGAGAAATCATATGCTGAAGTGTCTTAATATTGCTTTTATAGTGTAGTTTTTCCTTTATTTTCCTTGCCTTGAACTTCCACCAATGATTAGTTGTAGGAACTTGAGCTTTTTGTAAAATGAATTTACAATTGCCATGCTCCTATTACTAATTTTGTAGTGTTATTAAAGTAGCTATAGGCCTATAACTTATTCATCTAACAGTATAACATGTCTATTGCAATCTAAGGTGTTACTTTCTTTCTTTTTTGATAAGTTAATGTGTTGCTATTTTCTAGGATGTATTTAAAGTTTGTGCATAGTTCTTAGGCTTGATAATAATTTTGGTTCTAGAAGAATGTCAGCTTCAAGCAGTGAATTAGTGTTCATGTCATGGTAGTGCAGCCTTTTCGATTGATTGTATTTTTGCTAAATAAACTTTTATCTGTTGTTGGTCAGAAAGTACAAGAATAAGTGAGATGGCTTCAGTTATTACATCACACTTGAACGTGTAATGAAACTGAATGGGTGAATGCTATTAAATTCGCCTCTCATCTAACCTGTCATTTACAATAAGTTTGTATATTTTTTGTGAACTAACTAACTTGTAATTATATTAAATTGTGACTCATTTTCTTGAGGTATTAAATGGGTTAGAAATGGATATTATTGACTATCTAAATTGGTGTTGTTTGGTTTTTCACTTTAGTAGTGAGAATTGATCGATAAACAAGTAGAAACTTTCCTTGCAAAATAATCAAGGAGTCTGATTTTTTTGTGCAACTTACATTTTGCCACTATAGTTCAGTTAAGATTTCTGTATGAGCTAGACCAGTCATATTATCTATAGCATTCATTCCAGGAGGGATTTATATCAAAACAAACATAAACAAAGAGAAGCAACAGTTAAAGAATGTGATAGTCAGCATTTAAAATAACACTGAAGCATTTGATATGCATAGAGGATAACTGTTCTAACTGTTAAATTGTGAGCCGCCATTTCAATAAATATATTTAATAAAAAAAAGAGGCA
Organism: Panax quinquefolius; assembly: GCA_020205615.1. Taxonomy (NCBI): domain Eukaryota; kingdom Viridiplantae; phylum Streptophyta; class Magnoliopsida; order Apiales; family Araliaceae; genus Panax; species Panax quinquefolius. The sequence continues at coordinate 86,477,054 of CM035159.1, read as the reverse complement.
GTTTTATTACAATACTATTTTTATGTGAGCATGACTAATTGACTGTTGTATTTTAATTTATTTGACATTGTATTCCAAAATATATTTAGTTGAATGTAATACTCAATAAGGCAGTTTTATTGTGCATGCATATGTTATATCCTTTGTCTCTAATTCTAAATTTTTGATAATTTTTTGTTTGTTTATTTGAGGTAGCATTGAGATCATAAGTTTGATTGAAGACCCATCTGGACCATCTCAAGTGCCAAATACTCAAACTGAAAATCAGTCTCAACTTAATGGTGATTCTCAGCCTGAAAATGCTACTGGGGTTGAGGCTGAAGCTGAGTATGGAAAAAAAAGAAAAAAAAAGACCTCAAAAGCATGGGATGAGTTTACTGGTTTGACATTAAGAGATGGAACCAAAAAGGTTGAGTGTAAGCATTTCCACTCAAGGCTTGCTCTTCAAAATACGGGGTCTACCAGTCATTTGAATAGGCACATGAACTCTTGCTCTATTCGGTTGGCTTCAATTTCTGGTTCTGGAAAACCCAAGTAACATGTATTATCTTATCCTACTTTAGAAGTTGAAGGTAAATCTGGTAACTTGAATTTCTTCAAATATGATAAAGAAAAAGTTAGGGAGCTTTTTGCTAAGATGATATGTGTGAATGAATAACCTTTTTGTATTATTGAGCCTGAATTTTTCATACTATTTTTGAAAACTTTGAATCCAAGATTTGATCCCATTTCTAGGATGACAGTAAGGAATGACTGCATAAAGCTTTATGCTTTAGAGAAGAAAAAAATAAAGGCTCTATTTGAAGGTATTAATAGAATAAGTTTGACATTTGATTTGTGGACTTCTAATCAAACTATTGGTTATATGTGCCTCACTGCTTATTTTTTGGATTCGGATTGGAACTTGCATAAAAGGGTTATTAATTTTTGTAGCATGGCACCTCCACACACTGGTCTTATGATTTCTGATTCTATTTTGCATTGTATAACTGAGTGGGGAATTGAAAATAAAATATCAGTTGTGACTCTTGATAATGCATCTACAAATGATTCAGCTGTAAGACATCTTAGGGATAATTTTACACTGAAAGGTGGCCTTTATTTTAGTGGTAAAATATTTCATGTTAGATGTTGTGCCCACATTCTTAACTTGATGGTGCAAGATGGTTTGGGGATTATCCAAAATGTTATTCAAAACATTCGTGAGACTGTCGAGTACTTGAAAAGATTGATCTTAGATGTCCCCACTAGGTGGAACTCCACATATGCCATGTTAGAGTCTGCTTTGCAATTCAAGGATGTGGTCCCATTGTACAAAGAGAGAGACCTTCATTATAACTCTTTGCCTAGTAAGGAAGATTGGGACAAGGCTGAGAGGGTTATTAAATTTTTTGAAGTGTTTAATGAAGCAACAAATGTGTTTTTTGGTTGTGAATATCCTAATTCCAATCTGTTTTTACCTGAGATTTAGAAAATCAAGGAGTTGTTGAATGAAACTATTATTGATGATTGTGAATATATGAAAGAAATGGCTTACAAGATGAAAGTGAAGTTTGATAAATATTGGGGACAATGCAACTTACTGATGGCTATTGCATCTATCTTAGATCCAAGATATAAGATGCAATTAGTTATATTTTGTTTTCCAAAGATGTATGTTTGTGAGTTTGAAGCAAAAAGGAACTTAACACTTATTCAAAATGCTTTGCAAGAACTGTTTGATGAATATGTGGCAGTTTACAATGCAGAATAAGTTGATAATAGTCAATGTGAAACTTCAAGTGCTAGAAATAGTGTCAAACCAATGGTTTCTATTGGTGGATCTTGAAAGTAGTCCTTGGCCAAGGCAGAATGAAATTAGAAAGGAGTTTCTAATTTGTATTATTTGGAGTTGTGCATTTAAGAGTCGAAATACATATAATTAAATAAAATAAGACTTGTGGTAATTCCATGTCTTATATTTAATTGGGACATTGTATGGTGGAAGGATTGAATTGTACGGTAACTATTTAATCAAAGGTTCTTTTATGATTAATGTTGAAATCTATATTATCGGAAAGTCGTTAATCGCTGGGGGAGGCTTATCCCTATTGTAGAATAAATATTATTTATTTAAATAAATTAATTGTTTAATTTATTTATTTAAATAAAATTAAATTGTTCTAATTGATTTATTCACAATTGGTTTAATATGGAGAACCTAAAGGGTCACACCATAAAAGGAAGAATAATTATTTAAGAAGTTAATGGCATAATCGTAATAATATGTTATGTATATTTAATTTAATCTATGGTGATAGAATAAATTAAATAGCTTAATATTATTATTTAATATTTTAGAAATAGTAAATATAAATTAATAAGAGAGTCTTATTAATATTATTACAATTATTATTATTATTTTAATTTCTAAAAGAGTTTAGGAATTAATTTAATATAAGTACTCTCATTTATTCCTAATTGGATTAGGAAGGAAAATTAGTTAAAGGAGTTTAATTAATTATCCCTAATAAGATTAGGGAGCCCTTTAATTAAAAGGGTTTAATTAAATAATACCTTATTTTAATAGGGTTACTTGATATCTTTATAAGAGGAGTCTTATATCGGATATCAAGGCGATGTGATAATTCCAATGGTTGGATAATACACTCCTTTTCTATAGAGATAGAAAAACTAGGGTTTAGCCAACTACCCATCTTCTTAAATCCTTCTTCTTCCTTGGTGGATCACCTCTAGAGGCCAAACACTTGGGTGGCTAACGTTGATCAAAGGAAGGAACCAAACCCGGTGGATTCAAGTTGAACGCGAAAAGGATTGGAGGTGAACTTGTACCTGAGGAAGCTCGGATCTTCAAGGGTATGTTTCTTATTCATCTTTTTCGTTTAATTAATAATTGTGCATAAAGGGTGATCCGGGTATATGGTTTGTAAAATTTTAAACTCTGATTTTTACACGTTTCAGCTTATTTATGCAATTTTATTGCGTTATTGAATATTACAAACCTAACAGTGGCATCAGAGCCAAACCTTTATACAAATTATTAATTGTTTAATTTGATATGTATATTGATATGTGTTTAGAACAATTTAATTGGGCATAATTTTGTTGTATAAAATAAATATAAAAAAAAAATGCAAATTCGTGATTTCTGATTTGCATGACTGTAAGCGTTATTCCCGTGGGCATGGTCACGTGGCCAGGATCAGGAAAGCTAGATTATATATATATATATATATATATATATATATATATATATATATATATATATATATTTATAATCTATATTACATGTTACAAACTTGCAGGATTCTTATTCAAGTTTTAAACGTGATTCCTGTTAACAGAAACTCAGGAGATTCATGGTCACGTGGATTCATGATGGCTTAATATATATATATAAGAATCCTGTGTAATTTACTTACCAGGAAACTTTTTTTTTAACAAAATTTATATATGATATAAACATTAATGATTACAATAATCATTAGCTTGTAATGATTATAGTAATCATTAGCATATAATGATTAAAGTAATCATGAGCATGTTATATAAAAAAAAAAAAAGAAGAGTAGCATATGCATGCGGAATTAGTATATATATATATATATATATATATATATATATATATATATATATATATATATATATATATATATATATAATAACGGTTTTGTTTTATTATTATATATATATAATATTCTTAATAATTTTATTATTAAAATAAAATTTTATTTTAATATTAAAATAAAAGGTTTATTTTTATATTAAAATATAAAGTTTATTTTAATTTTAAAATTAAATTTCATGCTAACTAATTAGAGTTGGAATTTGATTCCATGATAACTAATTGGAGTTGAAATTGTATTCCATCTTTCCTTAAATAAAGGAGTTTATTTAGATATGAAATAAGATTTCATATTATTCTAAATAAAAGAGTTTATTTATGAATAGGAAAGAGAATCAAGTATTTCCTTAAATAAAGGAGTTTATTTAGATATAAAATAAGATTTTATATTATTCAAAATAAAGGAGTTTATTTGTGAATAGGAAAGAAAATCCATGTTTTCTTTAATAAAAGTTTTTTTTACATGGAATTGGATTCCATAATTAATTAAAATAAAGGAGTTTATTTTTATTTTGATTAAAATAAAATAGTTTATTTTATTCAAAATTAGATAAATTAAAATAAAATAGTTTTATTTTGATTTAAATTTGGATTAAAATAAAGGAGTTTATTTTGATTCAAAATTAGATTTTATACTAACTAAATTTGCCCATTAAATGATATCAATATATATATTAAAGGTTTATTATTCATAAGATGAATGTTATTTATTGATCATATGATGATGTGTATGATAATAAATGAGATTGATTATGGACTATTGACCGATGTGATTGGATTTTATTTTAGTTGGATGCATGAATGTATGGGTTTTATTAAATGGGGTATGCGTACCTCGTCTTCTCTAAATTTTTTTAATGTAAATTCTATCTCCTCCTATATACTTCCCTCGATTTAGCGATCAAGGTTTCTATTTATTTTAAATAGTTTTGTAATAGGAATAGTTAGAATTAATTTTGAAGAATTGGAGATCAAGGAACAAGGAGCGCTTGAAGACCAGGTTTGTAATGGAGCCAGGATTAAATGTAATAGTTATATTTAAATATTATTTCTTGCACCCCTAGGGTTTGACCTTTTGGTTCACTTGGTGGCTCTAGTGAACCAAACTAGAATAAAAGTCCATAATCAATCCGGGTAGAATATAGTATTCTATATGTGCATGCTTATACTATATATATTATATATATTATGCAAACATGCTTCGCATGTTTATTAATACGACGCGTATTTTATATATATATGTGCATGCGCTAAACAAGATGAGACAAATTAATAACAAACCCTCAAATTTTTATATTAAGTCCTAAGCGTTCAAAGATATTTGGAATATCGAGCGTCGCTTTCTAGCATGATAAAATTAATAGAGTATTAAATATTTAATATGAGTTTGTTGTGTCATCACAAGGCAAGTATTAAGTATTTAAGATGTTAATTTATCACATTTGATGCTTATAAAGAAAATTGAACAATATTGTTTTGTTGTGTCATCACAAGGATGATATTTTTCTTTTTGAATATATGGAGTGCTAGAGTCGGACTTAACTTGGATAATTTTGATTGGATGTGCCACCACTTGATCAAAATAATCTAAGAGGCAAAAAGAAAAGGAGTTGCATAGTTGATGTAATTGACAAAAGTTGTCTACCTATTTATTTATATATAGTTTATTGTGTCACCACAAGGCTATATACATTTGAAATGGGATCCTTATTCTCACTAGCAAATCTTTAATTAGATTTTGTCGAACTATATAAGTGAGGGTAATATAGTTTGAAGAAAATAGTGGGAGATACCAATTTAAAACAAGACCTAATTTATTTTGGTAATTAATAAAAGAATGTATGTTAAAATGTTGTTAATTACAAATTCATTTCTGAAATTTTACAATGTCTAAAATTACTATCCTTTGCGAAGCATATTAGATGCTAAATTAACGGGCATCAATTAAGCGGATTGGTTAAGGAATTTGAGAATAGTTCTCATAGTTTGAAAAGCTATCTTATGTCCATAATACACCTATCCCTACAATGGTTGCGATAATGATGCCTCGAGGAAGAGATTGCTACTTTTAGAAAGTGGCAAGAGATGATGAACATGATTGGCTCGATGCATCATGCTCGCATCCATGAGTAACAAGCTTCAGCGTCGGCATGAAACTATGGATGCTCTACTATATTCCCGCACATCAAAGTAGTTGATGGTGAGGAAAGTGGGGACCGATAGATATCGAGATATCTAAGGAGCTCTTCCGATCTAGAATGGCCAATGGCACTATAGTATAGACAAAAAGTTCTTAACATAATCAATTTGATTGATCAATTAGGACAACTGGTTTTGTCATGGATGGAGAGTTGAGCCAAGATTTGATCTTGCACTCACTCCCGGACTCCTTTCACAATTGTTGTGAATTTTTCATATAAACAAGCTAGATATCAGCCTCGCTGATTCGCTTAACATGATGAAAATGTTGAGAGTGACTTTCCAACCAAGAAAAACAAAGTCTTACTGGTAGGGGCCAAAAGATCTTTTGAAAAGAAGAACGGTTCAAAGAAGATAAATGAAAAGGCAAAAACAAAGGATAATAAGAACAAAAGCGACACGGATAGCAAAAGGAGTTTGTTTCCACCGCAATAAGCACGGACCTTGGAAAGAAAGCTGCGAGAAGCATCTTCTTGAGAGGCTAACCAAAGAAGCTTAGTGAAGTTTCGGTTATAATATAGTTTTTGTTCATGATTGAAATAAATTTTTCTTTAAGTCGAGGTTCTACTTGGGTATTGGATACCGACTTTGGTTATCATAAATATAGATTTATGAAGGGACCAAGAAGTAAGTAGAAAGCTAAACAAATATAAGTAATCCTATAAATGGAAATGTAGCAAATGTTGCCATATTAGCCATAGAAACCTATAGTTTAGCAATGCCTACGGGCAAATCTATTAAGTCGATAAGTTGTTATTGTATTCCGGTTCTTGTTAAAATATTATTTCCATTTTATTGTTGGACAATGAAATCTTTGATATTATAATTAAGAACAATTGTTGTTCTATTTATAATAATAATGTTTTGTATAAATGAAATATTACTTAATAAATTTTGTATACTTGACTTACATGAAAATAATTTTGCATATTGAACAAATTAGTATAAGAAAAGGATATGATCATTCAAAGAGTTGAATGCGTGTATTTCTTTGAAATACAAGTATGAATTATTTGAAAGGTTCAAAGAATTTAGAAGTGAAACAAATTGACAATGTATTAAGATTCTTTGATTAGATCAAGGAATAAATACTTGTGAAATAAGTTTCTAGATCATCTCAAATGGTTTTCTCATAATGGACGCCTCTCGATACATAATAATTGATTGATGTATACGAAAGGAAAAATCGTACCTATTTGAACATGGTGCGATCCATAATGATTTTACCGAGCATTCCGGTATCCTTACAGGTCATGTCCTAGAAATGGTACGCATATCTACGAAAAAGGTAACCTCAAAATCCATTTCAAAACTCCATAAAAGTTATGGACATGGAGAATTCCTAATCTTAAGTATGTTAAGATAAGGGGTTGTCAACTTATGTGAAAAAGGTTTCAAAGGATAAGCTTGGGACAAGATTTGACAGAAATCTGATTTGTGGGACATCCTAAAGTAAGTTTAGGATATATGTTCTATAATCCTACACATAGCAAAAGGTGTTTGTTGCGAAACACGCTACTTTCTAAGATAAAGGTGTTTATCATTGAAGGGGCTAGTGGGAGGATAATACATCTTGAATAGTTCAAGAACCACAAAACACTATAAGTCAAATAAGAGGAACTTATAGATGAACCTATTGTACCCACAACCAAGAATCGTAAGTGCGGAATAGTACCAAAGATACAGGAGGTATGGACTCATCATAGATGATGATGATGAGGTACACATCATCGAAGATGATGATCCAGTTACATACGATGAGGTAAGAGTTGTAGACACTCAGAGAAATGAATTGAAGCAAGCTTCTCAAATATGGAACATTAGTTTTGATGAGATAATCAAAAGTTTGATTTTATCAAAAACAAGAATGAACCAAGTGTGTACAAAAGAGTCAGTGGGAGCGTCGTTACAATTATAGTATTATATTTTGATATACTACGGATACGGAATGGCATGCCAATGCTAGAATCAGTAAAGATAAAGTTGTCTAAACATTCCTCCACGAATAATTTGGGAAGAGCTCGACTTAACCCAATGAACGTATATTCATTTGATGTTAAAGTTGTTTAGCATGGCAAACTCCAAGAGATGTCTCATGTTGATGAGCCATGGAGTGTATCTCTCTTTATAGTCCCCACAGACTCGAAAAAAGAGATCGCGTGAAAGTGACTATCATGTATGCTTGATGAAATGTACGTGACACGATGTTGATCGGTCGTATTCGGAGAAGTTCACTTTGTGAGTCGCTGAAAAACATCTTAAAGTGCTTAACTTAGGCACTAAGGATGTGATTATATTCATGGTGGGTCTAAATTAAAACTAGAGGGCTTAATGGACTCAAGTTTTTCGAGACGAGACCAAGGCGACGAGAAAAATCCACTTTAAGGTAAAGGGTTACCTTGAGCGATTGGTGCGAGTGAATTGGAAAGGTTCCAAACGAAGAAAGAATTCTTTGGTTTAGTGATAAAGACAAAGTATATAGCTATAAATGAAGCTGCAAGTTGATTGTTTGGATTAAAAGTTCATTCTGAGAACTAGGAATAGTTCCTAAGTCTCATCTTGGATCTAAACATGTGTTGTGGCACTTTCATTTGATTATTAGAATCATTGAAAGATGGAAAATCACTATAGAGATAGTGGACTCTCATGAACAACATTACATATCCATTAATTAAAGCTTATCCAATGCCGGGATAATCGTCACTTAGAGAAGAAGAGTATGAGATACCATGACGATTGGCTTTAGTGCAAGTGGGAGATTGAAAGTAGTATGCACACAAAGCCGATCATGTTTGATGATAAAGCATATACTTTGTAACAATCTTATTCATTTATTAATAAAAGTATTAATTTATTAAAGGCTTTTAATTATCTACATGATCTTTGTTTTATAATATCTCGATAAACCCATAGTTTTAAGCAATGCTTTTAGAATAATGATGATGATCATTCTAATGAGATCTAAATTCTTAGAAAGCTTAAAACTAAAATAGTTCCCGATCATTAGATTACTAAATTGGGGATTAGTGAATCCAGGATAGATTGGTACATACGTTGCTTGCTCATTGGATGAGGATGATTGATCTCATGATCATTTGTGTGGAGACACTAAAGCAAGTATGTAGGTGCTTATTAGTGAATAAGTTCACTCAGCGTGGCTCGCTAAGGAATACCTAATGGAGTTTTACTTGCTGTCGATAGGAATTCTGTAGTGATAGTAGTACAAGTAATCCTTGGACTTGAGATCATCATAGTATCTTGTGTATGATGAGTTATACTTTGACTTATTCCTTAAGACCCTTAGGGTATATCAAAGGGTATGCTTGGGTATAATAAGTTGTATATGGAGATAATGTATGATCAATAAAGAATCTACCACTTTATTAAAAGAAGAGAAATGTCTATGTGATTGATAAATGACAACCTAGTAGTCCTTGGTTAAAAGCGAATGAAATTAGAAAGGAGTTTCTAATTTGCATTATTTGAGTTGTGCATTTAAGAGTCGAAATACATATAATTAAATAAAATAAGACTTGTGATGAATTCCATGTCTTATATTTAATTGGGACATTGTATGGTGGAAGGATTGAATTATACGATAACTATTTACTCAAAGGTTCTTTTATGATTAATGTTGAAATCTATATTATCCTGGAAAGTCGTTGATCATTGGGAGAACTTATCCCTATTGTAGAATAAATATTATTTATTTAAATAAATTAATTGTTTAATTTATTTATTTAAATAAAATTAAATTGTTCTAATTGATTTATTCACAACCTAGGTTTTATATATGGAGAACCTAAAGGGTCACACCATAAAAGGAAGAATAATTATTTAAGAAGTTAATGGCATAATCGTAATAATATGTTATGTATATTTAATTTAATCTATGGTGATAGAATAAATTAAATAGCTTAATATTTATTATTTAATATTTTAGAAATATTAAATATAAATTAATAAGAGGAGTCTTATTAATATTATTACAATTATTATTATTATTTTAATTTCTAAAAGAGTTTAGGAATTAATTTAATATAAGTACTCTCATTTATTCCTAATTGGATTAGGAAGGAAAATTAGTTAAAGGAGTTTAATTAATTATCCCTAATAAGATTAGGGAGCCCCTTTAATTAAAAGGGTTTAATTAAATAATACCTTATTTTAATAGGGTTACTTGATATCTTTATAAGAGGAGTCTTATATCAGATATCAAGACGATGTGATAATTCCAATGGTTGGAGAGTACGCTCCTTTTCTATAGAGATAGAAAAACTAGGGTTTAGCCAACCACTCATCTTCTTAAATCCTTCTTCTTCTTTGGTGGATCACCTCTAGAGGCCAAACACTTGGGTGGCTAACGTTGATCAAAGGAAGGAACCAAACCCGGTGGATTCAAGTTGAACGCGAAAAGGATTGGAGGTGAATTTGTACATGAGGAAGCTCGGATCTTCAAGGGTATGTTTCTTATTCATCTTTTTCGTTTAATTAATAATTGTGCATAAAGGGTGATCCGGGTATATGGTTTGTAAAATTTTAAACTCTGATTTTTACACGTTTCCGCTTATTTATGCAATTTGATTGTGTTCTTGAATATTACAAACCTAACAGATCTAAGAGTAAGACCAAGAGTAGAGTAGAGTTTGACAGTTGGGCTCAAAACATGGACATTGCATCCCCATGTTTGAAGTCTGATTTGGAAATTTACTTGGAAGAAGGGAGATTGGTTTGTAATGTTGATGATAATTTTGATGTTTTAAAATGGTAGAAGGCAAACACTTTAAAATTCAAGGTTTTGTCTAGGATGGCAAGAGATATATTGTCTATACTTGTGACTATTGTGGCCTCAGAATCAACATTTAGTTATGGGGGAAGGGTTCTTGACCAGTTCAAGAGCTCTTTAAAGCCTGACATGGTCCAGGCTTTGATTTGCACATGTGATTGGCTGCGGGCTGAGTATAGGATTAAGAAAAGCATGATTGTAAGTATTAATTTGTTTATTTTTTATTACATAAATAAATACATATGCAAATAATATCATGGGTTAATATTAATTGTTTGAAAATGTAGGCTGATGAAGATTCAATGCAGGAGATGAGCTTGGAGACTGAAGTGCTGATGCAATGAAGAAAATATTGATATGATGCATTGTTGTTTACATTTTAATTTTTAAATTGAATTGTTGAACTGTTTACTTTGTTTACTATTGAACTGTTGCACTTGGACTGTTGGACTTTGGTTATTTTGTTTGGAACTTTGGATTTTCAATGGAGCATTTTGGAATTTAGTTTATGAAATGGTGCCAAACTACTAGCTTTAGTGCTTGAGTTTGGAATTTGGAGTTTAAATATTTGACTTGCAGCTTTAAGTTGATAGTGCACAACCATCAAGGAAACTAGTTTGGTGTAAAGTCTAAAAAAGATAAGTTTCTTATCTTTTTTATTTTGACATTTTCTATTATTGAGTTTGGAATTTGGAGTTTAAATATTTGACTTTCAACTTTATGCAGGATTCAAGTGTTGTGCAGGCTATAAAAAAAATGGTGATGTTTAAGCTTGGACTTTAGGCCTTGGATAATTGATTTGCAGTCATTACCCTAATTTCCCCGAGGTTAATGTTACAACTTATAATGTGTATTTTAACTTAACATTGTCGATGTTTCTCTAATTGTTCCATCATGAACACTTACAGAAGTATGAGAGACCAGTTCTATGAGAGACCAGTTCTGATGGTGGAGGTATCCAAGCTAGCATTTTCCTGGCTGGGGTAATTACGGTTGTCTTGCTTTTTCATTTCTTATGGCTTTTCAGTCTTAAAACTTACGATCGTGTTTAACTTTGTTTATTATCATGTCTTTAAGTTTTCAGTTGAGATTATCAAAACTTACCATAGACCCTGAATGGCCAACCATTCCAAATTTTGTTGCATCTGCAGGTGGGTCTCCTTTCGAGGATGTGTTTTATAATGTTTTATTATTATTATTATTATTATTATTATTATTATTATTATTATTATTATTATTATTATTGGAAAAACTTTCCTTCAATTGAAATACAAAATATACCGCTCACTCACCCACCTCATCTACACTAGTTATAATGTTTTCGTGTTACTTGGGAGGGAGTAACATCTGCAGTTTGATCCTTACTTCTGTAAGTGTTCATGATGGAACAATTAGAGAAACATTGAACACTTACAGAAGTAAGGATCAATGGGAGTATGTGTTGTATAAATTTATAATTTATGATGTTAGCATGTTGTATTTTTTGTATAAGTTTAGGGTCAATTATTCCAATTAATGAAACATTTAGAGAATACAACACCACATTTCATACGTTGTATTAAGCCCAATAGATATCAATCTCTTGGATTATATGATCAAGGAATTGTACTGCACCAGCTAAGATGTTGTGGAGTGCTAGAAGTTGTTCGAATATCGAGATCCGGATTTCCTACTAGAATGTCTCATTAGAAGTTTGCCCGAAGGTACTGTAAACTCATTCCAATTACTACTTCCCATACATGGTATGTTGTTGCTCAAATTTCTAATGCAATTTTATACCCTTCTGATTAGGTATGGATTCCTAGACAATGTTGCATCACAAGATCCACTTGGTGTTTCAATTTTAATTCTTCATTAGTTTGGTATTCTACCTGAAATGTATCAAGTTGGCTACACAAAATTGTTTTTTAGAACTGGACAAGTAAGACAAATATTTAGGATTCCCCATTTGATTCTTGCCTTTTCCTATATTTATCTACTTTTGTTTCAATTTGTTTCTCCTTTCTCTGGACTTGGTTTATGTGATAATTTATTTATCAATGGAGATAAAATTATTTGGAAATATGGCTAAAGATTTGATTATCATCGTTGATAGGTCTTTTGATTTTTAACTAAATAGCATAAGTTTACTTTGAATTAGTTGGACATATTGTGTTTTGAATCTCATGAGCCACGTTTAGTCTTTTCTCTTTTCTCGGATTGGTATATCAATGTTGGGGGTGGTCATTGTGAAACTAAATGTGTCTTCTTGATGTGTTTTCATGTAATGCCAATATATTTAAATCTGAAGGGAGTAACATCTGCATGTTGCATGTTGTATTATTATTATTATTAATATCTGTTGGGCTTAATACAACGTATGAAATGTGGTGTTGTATTCTCTAAACATTTCATTAATTGTATTCTCTAAACGTTTCATATACAAATAAATGTTTCCTGGATCGTATATTTGCAGTGGGCAACTTTCTTCGATTCTGAAGGGCGAGTAGTGGATGTAAAAACTTTGAGAAAGAGAATATTTTATGGGGGAGTGGAGAACAGCTTGCGAAAAGAGATTCACAGATTATATTTTGATTGCGTTTTTTTAATATAAAAAAACAATTATAACCTTCCTTTTGAGTGGTTGAGCCTGAAGATGTGTTCTTATGGCTTTTATGGTTGCAGGTCTGTACATTCTTGTTGGGATATCATGTGTCAGTTAAGAAATCAGAGTATGACGCTATAAAAAACCAATGGCAGGTTTGTGATTAAAGCATTAGTAATCATTATTCATCAGTTTATCCTCCCTTGAACAAGCACTTGGTATTGCATGTCTATGGGTTTGATTCAAGGCTTTCACATGCATTACACTCTTTCCTTTCATGTGCAATTGATATAGTCTTTTGTGATTGTGAGAATTCTTCTATTTCTATTGTAGTGAGGTGTTAAGTTAAACTACAATTGTTTTTTGTGCCAGCTTTAGTAGTTTGGCTTGTTTTTCTTACTTTTTTCCTAACAAAAAGTGTGGGTCGGCATATTATTCTCTTGAATCTGGTCGTAGTTATACCTTTTCATTTGGAAATGTGAATATTCTTGCATCTATAAATAGCTTCTTTAAAACATGGTGCACGATCTTAGTACATCCTGTTTTGCTGGTGAGAAGGCTTGTATTTGTCCCCAAGAATATTTGTTAACATGTATGTGTTACATTTTCAATTGTGTAGTCTGATGTGTCAAGTCATTTTAATGTTTTCTTACTTTTTTTGTCTTTATCCTTGTTGGACCAAATCCAATTTCTCATTTGTTTTTTTTACCTGGTATCTTATCTTAGGCATGACTTTTAGTTCTTCAATACACAAAGGCTTAGTGAGTTGTATGGAAAAGAAGTTCACTATCTAATGGTGGGTAATGTACTATGTTTTACAATTAATTATCTTTTAATTATCACCTTGTTGTAATGTGTTGAATATTCAGTGCTTTTTTGTGTGCATGTAGGATTACAACTAAAAGATTGAAAAACTGAAAGAGGAGATAAATGATGCAACACATGGCACAGACAACATCACAAATGATATCAGTGCTCTTACTCAACGCTATGTTGTCATTAAACGTGATGAAGAATGTGGGGGTAATGATTTACTGATGATACATTGTTGTCAGGACTCAGGGCTCAAGTATAAAGATATTCAGAAGTTTTTAAAGAACGATACAAAGAGTTAAATGTTGAGTTGTGATATCCTGTTTTGTGAGCGTTTGTAATTATGTTTAGAAATAAATGTAGATTTTTCCATGTAGAAAAGTAGAAAATCAGGAATATTAGTAACACGTGTATTTTTATATAAAAACGAAATTGAAGTTTTTTTAAGTTTTCATTTTATGTTTCATTTTGGTGTGATCCATTTAAGACTCGAACTCGAATAAAAATGCTCGCGAATTACTCGTTGTGAAAATGAGTCGAGTAACTCCGAGCCGAGTAGTATCGAGTAATTTATCGAGTCGAACTTGAGTAGTCTTGAAAATTATCAGTTCGAATTCGAGTCGAACCTGAACACAAATTTTTTTATCCAAGTCGAGCTTGAACATTAGGATGTTCGGATCTACTCGGGATCATTTTCACCCCTATCTATGTGGAAAATTGATCTATGTGGTAAATTTATTTAATAAATTGTTATTAGAATTAATTAAATTAAGTGTGACCATAAACTATATTATAAAGAAGTTATTAAAATAAGTTAAGGGAGGTTAATTCAGTCTTGGCCAAACAAGGACTAATGAATGTTAACTCTTTAATTTAAATCTGTTTTACCAAACAAGGTGTAAGATTTAATGGGCTAATTTTTTAGTTAGTTAGCCAAACAAGCCTTATGGATTTTGAGTTTAAAAAAAAAATTGATGTCAGTTAATAGATATATTTATATTATACAATTATTATGTATTATATCATATGCGTTATATTTGTTAGTACGTAAATTAGAGTTAGATAGGAAGAACTCAGATCAGAAGAAGAAACAGAAGAGAAGAAAAGTTGCTGAGAAAGAAAATTAAAAGAGAGTTGGGAGAAGGCTAGAAAATTTGAGAGAGAAATTGGGGAAAAGAAAGCTTTCAAAGAATAGCCATCATCTTCTAAAACTAAGGCATCAGCTTACCCTTTTATTTTTAAAAGTTATAGTTTTATTCTCTTCCAAAAAACTCTGTAAAACCTTTGTAGAGGTTGAATTATTTGTTATATATAGTTTTATATGATAAATTGGTGGTTAAAAAGTTGTTTGCATAAGTTTATAGATGAATTAATTCATGTTATGTAGTAATATGTGAATAAAACCATATTATAATGAATTGGTATGAATATATATGATTATGGCTTAGTTTAAAGTAAAATTGAGGTTTGATTAGTTGTTTAATATATATATTGACTATTGAATTTGAAAGAGGATGAATAAACATAAGCATAGTATGTTGAATTAAATGTTTTGGTTGAAAACAAAATCACAGTGATGATTTTCACTGAAACTTTCAAAAAGTGAAGTTTTAGCAAAAATAGTAAAATTTAATGGTTGTAATTTGGATGTTTATGTTGTTTAGATGGCTAGAAATGCATTAGAAAACATTAGATTATATTTCTGTAAACCTATTACACCTTGGGTAGGTTGGTATGGTTGTTAGAAAGTAGTTTGGAGGCCTAATTTGGCTTTCCGTAGTGTTCTAGAGCTGAAATCGCAAAATCACAGAAGGGACCCCAGCCCCGGCGGGGTATTCTGCTAAGCTAAAATTTTAAAAAAAACCTGACCGGACATAGTTTAGACGAGTATAACATTTTCATACGAACTCCGATTGATGCGATTCAAGACGATTGAACGAGAACGAATAGACCTATAACTTTTATTCTTTAAGTTTTTCAATTTAAAATTGTTATGAAGGGTCAAAATGGCTATCTTTAGGACTAATGTGTATTTGGAGGCAATCGAAGGGTGTCGGGATGCGCGGATGCAAGTGCAATCCTTTGTGTATTAGTATAACCTAATGATAACATGTTGGACATATAATAGGATGTTGTATAAATTTGTTAATGTGTATGTGGTGCAATGACACGATCACTTAAGTAGTTGTAATAAAGCTAAATAGTGATGTTCATGAAAAGATGTGATGTTCTTAGTGAGCTATATGAAGCTAATATTAGTGTAACTAATATGTATTGTCAATACATATGGTATGTGTAGGACTTGTGGTGAACGTGAGTAGTGATTGTTTAACCTAAGCACGAGGCAAGTTCTCTAACTCTACCTTTATAATTGTGCAAGTATCTAAACTCTCTTTGAGCAAGTTTTTCTAACTCCAAGCTTTCTTTGTGCAAGTTTCTAAACCCTAATTATATCGTGCAAGCTCCTAAACCTTATCTCTTGATATTGAGCCAATCTTTAACTTGTTATTTAGCATGCAAATTTCTACATCTAACACACTAATCTTAAACAAGTTTTATCATTCAACTTACTATTTGTTATGCATCCTTAAGATTCAACTCTAAATAAGGTTTTAACCTTAGCTTAACATTGTTCAAGCAAGGTATGTTACATTATTCAATACTTATGCTCTTAGATTATTCCTAAAGCATGACCTTAGTACACAATGTTGATTCACTTATGAATTAGTCCATAGCATACTGTTATTACAGTTTTATTCAACTAATCCTTAGTTGATGTTTGTAAACTCTAAATTACCTTGAAACTTATCCAAACCAAACTTACTTTGGTGCGGACTCGTATGAGATGAACAACCCTATTATAGGGGATAACTTACGCATAGTGTTAAAATGTTTGTGCACAATACATTGTACGAAGGGATGATCCCCCTAAGTATGAGGAGTCCTTATAGTCTTACGACTGTTAAAGTTTAAGTTGAAAGATTACTTACAACTATGGACATAGTTCGTGGTCTTTTGACCCTCAGTTATATATTTTAAGTTCTGTTCCTGATTATTATTGATGAAGTACTTTATTCATTTCTATTAAGCCTATTCGTTTGGCAGTTGATATGATGTTTATTCATTATTATTCAAGTGAGCTTTGTTTGCTCACTATTGCATATATACACTCATTGCAGCTAAAGTTGAGAAGGTCGATGAACCTACAACTAGCAAAGGAAAGGGAAAAATGTACAAGTGATGAAGAGTTGTAATTTAATGACTTTTATGTTAATAGACTTTATATTTAATGATGTGATGTAATTATTTTATTTCCGCACTTGATTGATGTTAAGGTTAGACAACCTGGGATATTTTGGATTTAATGATGTAACCCTTTTATAGGGAGAATTTATGGTTTAAATGTTATTTTATTTGGGTAGATAATATGAATGTATGGAAAGTGAACACCAAGTCTTAGGGGAATGAAGTACCCAGATTTGGGGGTGTCACAAGTTGGTATCAAAGCCTTATGTTATGAACCTTAGTTGGGGAAAAGCCTTAGGAAGTAACCTTTGAAAAGATAGTGATGATAAACTCTTATCGAGTTTTAAGGAAGAAGTAATAAAACACTTGTGTGCTTATGTGATTACAACTTATGTGCTCGTGAGTGTTGAGTAGTAATGATTAGTAATTAAAACTTAAAAATAATTTGTCAGGATGGCTAATGTAGGAGAATCCAGTCAGGCTAGGGAGGAAGGATCCCAGATGCCTAGAGAGGAGGAGCCACTACTGCTTTGGGAACAACTACTACCACGGGAAACAACTCCGTTGGTCACAGTGGTTGAGCAGGAGAGGTTACCTGATAAGGATGATGAGATAGAGACGGGCGAGGAAGACCCTGAGGAGCTGCCATAGTCGAATGACGATGAGGATGACGAGGAAGAAGAGCTTCCACTTAACTCGATCGCCGCCCGTATATACGACGAAGTATACGACTGCAATGTGGAACTTCAGGATAGCGTCGAGGAATTGCAAGAGATAGTAGCTGAACAACAGTTCGTAATGGCACAAAAGGACAACGAGATCCAGGATTGAGATGAACGCTTGAATAATATCGAAGAGAAGCTGATCCACACTGAAGGAGAAAACAAGCAACTGACAGAGGAAATCGCAGAACTGAAGAATAACCTGAAGGAAGAATCTACTAAGAGCGCAAGAGCCGAAGATGCGTACGAAGAAACTTATTAACGAGATGGGATAGCAGAAAGAGAGGCACAAGCAAAGAGGACCAAGAAGAAAGAGATGAATAACGTATTCAACACCGTGATTAATCGAGCTTAAGATTGGGTCATGGGTTATCCGATTCAGTTCGAGACGCTGCCATCGTACACATTAGATCACCGAACAATGTTCTGAATTATGGAGGAAGAGCGTCGTAAGGCTACGCAGTATCTAAGACATCATAGGGAATGTAATTGATATGTGATTTATGATATGATCAATAAAATGTAAATCCCAAGTGTTATGTAACCTATGGGATATGATGATGATGTTATCCTGGAACTTTAGTAGTTCAGGAAAGTAATGTAAATAGCAGTGATGCTATTGTTTTTATGTTTTCAAAAGAGATTATGAATGAATAAAAGTTATTATTTTATTCAAACTGTTATGTGTTACGTGATAATCTTTTATGGTGTGAAAATTAAGTAGAAATACTTAAAGAAATTGAGTAATAGTCTAATGGGTGTGTTTTAATAGAAAATGCCTCCAAGACGTCAACCCCAACAAAGAACCCCTGAGGGATCTACCAATAACAACAATGCTGAGGCTAATCCAGTTCAGCAGCTAGTGACATTACTGACAAGTGCATTACAGAATCAACCGCAGAATCAAGTTGTGACATTTAAGGACTTCAAGACGGTTGGACCACCAGAATTCCGTGGGTCCATGAATCCAGTTGAGGCAGAGACCTGGATCATGGAGATAGAGAAAGCATTTGATGTAACTAGAGTAGGTGAGAATCAGAAGACTACTTTGGCAACATTCATGTTGAAAGCAGAGGCTAGTTATTGGTGGCAAGCCAATAAAACTCGAGGAGGACAAGGGGTGATGACATGGGATAGGTTTAAGGAGATATTCTTCGAGACCTATTTCCCAGAGAGTTTGACGAATTAGATGGAGGTGCAGTTTCTGGAACTGAAGCAGGGAACAATGACGGTATCGCAGTATGCCGCAAAATTTAATGAATTGGTGAGGTTTGCCCCGTATCAAGTCAAAACGGATGAGCGCAAGGCTAGGAGATTTGAACAGGGACTGAAACCCTGGTTGTACAGTAGGGTCTCCCTGTTCCAGCTGAAGACATTCGCAGCGGTGCTTGAGAAGGAAATTCTCACTGAGAGTAGAGGCGAGGCTGTAACAAAGCACAACCAAGAGAAGAGAAAGAAGAAGAATGAGGGCTAAGTTAAGAATGGTGGTGGTAACAGTGGAAATGGTAGCAATAACCTGAAGAGGAAATAGAATGGAAATGTGGGTTCAGGAAACCAGCAGGGTAATCAGCAGAAGAAGAATTTCAAAACATGTGCTACGGGTAGGAAGTTTCACGTGGGTGTGTGCTTAAGGGGAAACGTGTATGCTTTAACTGTGGCCAGGAGGGTCACATTGCCCCAAATTGCAGTCAACCCAAGAAGAATGTTTGCTACACGTGTAGGTCAAAGGATCATTTTGCTCGTGAGTGCCCTAAGAAGAAAGCTGAAGAGACGACGGGAAACAAGGGAGGTAGAAGTGGAGGTACATTGACCATTGCGGGACCAACGTCATCCAACAGACCCACAGCCAGAACCTTCAACATGACTGTGCAGGATGCTGTTCAATCGAAAGATGTGGTGTTAGGTATTATCCCAATTAATGATAATGATGTTTATGTATTATTTGATTTGGGTGCTACTTGCTCATTTATATCTGATGAATTTGCTAAGAGGTTAGGATTACCTAATCAAGAATTGAATTTCCCTTTAAACATAGAAATTGCGAATAGGGAAGTGATTCCTGTTAGGTTCGTATACAAGAATTATAGGGTGAACATTAAGGGAAATGTTATGATGGTAGATTTGATTTTGATAAAACTTGGAGAGTTTAATGTTATTTTGGGAATGGATTGGCTGTTCAAATATAAAGTAATAATTGATTTCCAAAAGAAATGTGTAAACCTTATGACTCCGTCAAAGGTAATTTTCTTTGGTAGCAGATCACCTAGACATGCGAGATGTCTGACGATTATGCAGGCCAAGAAGTTGTTGAATCAAGGCTGTGTGGGTTATTTGGCTTATATAGTCGATACTCAGAGGAAGGGGGTGAAACTGGAAGAGATACAAGTGGTTAGGGAATTCGTGGATGTGTTTTCGGAAGATTTGTCAGGACTTCCGTCAGATCAAGAGATTGAATTCATGATCGACTTAGCGCCAGGAACCGCTCCATTATCGAAGGCCCCGTACAGAATGGCTCCGGTAGAGATGAAGGAACTGATGGTACAATTACAAGAGATGTTAGACAAGAAGTACATTCAGCCAAGTGTGTCACCGTGGGGAGCACCGGTGTTATTCGTGAAGAAGAAGGATGGGTCAATACGTCTTTGCATTGATTATAGGGAATTAAGCAAAGTCACTATTAAGAATAAATATCCATTGCCAAGGATAGATGACTTGTTTGATCAATTGAAGGGTGCTAGATATTTCTCAAAAATAGATTTGAGAAGTGGGTATCATCAACTGAAAGTAAGGAAGGAGGATGTACCGAAGATGGCATTCTGAACTCGGTATGGACATTACGAATTTTTGGTGATGTCTTTTGGTTTGACAAACACCCCTGCAGCGTTCATAGATTTGATGAACATGGTGTTTAAACCATTCCTAGATAAGTTTGTGGTGGTATTCATTGATGATATTTTGGTGTATTAAAAATCTCAAGAAGAACACGTGGAACATTTATATTTGACGTTGGAGACGCTAAGAAAGGAAAAACTGTACGCTAAATTCTCTAAGTGTGAGTTTTGGCTAGAACGTGTACAATTTTTTGGGCATGTGATTGACAAAGATGGGATTTCAGTGGATCCATCAAAAGTTAAAGCTGTAATCAATTGGGAAAAACCAAGAACACCTTCTGAGGTGAGGAGTTTCTTGGGACTGGCCAGTTATTATAGACGGTTTATCCAGAATTTTTCCAAGATTGCCACTCCGTTAACAAATTTGACAAGGAAAGCTGTAAAATTTGTTTGGACGGAGAAGTGTGAAGAAAGTTTTCAAGACTTGAAAAAGAAGTTAAGTGTGGCACCTGTGTTGTCATTACCAGATAATATAGGAAATTTTGTGGTGTATAGTGATGCCTCACACAAAGGATTGGGTTGTATTCTTATGCAGAACGGCAAAGTTATTGCTTATGCATTAAAGCAATTGAAGGACTATGAGAAAGGATATCCGACTCATGATTTAGAGTTGGCTGCAGTGGTATTTGCTCTAAAGATATGGAGACATTATCTCTATGGACAGAAGTGTGAGATATACACAGACCATAAGAGTCTGAAGTATATTTTCACACAGAAGGACCTAAACATGCGTCAAAGGAGATGGATGGAATTGATAAAAGATTACGATTGTGAGATCTTTTATCATCTAGGTAAAGCGAATGTGGTTGCAGATGCTTTAAGCAGGAAAGGTCGGGAGAAGTTGATGTTGTTAACCAACCAGGAGGAGCTCATTTCAGCAATGGCAAGACTAGAGTTGGAAATCAAATTTCCAAAAGAAATCGATGAAAGATTATTCTAGATGGAAGCTAGTTCAACTTTGGTTGACATGGTGAAGAATGCTCAATTACAAGATGAAGAATGTGGAAAGATCAAAGAGAAAATGGTTGA
The DNA here is from genome assembly GCA_020205615.1 of Panax quinquefolius. NCBI lineage: Eukaryota > Viridiplantae > Streptophyta > Magnoliopsida > Apiales > Araliaceae > Panax > Panax quinquefolius. The sequence goes on along the minus strand of CM035159.1, from coordinate 86,455,159 downwards.
GAGTGATGAAGTGAAATACAAGATCAATACTGAAGGGTTACTAAGATTCTAGGGAAGAATCTGGGTTCCAGTAGTACCAGATATTAAAGAAGAAATCTTGACAGAAGCTCATAACTCAAGATATTCGATACACCTAGGAAGTACGAAGATGTATCAAGATTTACGACGACACTTTTGGTGGCTAAACATGAAAAGAGATGTTGCAGAATGTGTTGCGAAATGCTTGACATGTCAAAGAGTCAAGGCCGAGCATCAACGACCAAGCGGATTACTTCAACTGTTGGAAATACCAGAATGGAAGTGGAAACACATCACAATAGATTTTGTGGTGGGTCTTCCAACTACTTAGAGAGGATACGATGCGATTTGGGTAATAGTGGACAGACTGACGAAATCAGCACACTTTTTCCCAATAAAGATTAGATTCAATCTTGATCAGTTAGCAAAGTTGTACGTTAAAGAAATAGTTTCGAGACATGGAGTTCCAGTGTCAATTGTGTTAGATAGAGATTCGAGGTTCACATCAAACTTCTGGAAGAAAGTACAAGAATGCATGGGAACACAGTTGAGAATGAATACGGCATATCATCTGTAAACAGATGGCCAAAGCGAAAGAACAATCCAGACGTTGGAAGATATGCTGAGAGCATACATCATGGATTTCAAAGGGAACTGGAATAAATATTTACCATTGGTGGAATTTGCCTACAACAACAGTTACCATGTAAGCATCAGCATGCCGCCTTATGAAGCATTATACGGTCAGAAAGTGCAGAACTCGAATGTGCTGGGATGAAGTCGGTGAACATCAATTGTTAGGACCGGAACTGGTGCAGCAAACTGCTGAGGTTGTTAAACTCATCAGGAAAAGATTGGTAGCTGCTCAAGACAGACAGAAGATGTATGCTGATCAACATAGACAAGATCGTGAATTCAATGTAGGAAATTTCGTGTTCTTAAAAGTTTCTCCTTGGAAGGGAAAAATTTGTTTTGGTAAAAAGAGAAAGCTAAGCCCGACGTTTATTGGACCCTTCGAAGTGCTGTGAAGAGTAGGAGAAGTGGCTTATGAGGTAGCTCTACCTCCAGAGTTGGAACACGTTCATAATATTTTTCATGTTTCAGTTTTACGACCGTATAAACCCGATTACAAGCATGTGATAGAGTACGAAATCTTTACAGTTTGATAAGGACTTGTCTTATGAAGAGGTTCATATCCAGATAGTCGACAGGAAAGAACAAGTGCTCAGGGATAAGGTGATACCTTTTGTGAAGGTAATATGAAGGAACCACAATGCGGAAGAAGCTACATGGGAACTCGAAGATAAAATGATGAAAGATTACCCTGAGTTATTTGTTTAATTTGTGTCTTCAATTCTGGGGACAGAATCTTTGTAAGGAGGGAAGAATGTGACAAATGATTTGCTTGAGTTCTGATTCTGGGGACAGAATCCTTGTAAGGAGGGAATTATGTAACTATCCAAAAATTTAAATTGTAATTTTAAATATTTATAAAATTATATAAATATTTAATTAATGTATTTATTGTAGAATAAATATTTGCTTAATTTGATTTGATTTGATTATTTATTTTTTGAATAAATAATTAACGAGTTAAGGAAATTGATCATCATGAGATAATATTTTAATATTTAGTTGATTAAATAAAATTATAATTATAAAGAAAATTATAATTATGTTATATTGATCTATGTGGTAAATTGATCTAATAAATTATTGTTAGAATTAATTAAATTAAGTGTGACCATAAACTATATTATAAAGGAGTTATTAAATTAAGTTAAGGGAGGATAATTCAGTTTTGGCCAAACAAGGCCTAATGAATGTTAAGTCGTTAATTTAAATCTGTTTTACCAAACAAGATGTAAGATTTAATGGGTTAATTTTTTAGTTAGTTAGCCAAACAAGCCTTATGGCTTTTGAGTTTTTTAAAAAAACTGATGTCAGTTAATAGATATATTTATATTATACAATTATTATGTATTATATCATATACGTTATATTTGTTAGTACGTAAGTTAGAGTTAGATAGGAAGAACTCAGAAGAAGAAAAAGAAGAGAAGAAAAGTTGCAGAGAAAGAAAATTGAGAGAGAGTTGGGAGAAGGCTAGAGAATTTGAGAGAGAAATTGGAGAAAAGAAAGCTTTCAAAGAATAACCATCATCTTCTAAAACTAAGGTATCATCTTACCCTTTTATTTTTAAAAACTATAGTTTTATTCTCTTCCAAAATACTCTATAAAACCTTTGTAGAGGTTGAATTATTTATTATATATAGTTTTATATGATAAATTGGTGGTTAAAAAGTGGTTTGCATAAGTTTATAGATGAATTAATTCATGTTATGTAGTTATTTGTGAATAAAACCATATTACACGTTGAATTGGTATGAATATATATGATTATGGCTTAGTTTAAAGTAAAATTGAGGTTTGATTAGTTGTTTAATATATATATATATATATATATATATATATATATATATATATATATATATATATAGACTATTGAATTTGAAAGAGGATGAATAAACATAAGCATAGTATGTTGAATTAACTGTTTTAGTTGAAAACAAAATCACATTGATGATTTTCACTAAAACTTTCAAAAAAGTGAAGTTTTAGCAAAAATAGTGAAAATTAATGGTTATAATTTGGATGTTTATGTTGTTTAGATGGCTAGAAACGCGTTAGAAAACATTAGATTATATTTTTGTAAACCTATTACACCTTACGTAGGTTGGTATGGTTGTTAGAAAGGAGTTTGGAGGCCTAATTTTGCTTTCCATAGTTTGGGGGGGTATTCTGCCAAGCCAAAATTTTTAAAAAAAACTAACCGGACATAGTTTACTAAAATAAGCATACCGTTTTCATACAAACTCCGATTGATGCGATTCAAGAGGATTCGGAACGAGAACGAATAGACCTATAACTTTTATTCTTTATGTTGTTCAATTTGAAATCGTTATGAAGGGTCAAAATGGCTATCTTTAGGACTAATGTGTATTTGGAGGCAATTGGAGGGTGTCGTGATGCGCGGATGCAAGTGCAATCCTTTGTGTATTAGTATAACCTAATGATAACTTATTGGACATCTAATAGGATGTTGTATCAAGTTGTTAATGTGTATGTGGTGCAATGACATGATCACTTAAGTAGTTGTAATAAAGCTAAATAGTGATGTTCATGAAAAGATGTGATGTTGTTAGTGAGCTATATGAAGCTAATATTAGTGTAACTAATGTGTATTGTCAATACATATGGTATCTAGGACTTGTGGTGAACGTGAGTAGTGATTGTTTAACCTACGCACGAGGCAAGTTCTCTAACTCTACTTTTATAATTGTGCAAGTATCTAAACTCTCTTTGAACAAGTTTTTCTAACTCCAAGCTTTCTTTGTGCAAGTTTCTTAACCCTAATTATATCGTGCAAGCTCCTAAACCTTATCTCTTGATATTGAGCAAATATTTAACTTGTTATTTAGCATGCAAATTTATACATCTAACACACTAATCTTGAACAAGTTTTATCATTCAACTTACTATTTGTTATGCATGCTTAAGATTCAACTCTAAATAAGGTTTTAACCTTAGCTTAACATTGTTCAAGCAAGGTATGATACATTATTCAATACTTATGTTCTTAGATTATTCCTAAAGCATGACCTTAGTACACAATATTGATTAACTTATGAATTATTCAATAGCATAATTTGCAATGATTGAGAAATTTGTAATTTAATTTAAATATTTATTGAATTAAATAAATAATTTATTTATTGAGGAAAATAAATAATTGATGAATTGTGGTGAATTAATTTAGTAATTAAATTGATTAGTGTAAATTAAATTGAGTAATGATTATTTTATTTGAAGGATCTAATTTAAGGAAATAATTAAATTAAATCAATTGCTTAATATTTAAGAAATTAGTTAAATTAAATGAATTGTTTAATTTAAAGGAAATAAAGAAATTAAACAAAGTGACACTTCTAATTTATTAATTAAATTAGATATATAATTATTTAATTATTTATTATAAGCATAATTATAATAAGAATATAATTCTTATAATTATAAATTATAAGCTATTAAAATGATTACATGTGTGACAAGTGTAACTATATAATATAAATATTATTAAAATAATTTAGTTGGGGGAGTTTTTAGTTAGCCAAACAAGGCCTTGTGGCCTTTGGCTTATTCAACTGACGCAAACTTTTTATTTTTCTAACGGATAGGGAGCGTGGGAGAGGCCAATTATATTTTCCTATACGTCTTATTTTTCCCTAAGGCTAGACAATATAGAAAACACAGAGAAGGTTTAAGAGAAGAAGATAAACACAGAGGGAATTGAGAGTGAGAGCTTGAGAGAAGTTATTCTGTGATTATCAAGTGGAAGAGAAGGGCTTGCTAATTGTTTTGCTAATCAAGGTATAAACTATCTCCATTCTAACTTTTAGTTTTATATATATATATATATATATATATATATATATATATATATATATATATATATATATATATATATTCTATGTGATTGGAAATCACATGAATTGTGGTATGTATATATGTTCATATAGTTTTGCAAAACTCTGTTAATCATCATGTATATTTGTTATTTGTTATCAAATTCGTAAAAATTGGGTGTATGAAGAAAAAAGAAAAATCACAGTATTTATGTTCATATAATATGGCTTAGAAAGTACAAAATTTCATGTTTAATATGTGTTATAATATGCAATTTAAAGTTAGAATATGTTTGTATGTTAAGAAACGAAAGTGGCGTAGTTCGAATCGTGTCAATTGATGTAGAGATGAATTCGCTGTGATCGAATTTGTTAAAAGTGTAAAAATGAGAAATTTGGAAAAACTGTGATTTTGATTCCTCAAAATGATGTATATGTGATGTTTTGTAAAGAGAATGGTGTATTGCATGCTTAACTAGGATATTACAAAGTTTTAGATGTTGAAGTGTGGTGAAATTCTATGGAATTGGGATTTTTGGCCTATAACATAGTCTAAGTTCGCGTTCTGCAAAAAAAAACTGAACTTGGTGCATCGCGCAAGCACGCCTGTCTGCAGCGGTCATTGCTTGCATGTGACGCCATGCAGTAACCTAGTGTAATCTTCGGCGCTAAGCGCATGAGTCAAATCCACAGACAATGAAGTCTGCTACATCTGCAGACTTAGGTCATTCGTTATAACATGGCTTAATGATTATGTTAATGTGTTAAATGTGTAAAAACAAGGTTAAAGCAGAAGTGTATTATGTGGTTAGTAATTCTAAAATGCAAAGTTAGTAAGTGGTGAAAATGATATGTATGATTTAAGGAACTTAGTGAGCAATGAATAAGTGTTGAGAAATGTACCCTTGTGTTTCTAAAATATGTATGGTAATGAAAGACTTGTGCTAAAATGATAAGATTAGCTAGAATTGTACATGTTATGGTATGTTAGCATATCTAATAGATATTGTGATTCGACTAAAATGTGTAGGTGAACGTGAGTTATAATATTATAGCTTACGCTTGAGGCAAGTTTCCTAACTGTACCTTGTGATTATTGAGCAAGTTTATTTACCCTATCTCAATTACAATTACGTCTGTTTCATAGCTATGTTATCTTTAAGTCAAGAAATCTCTTTATTCCTAAATTTTACATTGAAGCTAAGCAAGCCTATTGATTCCATCTCATGTATGATTGTACAAGATCTTGTGTCCTAATTCGTTACATCGAGCGAGTTTTACTTTCCTTATTATCATTCGAAGCATAGATTGTTCTAACTCTTCTGAATATAGCGTTTTGCATGTATATCATGTTTACTCAATTATATATGATTGTTATTCAATATTTGATTTTGATAACCTTGTTCAAAGCTTAATTATTGTATTAAACCTTCAAGTAGTAAGCAAACCTTTATTCATTGAATTAATCTATAATTTATTAGTGTTCTAAAATTCAAGAAACACTAATAAGTTGGTTTCGAGCTAAACTTTCTTTAGTGCGGAAATTCTAAATTCAAACTTATATGAACAACTCTAACATAGGGGATTTTGTACATGTAACGTTTAGATGTTTGTGCACAATACATGGTACAAAGGGCTGATCCCCCTAAGTACGTTAAGAAGGGTCTGTATAGTCTAAATGACTGTTAAGGTTGAGGTAATAACACCTAAATACTAGAGACATAGTTCGTGGTCTTAAGACCCTCAGATATTGATTTCGAACTTGTTTTCTATTTTTGATTCGTAGAACAAGTTTATTATAGTTCAGCATTCGTTGTTAATTCTCATGTTGCTATCATTGCTACTTCCTATATCAGTGAGCAATTGTTTGCTCACTCTTGCATTTAATACTACAGCTAAAGTTGAGAAAGTCGATGAGCCATCTACTAGCAAAGGAAAGGGAAAGATATCCAAGTGTTGAAGACTTATGAGAATTTTATTTTAATGAATTATGTTAAAGACTTGTTTTAATATATGATGTATTCCGCAAACTTATGTAATAAATTTAAGGTTAGATTACCTGGGATTTATTTTGAGATTATGATGTAATCCTTTAATGGGAAAGATTTTTGTTTAAGTTATTTAAATTATGTCTTTATCCTTTATGATGGGTAGTTAGATATAATGGTTTTGGTAAGTGAACACCAAATTCGTGGGAATGAAGTACCCAGATTTGGGGGTGTCACAGGTTGGTATCAAATCTTTAGGTTATGAACCTTAGGCGGGGGAAACCTTAGGAAGTAAACTTTAAGGAAAAAGAAAATATAGAGGTGTCCAACTCTTACCGAGTATTAAGGAATGGATTAAGGTATCCATTGAAGCTAAATAATAAAAGACATTATGTGCTATGTGTTAATAACTTATGTGCTCACAAGTATTGAAAATATTAAGTAAAACTTAAACTATTTTGTTATCAGGATGTCTAGCGAAGGAGGATCCAGTCCAGCTAGGGAAGCGATACCTCAGGTACCTAGAGACGACGAACCCTGGGATATTCATGTAGTACGGGAGCAGTTGATCCAGGAGGATGAGCCTGTGACCGATCCCGAGAAAGATAGTTCGGAGGAGATAGAAGAGGATGATGAGGAAGAGGATCCTGTGGAGTTTCCACCAAACTCCATATCAGCAGAGATGTATGACGCTCTGTACGATCATAACATAGAATTACAAGACAAAGTGGAGGAGCTGAAGGAGATGGTTGAGATGCATCACGCTTCGATGGAGCAAAAGAATGCGGAGTTTCAGGAACTCGACTCATGCCTTGGAAACACGGAGTGGGACCTAGTTCATACCAAGGGTCAGCATGAAGACCTGTCAGCAGTAAACGAAAAGATGAAGACTGACATGGAGAAATTGAAAGATGATTTCAAGGAAGAATCAGCTAAGCGTGCAAGAGAAGAGGATGCATGGATGAAGGCGACTCAATGTGCAGACCGTGCTGAGGTTAAGGTCCAAGTGAAGAAGGCCAAGATGAATGAGATGGATTACGCTTTTAATTCGGTGATTGATAGGGCCCAGGATCAAGTATTTTATTATCCACCTCAGTTTGAGAATTCGCAATGGTTCGTGATGGATCGCAGAACGGCTTATCGTATCATGGAGGAGGAACGTCGAGAAGCCTTACGACGTCTTAATATGTCTAGATAGAGATAATAATAATAATAATAATAATAATAATAATAATAATAATAATAATAATAATAATAATAATAATAATAATAATAATAATGTGTGGTTAATTATGTGAATAAATAAATTGTGAATCCCTTATTTTGAGATAAATAAAGGGATAATATGAGTATGTAATCCTGAAACTTGTCTAGTTCGGGAAAGTGAATGTTTATAGCGGTTATGCTATTTTGAGTATGTTCTAAAACTTTATGAATAAATAAAATATCTAAGTTTATTTGAAATGTTATGTGTTAAAGTTTTAATCTTAGAATGTTTAAGTTAAAACTTCAAATACCCAAGAAGTTGAGTAATGAACTAATTAAGCGCATATTTTAACAGAAAATGTCTCCTAGAAGAAGACAACCACGTCAGCAAGCACCTCCAGAGGGGTCTACTAATAATAACAACGAGACCAACGCTAATTTAGTTCAGTAGTTGGTAGCTCTGTTGACGGGTGCACTTGTGAATCAACCGCAAGCTCAAGTCACGACCTTTAAGGAATTCAAAGCGGTTGGACCGCCAGAGTTTCAAGGGTCTAAGAATCCAGTGGAAGCCCAAACCTAGATCATGGAAATGGAGAGCGTGTTTTACGTTGCTAGAGTTAACGAAGATCAGAAGATTGCGTTCGCAATGTTCATGCTGAAGTCTGAAGCTAGCTACTGGTGGCAAGCAAATAAGGTTCGTGGAGGACAAGGAATGATAGCATGGGATAGATTTAAGGAGATGTTCTTTGAAATGTACTTTCCAGCGAGTTCTCGAAATCAGTTGGAAGTGCAATTTTTGGAGTTGAAGCAAGGAACGATGACGGTGCCGAAATATGCTGCAAAGTTTAACGAGTTGGCGAGGTTTGCCACATATCAAGTCAATATTGATGAACATAAAGCAAGAAGATTCGAACAAGGATTGAAGCCCTGGCTTTACAGTAAGGTTTCAATGTTCCAGCTGAACATATTTGTGGCTGTACTGGAGAAGGCAATTATCGTGGAAGGTGGAAGCGATGCCTTGACCAAGTACAATCAAGAACAAAAGAAGAGGAAGAATGAGAATGAAAATAAGGCTGGTGGAAGTAATGTTGGAAGTAACTACGAAGAGAAAGTGGATCGAGAATTGATCATGGAGGACAAAGAAGGAAATCAGCAGAAGAAAAGTTTGAAGCTTGCTGACAAAGGGAAGAACCATACTGGAGTATGTTTGAAGGGAAAGCGAGTGTGTTTCAACTGGGGTGAGGAGGGACACATTGCACCAAACTATTTTTGTCAGAAGAAAGGAGCATGTTTTACCTGCGGTTCAAAGGATCACATGGCTCGTGATTGCCCTAAAAAACCAGAGGGAAGTGCAAGTGGTGGAAAGGGAAATAACAACTGTGACGCCCCCAAAATAGGTATACATCACCTATTCTGAGTCGCCAAATACATGGTATAGAATACAAATACAATCTTAAATATACAACAAGAGCTGTGAGTTTTAATACAAATATTATCTTCTAGACAATATCCACTCTCAGAATAAGTCCTCATTACATTTATTATCACACTATTTTATAGAATAGTGAGGACTACTAAGACACCATTTCGAACCGTCACTCCGTTCCCTAACTAGTCCCGGCTACGTTCTCATTTCCTGAAGAGAACAGTGAAAGAAAGGGTGAGCTCAACTAGCCCAGTAAGAAATATTATGACTAAGATAATGTAGAATAAATTATCATTAGTCTTCAACAATGTTAAATTGATAAAATATAATAGACATCAAGTTTAACTACAGCGGAACAAGCAATCCATTAAAAGAGTCAAGTAGGGAATAAAATCTACTATCTTTTATGATTTAAAAGGTTTTTCATCACTTTTATCGCTGGGACTCAGCTTAATAAACAATCCACATCATCCCTGCACTACGGCCAATGATATTCACTAGTATCACAACCACAAATTATCCATGCACTACGGGCCAAGGATATTCGTGTATTCATCAATGGTCATGATCATGCCAACAATCGTCCATCAATGCACTACGGCCAATGAGGACTTTACCACATCAATTGTAACATTAAGGTCAGTGATTATACCGAATAATCCTCGGTCATAATCATACCAAGTCCATCTATGCAAAGACAAAGCCACAAATGACTTTCAAAAAATATAAACATGAGGATGATGACAATGATATAAGAATTCAATAAAACAAGTTTAAGAATTAATTTATTCAGGAACTAATAACGTCCAAATTGTCAACATGATACTTTTTTGTAGAGTAAAATTCAAGAATGCTTAGAAGAATATTTCCATGAAAAGATACTGGATGAAGCGCAAATATCAAGGATAGTCCACTAATTTCATGGAGTATAGAAGTCAAAACTTTAACCAACTGAGTATAATAAAGAATGGAATAACAAAAGAAATCACCAGTCTGCGATAGGCCGTGATAAAAGCGAGGATATTCCAAATGAATAATAAATAGCGAGAACCAGTCCCACAGAAGCGAATGTATCTAAATATTCCAATGAATAATAAAGACGGAATCAGTCCCGCCAGAAACGCATGCACAAGATATTCCAATGTAATAATAAAGACAGAACCAGGTCCGACGTAAAATGAATATAATGTATTCTATTTATAATCTAATAAAACGAATAACTTTATAAAAGTCTTCTGTTTTATATAAAAAGATTTTACTATGCAAAACACTATGCATAATAGAATATAATATATTCTAATTATAGCCTAATAAAACGAATAACTTTATAAAAGTATTCTGTTTTATATAAAAAGCTTTTCTATTTTATTACATTAATAATACTAATAAAACAAAACGTCATCATCATTATCATAATAAACACTATTAATCGACCAGGTCGTTCCCAGGAAAGAGGGGGCTTTCCAATAAGGATTTCTCCCTATTGGCGCGCAATTAGGTGACTAAACCTCTCCTTGGCAGAACTTCTAGACATCGTTAATATTACAAATAATAATATTAATAACTTTGTCGTCTCAATTACTGATTTAATAATATATAAAATATCAACAATAATTGAATCAATTAACGTGAGATACTATGCAACAATTACTGAAGCAATAACTGAACAAAACTTAGTGACTTCTCACGTAAGCATCAATAATCAATACCGTGTGCTACTATGCAACCATGCGTATTCCTGTACTTTTAACACCGGGTGTTTCAATAGTTAACGATAAAACGTCCGCCGTTATTTTCATAAAATATTTTTTCATTTTCTCAATCCGACAATAATTCTGTTGTGGGGTCCACCAATGATTATGCCATCGTACGAATATTCCCTCTTAAAACGAATATTCCCCAACCAATCGAATATTATATAACAACTTGCGTACATTGCAAAATTTATAACTATTACCCACAACTATAATATTATATCAAATTCATTCCATAATATTCAAAAATGATAATTATAGAAAAATTCATCTTTATTCATAAAAGTTGGGGTCTTACAATCTCCCCTTCTTATGAAATTTCGCCCTCAAAATTAGGGTACATACCTGGTATGTCGAAGAGGTAGGGATACCATGATTTCATTTTAGATTCTAACTCCCAGGTCATTTCCTCAACATCGTGGTTCCTCCATAAAACTTTGACTTGAGGTATAACCTTGGAGCGTAGAATATGTTCCTTCTTATCCAAGATTTGAACAGGAACCTCTTCATACGTTAAATCTTCCGCTATTTTAAATGCGGTTCTAACTCAATAATGTGGTTCGGGTCTTTCACATATTTACGTAACATGGATATATGAAAAATGTTGTGAACACGAGACATACTTGGCGGTAAAGCGAGTCTATAGGCTACAGTCCCTACTCAATCGAGGATTAAAAATGGGCCAATGAATCGAGGATTGAGCTTTCCTCTCTTTTCAAATCTCGTAACTCCATTACATGGAGAAACACGTAACAACACATGATCTCCAATATCGAATTCCACGTCCTTTCGATGAAGATCAGCATAACTCTTTTGTCGGTCTTGTGAGGTTTTTATACGTTGTTTGATCGTTTGAATCTTTTCCGTAGTCATACGTACCAACTCTGGTCCCAACAACGTTTCTTCACTCACCTCATCCCAGCATACTGGAGAACGACACTTTCTTCCATACGACGCTTCGAATGGAGCCATGCCAATACTTGCTTGATAACTGTTGTTGTAGGAAAACTCCACCAATGGTAAGAACTTATCCCAACTTCCCTTGAAGTCAAGGACACAAAGTCTTAATAAATCTTCAAGAGTTTGAATAGTCCTCTCTGATTGTCCGTCCGTCTGAGGATGATATGCCGAACTAAATCATAAATCCGTGCCCATAGCTTTTTGTAAACTAACCCAAAATCGTGAAATGAATCTTGGGTCTCAATCAGAAACTATGGATACTGGCATACCATGTAGTCTTACAATCTCGTTCATGTACATACGAGCAAGACGTTCAAGTGTATAAGTTTCTCGTATTGGTAAGAAATGAGCAGACTTGGTCAATCTATCAACAATGACCCAAATTGCATCTATGCCTTGAGAAACCTTGGGAAGACTAGTAACTAAATCCATGGTAATGAGCTCCCACTTCCATTCTGGAATTTCAAGTGGTTGCAATGGACCTTTTGGTACTTGATGCTCTGCCTTGACTCGTTGACAAGTTAAACACCTTGAGATAAATAGTGCTATCTCTCTCTTCATATTACCCCACCAAAATGTATGTCGAAGATCATGATACATTTATGTACTCCCAGGATGGATTGCAAACGGTGTGTTGTGCGCCTCCATCATGATTTTATACTTTAACTCAGGATCGTTAGGAACACAAAGTCTGGAGTTAACTCAAAGTATTCCTTCTTTATCGATTCTTGCTTCCGGCATAGAACCTTCTTGTACTTTCTTCCTCATATGCATCAGCTCCAGGTATGTAGCCTGAGCAACTTTAACTTTATCGATTAAAGACGGTTCTACTCGTATATTCGCTATCATCACGTGGGTCCCTAGAGTCTTTATCTCTATCTCCATCTTTTGCAAGTCATACAAAATGGGCCTCTGCGTTGACAATATCGCACTCGTACCCCCATATGATCTTCTACTCAATGCGTCAGCTACCACGTTTGCTTTTCCAGGATGGTATTGGATGGTATGATCATAATCTTTCAACAGTTCAAGCCAACGTCGCTATCGCATGTTGAGTTCCTTTTGAGTGAAGAAATATTTGAGGCTTTTATGATCCATAAAGATCTCCACTTTCTCCCCATACAAGTAATGCCTCCAAATCTTTAGTGCAAAAACAACAGCTGCCAACTCTAGATCATGAGTAAGATAATTCCTCTCATATTCTTTGAGTTGTCGAGAGGCATAAGCTATGACTTTCCCATGTTGCATGAGAACACATCCTAACCCTTTGCCTGAAGCATCACTGTAGATGACAAATCCATCCGAGCCAGATGGTATTGTTAGAACACGTGCTGAAATGAGTCTCCTCTTGAGTTCTTGAAAACTCTTCTCACATTCCTCTTTCCAACCGAATTTTGTATCTTTCCGAGTCAGCTGAGGTAATGGAGTAGCGATTCGAGAAAACCCTTCTACGAATCTCCGATAATAACCAACTAAGCCGAGAAAGCTACGTACTTCAGTCACTGATTTTGGTTGCTCCCACCTTTGAATAGCTTCAATCTTTGCTGGGTCAACAGATATTCCATGACTTGATACCACGTGCCCAAGGAATGCTACTTCCTCAAGCCAGAACTCGCATTTCTTCAACTTGGCATAAAGCTTATATTCACGAAGCTTTTGAAGTATCAGCCTCAAGTGTTGCTCATGATCTTCACGGCTTTTGGAATAAATAAGGATGTCATCAATAAAGACGACCACAAAGTGATCCAAATATTCCTTGAATACTCGGTTCATCATATCCATGAAGGTAGCAGGAGCATTAGTCAATCCAAAAGACATGACTAGGAATTCATAATGCCCGTACCGAGTTCTGAGATTTGTTTTTGGAATGTCATCAGTTCTAATCTTCAATTGGTGATATCCGGAACGAAGATCAATCTTTGAAAAGAATTTGGCGCCTTGCAACTAGTCAAACAGGTCATCAATACGTGGAAATGGGTACCTATTTTTGATGGTGACATGATTCAACTCCCAATAATCAATACAAAGTCGCATACTCCCGTCTTTCTTTTTCACAAATAGAATAGGAGCACCCCAAGGAGACATACTAGGGCGAATGAAACCGATGTCTAACAATTCTTGCAGTTGGGTCTTTAACTCCTGAAGTTCAATAGGAGCCATTCGATATGGGGCTTTGGAAATAGGTTTTGTACCGGGTTTAAGGTCGATACAAAATTCAATTTCACGCTCTGGGGGTATGCCAGGAAGTTCTTCAGGGAATATGTCAGGAAATTCATTAATAATTGAAATATCATTCAAAACTGATGTATTTTTGTTTAGATCCATGACATGAGCTAAGAAAGCTTGACATCCGTTTTTCAATAAGCGAATAGCTTTATGGCTTGAGATGACAGTGATTGATTTTAATGGTTTGGTTGCTTGAATTCACATAATAGGTTGGTTAGGAATATGAAAGCTAACAACCTTACGAAAATAATCAATTTTTGCATGATGAGTAGTTAACCAATCAATCCCTAAAATTACGTCAAATGCAAGTATTTTCAATGAAATAAGATCGACAGGTAATGTGAGGGTACCAATTTGAACCAAACAAGACTTATAAACAGTGGATGTAATGAAGGTTTCTCCCAATGGAGTTTCAACAGATAAGTCAAAGTCTAATTTCTCCGGAGTCAAATTTAAACGTTGAGTGCAAGTAGGAGAAATAAAAGAATGGGTAGAACCGGTATCAAATAAGGTATAAACTTCGCTAGAGTTTATGATAAGCTTACCCGTGATGAACTCGTTCGGGTTCCTTTCTTTCTGGGAGGTCACGACAAACGCTCTCCCTTGTACTACTGGCTTTAACTTTTTTGGGACGTCCTTTGGTGCCTCCATCCTAGCTGAACTTGTCTTCGGTGAACGACAAAATCGGGCTAGGTGACCTTCTCTTCCACAATTATAATATGCTTTGGACGATCATAAATGCGGTTTGACCGATGATGTCCCTCCCCCTGCATTTGAAGCATATGATAGGTGGTCGTTCTCCTTCCCTTAACAACGGGTGTTGGTGTTGACGTCTTTCCATCATTATTGAATCTCCTCTTCTTGAAATGTCCATTCTTATTATTTTGGCCATGATTACCACCGAAGTGGTTACCATTTTGGCATGTTGATTCCTCCACGCTTATTGTCACCGCTGATGATGTTATTATCACCGGTATTATCATTTTTCGCTTTGCTCTCTTTTGGTTGGGTTGACTCATTATCGTGCTCCAATAACTGAGCCCTATTAACAACATCTAAATACAAACATAATTTATGAGAGATAAGATATTGACGTATCTCGGGTTTCAAACCTCTTAGAAACACTCGCGTCATTCTCTCTTCATTATCAACCAAATGGGACACAAACTAGGACAACTCGGCAAACTTGGCTTCGTACTGCGACACGGACATGTTGTTTTGCTCCAGCTTGATGAACTCTACCTCTTTCACGTGACGAATACTTTCGGGAAAGTACTTATCGTTGAACAATTCTTGGAACTTCTCCCAAGTCATCTTCAGTGCGGTAGGTTGAGTATGTTTTACATATTCCCATCAGTAATCTGCCTCTGAACGCAACATGAAGGTGGCAAAGGGAACCTTTTTCTCCTTGGAACATCCTAAGACATCAAATATCTTGCAGATCTGCTTTATCCACGTCTCCTCTTTAAGTGGTTTTAGCTCTCCAAAAAACTCCGGTGGTCCCAGTTCCTTGAACTGCTTAGCAATGACCGTCTGAGAGTTGCCAGTGTTTTCACCTGCATTTTGGACAGGAGTCTCTCTTGCCTGATGCTGCATGAATTGCAGAAAGCCTCTGAACATTCCATCGCTCATCATTTGCCAGTGTTGTTGTTTGCATGAGGATTGTCGCCTTCCTGATGCACATTGTCCTGATTAATGATCTGTGGAGACTTAACGGTCTCCTGTGCTCCATTGATGTTCTCAACATTCTCGGATGCCATTTTCAAACACTGCCACAAAACAAGGGTTAATTAACATATCACATATTATCCCTATATTCTGACAGACCAATTAAATACCAAAAAAACTTAGGTAGGTCATACTAGCGAAGGAATTCCCCGTTTCTCCCCTCCTAGTTCTTGTCTCACATCTCAGCCATGGATCATATCCCTAAGCTTTGATACCAACTGTGATGCCCCCAAAATAGGTATACATCACCTATTCTGAGTCGCCAAACACATGGTACAGAATATAAATACAATCTTAAATATACAACAAGAGCTGTGAGTTTTAATACAAATATTGTCTTCTAGACAATATCCACTCTCAGAATAAGTCCTCATTACATTTATTATCACACTATTTTATAGAATAGTGAGGACTACTAAGACACCATCTCGGACTGTCACTCCGTTCCCCGACTAGTCCCGGCTACGTTCTCATTTCCTGAAGAGAACAGTGAAAGAAAGGGTGAGCTCAACTAGCCCAGTAAGAAATATTATGGCTAAGATAATGTAGAATAAATTATCATTAGTCTTCAACAATGTTAAACTGATAAAATATAATAGACATCAAGTTTAACTGCACCGGAACAAGCTATCCATTAAAAGAGTCAAGTAGAGAATAAAATATACTATCTTTTATGATTTAAAATGTTTTTCATCACTTTTATCGCTGAGACTCAGCTTAATAAACAATCCACATCATCCCTGCACTACGGCCAAAGATATTCACTAGTATCACAACCACAAATTATCCATGCACTACGGGCCAAGGATATTCGTGTATTCATCAATGGTCATGATCATGCCAACAACCGTCCATCAATGCACCATCGCCAATGAGGACTTTTATCACATCATTTGTAACATTACGGCCATGATTATACCGAATAATCCACGGTCATAATCATACCAAGTCCATCTATACACACTACGAAGCCACAGATGACTTTCAAAAAAATATAAACATGAGGATGATGACAATGATATAAGAATTCAATAAAACAAGTTCAAGAATTAATTTATTCAGGAACTAATAACGTCCAAATTGTCAACATGATATTTCTTTGTAGATAAAAATTCAAGAATACTTAGAAGAATATTTCCATGAAAAGATACTGGATGAAGCGCAAATATCAAGGATATTCCACTAATTTCATGGAGTATAGAAGTCAAAACTTTAACCAACTGAGTATAATAAAGAATGGAATAACAAAAGAAATCACCAGGCCTGCGATAGACCGCACAAGCAGGATATTCCAACAAAATAATAAATAACGGAACCAAGTCCGGTGTAAACGCACAGACAGGATATTCCAATATAATAATAAAGACGGAACCAGGTCCGCATAAAAGCATGTGACGAGGATATTCCAACGATATAATAAAAAAGAGCGGAAACCAGTCCGGCGTAAAATGCTGTGAACATGATATTTAAATGAATAATAAAGAATGGAATAATGGAAGAATTTCACCAAGTATAGGGTATTACGTATCTGAGTTATTCCAACAGAATAATAAAGAATGGAATAACAGAAGTTCTCTTCATGAATACAAAAGTAATAATACCCCTTACCTTAGAATAAACTGGATATAGGAGTAGTGAAGTAGCAGAATACTTTTCTTCTTTCTCTCTATAGTTTCTCTCTCTAGAGTTTCAGTGAATTCGTAAAAATAATAAAGGAATGAGCTTCTATTTATAGAAGAATGGGCTAAATAGTAACTAATCTATGAACGGTCCAGATTGATTTACTTTTAAATGGACGGTCCAGATTGATTTAATAAAAAAACAAAATCTTTTAAATAAAATATAATATATTCTATTTATAGTCTACTAAAACGAATACCTTTATAAAAGTATTACATTTTTATATATAAAGATTTTACTATGCAAACACTATACATAATAAAATATAATATATTCTAATTATTGTCTAATAAAACAAATACCTTTATAAAAGTATTCTTTTTATATAAAAAGATTTTACTATGGAAAACACTATGCATAATAGAATATAATATATTCTAATTATAGCCTAATAAAACGAATAACTTTATAAAAGAATTCTGTTTTATATGAAAAGCTTTTCTATTTTATTACAATAATAATACTAATAAAACAAAATGTCATCATCATTATCATAATTCACATTATTAATCGACCAGGTCATTCCCAGGAAAGAGGGGGCTTTCCAATAAGGATTTCTCCCTAGTGGCGCGCAATTAGGTGACCAAACCTCTCCTTGGCAGAACTTCTAGACATCGTTAATATTGCAAATAATAATATTAATAACTTTGTCGTCTCAATTATTGATTTAATAATATATAAATATCGACAATAATTGAATCAATTAACGTGAGATACTATACAACAATTACTGAAGCAATAATTGAACAAAATTGAGTGTCTTCTCACGTAAGCATCAATAATTAATACCGTGTGCTACTATGAAACCACGCGTATTCCTGTACTTTTAACACCGGGTGTTTCAACAGTTAACGATAAAACTTCCGCCGTTATTTTCATAAAATATTTTTGTCGTTTTCTCAATCTGACAATAATTCTGTTGTGGGGTCCACCAATGATTGTGCCGTCGTACGAATATTCCCTCTTAAAATGAATATTCCCCGACCAATCGAATATTATATAACAACTTGCGTACTTTGCAAAATTTATAACTATTACCCACAACTATAACATTATATCAAATTCATTCCATAATATTCAAAAATGATAATTATAGAAAAATTTATCTTTATTCGTAAAGGTTGGGGTCTTACAACAACGGTGGTGGTGCATTAACTATCACTGGACCAGCACAGTCAAGTCGATCTACTACGAGGACTTTCAATATGACCGTGCAGGATGCTGTACAGTCTAAGGATGTGGTGTCAGGTATCATTCCGATTAATGGTATTAATGCTTATGTACTATTTGATTCGGGTGCTACTTGTTCATTTATATTCGATGAATTTGCTCAGAACTTAGAATTTCCCAAGGAAGAATTAGAATTTCCCTTAAGTATAGAGATTACGAATAAGGAAGTGATTCATGTCAGATACATATATAGGAATTGTAGGGTGGTTATAAAAGGTCACGAGATGATGGTAGAGTTGATACCAATTAGACTTGGTGAATTCGATGTTATATTGGGAATGGATTGGTTATTCAATTACGGAGTAGTAATTGATTGCCAAAGGAAGTGTGTTAACCTTATGACTCCGTCAAAGGTTGTAATCTATGGCAGCAAGTCACCTCGACAAGCAAGTTGTCTGACGGTGATGCAAGCCAAGAAGTTGTTGAGACAAAGATGTGTAGGATACCTAGCCTACATAGTCGATACGCAGAAGAAAAGTGCAAAGCTAGAAGAGATGCCGATCATAAGAGATTTTGCGGACGTATTTCCAGACGATTTGCCGTGTCTTCCGCCGGATCGACAAATCGAGTTTGTGATTGACTTACTACCAGGAATGACCTCGATATCTAAAGCACCATATAGAATGGCCTCGGTAGAAATGAAAGAGTTGATGGTGCAATTGCAAGAATTGCTCGACAAGAAGTATATTTAGCCGAGTGTGTCGCCATGGGGAGCACCGGTGTTGTTTGTTAAGAAGAAAGACGGATCGATGCGGTTCTGCATTAATTACCGAGAATTAAATAAAGTCACGATTAAAAATAAGTATCCATTGCCTAGAATCGATGATCTGTTTGATCAGTTAAAGGGAGCGAAATATTTCTCAAAGATAGACTTGAGAAGTGGTTATCATCAGGTAAAGGTGAGGCCGGAGGATGTACCAAAAAAAGCATTCAAAACTCGGTATGGTCATTACGAGTTTCTGGTTATATCTTTTGGTTTAACCAACGCACCTGCAACGTTCATGGATTTGATGAACAGGGTGTTTAAACCATTTTTGGACAAATTTGTGGTGGTGTTTATTGATGATATATTGGTATATTCCAAAACCAAAGAGGAACATGTGGAACACTTGAGATTGACATTGGAGACATTGAGAAGAGAGAAGTTGTACGCTAAGTTCTCAAAATGTGAATTTTGGTTGGAGCTTGTGCAGTTTCTCAGGCGCGTTATTAATAAGGACGGAATTTCGGTAGATCCATCAAAGGTTGAAGCTGTAATAAACTGGGATCAGCCGAAGACACCATCAGAAGTAAGAAGTTTCTTAGGATTGGCAGGTTACTACAGGCGTTTTATTCAAGACTTTTCCAAGATCGCAACTCCGTTGACGAACTTAACTAGGAAAGCGGTTAAGTTTGTTTGGACAGAGAAGTAGTGAGGAAAGTTTTTAGGAATTGAAGAAGAGGTTGAGTTCAACACCGTGTTGTCATTGCCTGATGATACAGGAAATTTTGTGGTATATAGTGACGCATCACATAAAGGACTAGGATGTGTGCATATGAAAAACGACATAGTTATTGCGTATGCATCACGACAGTTGAAAGATTACGAGAAGGGGTATCTGACTCATGACTTAGAGTTGGCAGGGGTGGTATTTGTCCTGAAGATTTGGAGACATTATCTTTATGGAGAGCGGTGTGAGATATGTACTAACCATAAAAGTCTGAAGTATATCTTTACACAAAAAGATTTGAATATGAGACAAAGAAGATGGTTGGAACTGATCAAAGATTATGATTGAGAATTTTCTATCATCCCATAAAAGCGAATGTTGTTGTTGATGCTCTAAGTAGGAAGGGACGGGAGAAGTTAATGATGTTAACTGCTCAAGAGAAGCTAGTGTCGGAAATGGCTAAGATGGAGTTAGAAATTAAATATCCGACAGAAGCCAACGAAAAGTTGTTCTAGTTGGGAAAGAGTTCAACGTTGGTGGATAAGGTGAGAAATGCACAACTTCAAAATGAAGACTGCGAAAAGATAAAAACAGAAAATATCTGAAGGTGAGGAAAACAAATTCAAAATCGATTTGGAAGGGTTACTTCGATTTGAAGGGAGAATTTGGGTTCCGCCAGTATCAGAGGTTAAAGAGGAAATTCTGAGAGAAGCTCACAACTCAAGATATTCGATTCACTCGGGGAGTACAAAGATGTACCAAGATCTTAGACATCATTTTTGGTGGCCGAATATGAAGAGGGATGTGGCTGAATGCGTGGCAAAGTGTTTAACGTGTCAGAAAGTCAAAGATGAACATCAAAGGCCAAGCGGATTGTTACAACCATTAGAGATACCAGAATGGAAATGAGAGCATATCACAATGGATTTTGCGGTAGGTCTTCTAATAACCCAACAAGGTTACAATGCCATTTGGGTGATTGTGGATCGACTGACGAAGTCGCCACACTTTTGCCAATCAAGATTCGATTTACCCTAGATCGGTTAGCAAAACTATACGTGAAGGAAATTGTTTCAAGACACGGTGTACCTGTGTCCATTGTATCAGACAGAGATCCACGTTTTACATCTAATTTTTGGAAACGACTACAATAGTTCTTGGGGACACAGCTGAGAATGAGCACAACGTACCATCCTCAAACAGACGGACAAAGTGAGAGAACCATCCAAACACTAGAAGATATGCTCAGAGCATGTATCATGGATTTCAAGGGAAATTGGGATGACCATCTACCATTGGCGGAATTTGGTTATAATAATAGTTATCACGCGAGTATTGGCATGCAGCCTTACGAAGCGTTATACGGCAGGAAGTGCAGAACTCCATTATGTTGGGACGAGGTAGGTGAACGTCAACTATTGGGTCCAGAATTGGTACAACAGACTGTTGAGATCATCAAGGTTATTCGAGCGAGATTAATAGCTGCACAGGATAGATAGAAGAAAAATGCCGATCAGCATCGACAAAATAGAGAATTTGATGTTGGTAGTTATGTTTTCTTGAAAGTATCTCCCTGGAAGGGAAAAATTCGGTTTGGCAAGAAGGGGAAATTGAGCCCTAGATTTATAGGACCTTTCGAAGTACTTCGACGAGATGGTGAAGTGGCGTACGAGGTAGCTTTACCTCCGGAGTTGGAACATATTCATAATGTTTTCCATGTCTCAGTATTGAGACCATATAAGCCTAACTATAAACATGTTATAGAATATGAGCCCTTACAGTTTGAGAAAGATTTGTCATATGAAGAAGTCTCTGTTCAAATTGTTGACAAAAAAGAGCAAGTACTGAGGAATAAAGTGATACCTTCTGTTATGGTAATCTGGAGGAACCACAATGCTGAGGAAGCTACGTGGGAACTTGAAAGCGTTGTGATGAAGAATTATCCTCAGTTGTTTGCTTGATTTTGTATAATGATTCTGGGGACAGAATCTTGTTAAGGAGGGAAGAATGTAACGAATATATTTTTTTTCGAGTTGTGATTCTGAGGATAGAATACTTTTAAGGAGGGAAGGATGTAACGATCGAGAAATTTGTAATTTAATTTAAATATTTATTGAATTAAATAAATATTTTAAATAATTTATTTATTAAGGAAAATAAATAATTGATGAATTGTGGTGAATTAATTTAGTAATTAAATTGATTAGTGTAAATTAAATTGAGTAATGATAATTTTATTTGAAGGATTTAATTTAAGGAAATAATTAAATTAAATCAATTGCTTAATATTTAAGAAATTAGTTAAATTAAATGAATTGTTTAATTTAAAGGAAATAAATAATTAAACAAAGTGATGTTTCTAATTTATTAATTAAATTAGATATATAATTATTTAATTATTTATTATAAGCATAATTATAATAAGAATATAATTCTTATAATTATAAATTATAAGCTATTAAAATGATTAAATGTGTGACAAGTGTAACTATATAATATAAATATTATTAAAATAATTTAGTTGGGGGAGTTTTTGGTTAGCCAAACAGGGCCTTGTGGCCTTTGGCTTATTCAACTGACGCAAACTTTTTATTTTTCTAACAGAAGGGAACACGGGAGAGGCCAGTTATATTTTCCTACGCGTCTTATTTTTCCCTAAGGCTAGACAATATAGAAAACACAAAGAAGGTTTGAGAGAAGAAGATAAACACAGAGGGGATTTAGAGTGAGAGTTTGAGAGAAGTTATTCTGTGATTATCAAGTGGAAGAGAAGGGCTTGCTAATTGTTTTGCTAATCATGGTATAAACTATCTCAATTCTAACTTTTAGTTTCGGTATATATATATATATATATATATATATATATATATATATATATATATATATCTATGTGATTAGAAATCACGTGAATTGTGGTATGTATATATGTTCATATAGTTTTGCAAAACTCTGTTAATCATCATGTATATTTGTTATTTGTTATCAAATTCGTAAAAATTGGGTGTAGGAAGAAAAAAGAAAAATCATGGTATTTATGTTCATATAATATGGCTTAGAAAGTTCAAAATTTCATGTTTAATATGTGTTGTAATATGCAATTTGAAGTTAGAATATGTTTGTATGTTAAGAAACGAAAGCGGCGTAGTTGGAATCGTGTCAATTGATGGAGAAACGAATTCGTGGTGATCGAATTCGTTAAAAGTGTAAAAATCGAAGAAATTTGGAAAAATTGTGGCTTTGATTCCTCAAAATGATGTATATGTGATGTTTTGTATAGAGAATGGTGTATAGCATGCTTAACTAGGATATTAAAAAGTTTTAGATGTTGAAGTATGGTGAAATTCTATGGAATTGGGATTTTTGGCCTATAACAGAGTCTAAGTTCGCGTTCTGCAAAAAAAAAAAAACTAAAATTGGTGCATCACGCTAAAAGTAGCTTGGTAGTAACTTGATGTAATACTTAGTGCGGCATGACGGTGAAGTATGCTGCTATCAGAGACTTTGGTCATTCATTATAACATGGCTTATTGATTATGTTAGCGTGTTAAATGTGTAAAAACAAGGTTAAAGCAGAAGTGTATCATGTGGTTAGTAATTCTAAAATGCAAAGTTAGTAAGTGGTGAAAATGATATGTATGATTTAGAGAACTTAGTGAGTAATGAATAAGTGTTGAGAAATGTACACTTGTGGTTCTAAAATATGTATGGTAATGAAAGACTTGTGCTAAAATGATAAGATTAGCTAGAATTGTACATGTTATGGTATGTTAGCATATCTAAATAGATATTGTGATTCCACTAAAATGTGTAGGTGAACGTTAGTTGTAATATTATAGCTTACGCTTGAGGCAAGTTTCCTAACTCTACCTTGTGATTATTGAGCAAGTTTATTTAACCTATCTCAATTACAATTACTTATGTTTCATAGCTATGCTATCTTTAAGTCAAGCAATCTCTTTATTCCTAAATTTTACATTGAAGCTAAGCAAGCCTATTGATTCCATCTCATGTATGATTGTACAAGCTCTTGTGACCTAATTCGTTACATCGAGCGAGTTTTACTTTCGTTATTATCATTCGAAGCATAGATTGTTCTAACTATTCTGAATATAGAGTTTTACATGTATATCATGTTTACTCAATTATATATGGTTGTTATTCAATCTTTGATTTTGATAACCTTGTTCAAAGCTTAATTATTGTATTAAACCTTCAAGTAGTAAGCAAACCTTTATTCATTGAATTAATCTATAATTGATTAGTGTTCTAAAATTCTAGAAACACTAATAAGTTAGTTCCGAGCTAAACTTTCTTTAGTGCAGAAATTCTAAATTCAAACTGAGACAAACAACCCTAACATAGGGGATTTTGTACGTGTAACGTTTAGATGTTTGTGCAAAATACATGGTACAAAGGGTTGATCCCTCTAAGTACGTTAAGAAGGGTCTGTATAGTCTAAATGACTGTTAAGGTTGAGGTAATAATACCTAAATACTAGAGACATAGTTTGTGGTCTTAAGACTCTCAAATATTGATTTCGAACTTGTTTTCTATTTTTGAATCGTAGAACAAGTTCATTATTGATCAACATTCGTTGTTCATTCTCATATTGCTATCATTACTACTCTCTATATCAGTGAGCAATTGTTTGCTCACTCTTGCATTTAACACTGCAGCTAAAGTTGAGAAAGTCGATGAGCCATCTACTAGCAAAGGAAAGGGCAAGATGTCAAAGTGTTGAAGACTTATGAGAATTTTATTTTAATAAATTATGTTAAAGACTTGTTTTAATATATGATGTATTCCGCAAACTTATGTAATAAATTTAAGGTTAGATTACCTGGGATTTATTTTGAGATTATGATGTAATCCTTTAATGGGAAAGATTATTGTTTAAGTTATTTAAAATATGTCTTTATCCTTTATGATGGGTAGTTAGATATAATGGTTTTGGTAAGTGAACACCAAATGTTGTGGGAATGGAGTACCCGAATTTGGGGGTGTCACATAATGTTATTACAGTTTTATTCAACTAATCCTTAGCTGATGTTCGTAAACTCTAAATTACCTTGAAACTTATCCAAACCAAACTTACTTTGATGCGGACTCGTATTCTAAATGCTGAGATGAACAACCCTATTATAGGGGATAACTTACGCATAGCGTTAAAATATTTGTGCACAATACATTATACGAAGGGTTGAAACCCCTATGTACGAGGAGTCCTTATAGTCTTACGAATGTTAAAGTTTAAGTTGAAAGATTACTTACAACTATGGACATAGTTCGTGGTCTTTTGACCCTCAGTTATATATTTCAAGTTCTGTTCCTGATTATTATTGATGAAGTACTTTATTCATTTCTATTAAGCCTATTCATTTGGTAGTTGATATGATGTTTATTCATTATTATTCAAGTGAGCTATGTTTGCTCACTCTTGCATATATACACTGATGTCAGTTAATAGATATATTTATATTATACAATTATTATGAATTATATCATATACGTTATATTTGTTAGTACGTAAGTTAGAGTTAGATAGGAAGAACTCAGAAGAAGAAAAAGAAGAGAAGAAAACATGCAAAGAAAGAAAATTGAGAGAGAGTTGGGAGAAGGCTAGAAAATTTGAGAGAGAAATTGGGGAAAAGAAAGCTTTCAAAGAATAGCCATCATCTTCTAAAACTAAGGTATCATCTTACCCTTTTATTTTTAAAAGTTATAGTTTTATTCTCTTCCAAAATACTCTGTAAAACCTTTGTAGAGGTTGAATTATTTGTTATATATAGTTTTATATGATAAATTGGTGGTTAAAAAGTTGTTTGCATAAGTTTATAGATGAATTAATTCACGTTATGTAGTTATTTGTGAATAAAATCATATTACAGTGAATTGGTATGAATATATATGATTATGACTTAGTTTAAAGTAAAATTGAGGTTTGATTAGTTGTTTAATATATATATTGACTATTGAATTCGAAAGAGGATGAATAAACATAAGAATAGTATATTGAATTAACTGTTTTGGTTGAAAACAAAATCACAGTGATGATTTTCACTGAAACTTTCAAAAAAGTGAAGTTTTAGCAAAAATAGTAAAATTTAATGGTTGTAATTTGGATGTTTATGTTGTTTAGATGGCTAGAAACGCGTTAGAAAACATTAGATTATATTTCTGTAAACCTATTACACCTTGGGTAGGTTGGTATGGTTGTTAGAAAGGAGTTTGGAGGCCTAATTTGGCTTTTCGTAGTGTTCTAGAGCTGAAATTGCAAAATCGCAGAAGGGACCCCCTCCCCAGCGGGTCCCCTAGTACAAAAACCCCGCCCCAACGTGGGGGGGGGGGGTATTCTGCCAAGCCAAAATTTTGAAAAAAAACTAATCGGACATATTTAACTAAAATGAGCATAACGTTTCCATACAAACTCTGATTAATGTGATTAAAGATGATTCGGAACGAGGACGAATAGACCTATAACTTTTATTCTTTATGCTTGTCAATTTAAAATCGTTATGAAGGGTCAAAATGGCTATTTTTAGGACTGTTGTGTATTTGGAGGCAATCGGAGGGTGTCGGGATGCGCGGATGCAAGTGCAATACTTTGTGTATTAGTATAACCTAATGATAACATGTTGGACATGTAATAGGATGTTGTATCAAGTTGTTAATGTGTATGTGGTGCAATGACATGATCATTTAAGTAGTTGTAATAAAGCTAAATAGTGATGTTCATGAAAAGATGTGATGTTGTTAGTGAGCTATATGAATCTAATATTAGTGTAACTAATGTGTATTGTCAATACATATAGTATGTGTAGGACTTGTGGTGAACGTGATTAGTGATTGTTTAACCTACGCACGAGGCAAGTTATCTAACTCTACTTTTATAATTGTGCAAGTATCTAAACTCTCTTTGAGCAAAATTTTCTAACTCCAAGCTTTCTTTGTGCATGTTTCTTAACCCTAATTATATCGTGCAAGATCCTAAACCTTATCTCTTGATATTAAGCCAATCTTTAACTTGTTATTTAGCATGCAAATTTCTACATCTAACATACTAATCTTGAACAAGTTTTATCATTCAACTTACTATTTGTTATGCATGCTTAAGATTCAACTCTAAATAGGGTTTTAACTTTAGCTTAACATTGTTCAAGCAAGGTATGTTACATTATTCAATACTTATGCTCTTAGATTATTCCTAAAGCATGACCTTAGTACACAATGTTGATTCACTTATGAATTATTCCATAGCATAATGTTATTACCGTTTTATTCAACTAATCCTTAGTTGATGTTCGTAAACTCTAAATTACCTTGAAACTTATCCAAACCGAACTTACTTTGGTGTGGACTCGTATTCTAAATGCTGAGATGAACAACCCTATTATAGGGGAGAACTTACGCATAGCATTAAAATGTTTGTGCATAATACATTGTACGAAGGGTTGATCCCCCTAAGTACGAGGAGTCCTTATAGTCTTACGACTGTTAAAGTTTAAGTTGAAAGATTACTTACAACTATGGACATAGTTTGTGGTCTTTTGACCCTAAGTTATATATTTCAAGTTATGTTCCTGATTATTATTGATGAAGTACTTTATTCATTTCTATTAAGCCTATTCATTAGGCAGTTGATATGATGTTTATTCATTATTATTCAAGTGAGCTTTGTTTCCTCACTCTTTCATACATACACTCATTGCAGCTAAAGTTGAGAAGGTCGATGAACCTACAACTAGCAAAGGAAAGGAAAAATGTACAAGTGATGAAGACTTGTAATTTAATGACTTTTATGTTAATAGACTTTATATTTAATGATGTGATGTAATTATTTTATTTCCGCACTTGATTGATGTTAAGGTTAGACAACTTGGGATATTTTGGATTTAATGATGTAACCCTTTTATAGGGAGGATTTATGGTTTAAATGTTATTTTATTTGGGTAGATAGTATGAATGTATGGAAAGTGAACAACAAGTCTTAGGGGAATGAAGTACCCAGATTTGAGGGTGTCACAAGTTGGTATCAAAGCCTTAGGTTATGAACCTTAGGTGGGGAAAAGCCTTAGGAAGTAACCTTTGAAAAGATAGTGATGATAAACTCTTATCGAGTTTTAAGAAAGATAATGAACGTGTCAAAGAATATGTGATACTCAAATATAATTGAGTCTAAGTAAAGGTTATGAAATAAAACTTATAAGAATTTATTATGTATAATGATGGGAGTAGGAAATATAAAACCTATATTAAGGTAATGTGTTGAAGTTATTCAACGATAATTTTTTTTTTAGAGATTTGGTGAAAACCTTAATAAGGTAGGGTTTCGTTGATTCCGAGGACGGAATTCTTATAAGGGGGAAGGATGTGACAACCCGAATTTTTATAAATTATTAAAATAATAATTTAATAATTAAGATTCTTATTATAAGATGTTTTGAGTTTGAGTATGTATATATACATGCTATATATTTTGAAATATGTGATCTGGTGTGAAGAGAAATATATATTCATATATTGGGGAAGTGAGGTTTAATAGTTAAATTAACTATTGAAGAAATTAAATGAATTTTATAATTAATTTTAAATATTTATTGATTTAAATTAATATTTTAAATAATTTTTATTGGGAAAAAATAAATAATTTATGGAATTGTGATGTAAGAATTTAGCAACTAAATTGATTAATGTTAATTAAATTGAATAATGGAAATTTTTATTTGAAGATTTAATTTAATAAAATAATTAGATTAAATGAATTGTTTGATATTTAAGAAAAATAAGTAAATTAAATAAGTGATGTTCTAGTCTAATTTAATAATTAAATTAGATGTATAATAATTTATTAATCAGAAGTATTATTATAATAAAGATCATAATTATTATAATTACTATTGTAAATCATTTAAATTAACTAAAGTGTGACAAGTGAAACTATATAATATAATATTATTAAAATAAACTAGTATGGGATTTGTGTGTAGCCAAATATAGCCTTTTGGCTTTTGGCCTAACGTAACTGATTTGGCGTATTGTATTTTTACCTGACGTTAGTGGGTTAAAGCCATATCAGTTTTTTTATGCGTACATCCTAAAGCCAAGAGAGAAACACAGAGATTAGGAAGAGAGATTGGTGAGAAGAATTGCAGAAATTTTTGGAGAAGAAAGTAAACACAGTGGTTTTGAGAAAAGGGTTTGCTAAATCAAGGTATAATCTATTCTCAATTTGAACTCTTAGTTTTAGTAGTGTTTATGCTATATAATTTGGAGATCACGTTGGGTTGATATATATACATGTATGCATGGTTTACAATCTGTTAATAATCGCGTGTGAGTGTTATTTGATGATTAAAATACGTGAAAGTGGGATTGTAGGAAGAATTTGAGAAAACAGTGTTATATGTATGAAAATGGCTTAAGAAAGTACGAAATTTTATATTCAATATGTGTTATAATCTGCGAATTGATGTTTGATTGCGATAATATGTGAAGAAATGAAAACAACGAAAGTTGAATGAATCAAAATGGTTGAGAAACGAATTCGTAGTGAACGAATTCGCTAAATTGTCAAAACATGAAAATTAGTATGAGCATGAGTTTTGGATTAAGAATCAAGTTAGTTAGGGTTTCTATAAATTGTTATAGTTCTAGTATGTTGTATTTTTATGAATTACGAATTCATAGAATCGAAAACAGACTAATTTGGACATGTATAACTTAAATTATGAAGGTTAGAAAAGAAATTTTGGCATAATAGTTCATAACAGAGGATGAAATTTTGAGTTACAGCAGCTAGGCCCGTCCCAGTGGGCTATTTTTAAGGCAAAACCCCCACCTCGGTGGGGGGGGGGGTGGTGGTCTAATGTTCACATATTGAGAAAAATCTGACAGAACATGTTTTACTAAAATAGTCATAACGTTTTCATACGAACTCCGATTGAGGTGATTCAAGATGATTCGAAATGAGGACGAATAGACCTACAACTTTTGTTCTTTAAGTTGTTTAATTTGAGGTTTTAGGAAGGGTCAAAATAGTCATCTTTGTGACTATTAAGTATTCGGAGGCGATCGGAGGGCGTCGAACGAGCACATACGCAAGTATAATGCTCCCGACGATGGAATATGTTATTCTAAGTGATGTAACATGAAAATAAATGATATTATACATGATATATAAAATTTCCTTACTCATAATAGAAAGCATTGGCATGACTTAGTATGTGTTTTGAAAAGAAACTTGAAGATTTAAAAAAAAACCTTGTGGAAACTTATGTTCTATAAGTTCTGAACTTAGTGGTTTATATACATGATTGAGTTCAAATATAAATGAGCATGTTATGATGTTTGTAGTGTCTTGGTCATGATAAAACTTGTTAGACCTTGTGTTAGAGAAGTTTTCAAGAGAAACTTTATATAATAGAACTAAGGTGCATGAATGCTACTTGAGGTAGGTTTTGAAGTTGAGAAGATGTTATCATGACTTAGTTACTTATGATAAGAGTTTTAAAAGTTGTCTTATATGTGCTATACTACATCATTCATGATAAAATGATTTCAAAGACAAACTCCATTATCTTTTGTAAACTAAGTATTAAAACATGAATGATATGTGCACTCAACTAGTCAAGCATGACATAAGTTATTTAAGCATGTTTTAAAAGTATGAACTATATTATGTCTATGTAAATGAGATAGATATATGTGAGCATGCTATTAGAGGCTTATTAGTACCAATATATGGTTTAAAAGCTTATAACATCAAATCTTGTTAAAGAAAGATGTTAAGCCTTATTGATTGAAATAAATCATTATGGAGCTAAGTAATTTGAATGTGAACTTGAAAATAGATCACAACCTATTTGATGTCAAGTACAGATGGTTAAGGTATACTTATACATGCCTAGCTATTCTAAGAGTATGATGAGAAAGTGAAATAAAGGTTTTACAAACCTAGTTAGGAAACAATGTAACGTTACTATTATATTAAGAATGTATAAAATATATGACTAATGGATGTGAATCCATGATTATATAACTATGTAGGAATACACGAAGTGCAGATAAGCGTTAAGCAGTTAAATCGTAGTTTATAAACTACGGATCAGGCAAGTCTTTTAGTTCCTATTTGTTATGTGAACTTGATGATGAACTGTTTATAATATTTGTTGCAAAGAGCATGATGTGTTCTATATATATTGAAAGTATGAAACGTTAAAGTCAATTTATGACTATGTTGATTGAATAATGAATGTTGATTGAGTAAGGAACTCAATCTTTATACTTGTTATATGAAATGCAGCATGTATGTTATGTTAGTCCAATGTTTATAAGATATATGTTGAGCATGTTATTATGTGCTATGTGATGCATGAAAATTGTTAGATTTTGCTGGGCTGTCAAGCTTAACCTTGCAAATAACCACTTTTGCAGGTTAAAGATTTAAGGTAAAGTTATGTGCTACTTGAAAGATATGAATTAGATGTGATACTTGAAGATTTATATACTTTGGCTGAGTTATTATTATTTGAACCATGTTTAAGGTTCTGAATACTGTATTAATGTTGAATTGTAATATCATTTTGTGATATAAACTCTTGTAGTATTACAATGATTTTGAGATATTTAGATGTAAAGGTTGAAAGTTCTAGGAACGAGAATAGTTTGTAATAGAAAATTTTAATTATTCCACAAATTTCAATGGTTGTATTATCGTTTAATGATGTAAAATTTGAGGTTGAATATATCGTTAACGACTGAAGTCGAGAATTAAATTGTGTGAATTTTGGGGTCGTTACAAAGAATGTGATGATTTGATTGTTTGAGTTGTGATTCTGGGGACAGAATCCTTATAAGGAGGGAAGGATGTAACAATCCGGCATTTCAAATTGTAATTTTAAATATTTAATGTATTATATAAATATTTATTTGATATGTTTATTGTCAAATAAATATTTTATTGATGTGATGGTTGCTAGTAAATATTTATGAATTTAAATTTATTAGATAATATTCTAAATTAAATTAATTTATAATTTAGAGAGTTGTAATATAACATGAGATTTTA
The DNA here is from genome assembly GCA_020205615.1 of Panax quinquefolius. Taxonomy (NCBI): domain Eukaryota; kingdom Viridiplantae; phylum Streptophyta; class Magnoliopsida; order Apiales; family Araliaceae; genus Panax; species Panax quinquefolius. The sequence continues at coordinate 86,422,980 of CM035159.1, read as the reverse complement.
TATTGTTGTTTTAATTTAATAATTTAAAGTGGTATGTTAAATTATTAAATAAAATTATAATGAAATTATAATTTTGTGATATTTGTTAAAATGGAATATTTATTTAAAATATAGTATGTGTAATTAATTTATTTGATTAATGTTGGATATGAAAATCCAAACTAATAATATGTGATTATAAATTATAAACTAAATTGTTTATTAAAATAAATTAAAGGAGTTTAAATTAGTTTTGCCAAACAAGGCTTAAGAATATTAAGTCTTTAAATTTTAAAGAGTTTTGCCAAACAAAGCCTTATGGCTTTTGAATTTTGAATTTTAATATAATAAATAGAATCAATAAAATAAATCAAATAATATAAAATATATTTATAGTTGATATACGTTTATTATATTGTAACTGATATAATTAGTATACGTATTAAGGCCATATCGGTTTATTTTATATTATGTATACTTGGGTTGTCAGTTTTGTTATTTGCTACTCTGAGAAAGAGAGAATACAAAGAACTTGAGAGAAGATAGGGAGAAAATTTTAGAGGAAGTCTAAGAATTTCAAAGAAGTTTTAGTGGTTTAGCAAGAATTATCAAGCAAATTGAAGGTATTTTCCTTAATCTTAATATATATATATATATATATATGAGTTTTACGACATGAAGTTTTAAGTTATGTGAATTCTACTTCTTTCAAGTTGTTGCTATATAAATGAATTATGGTGGTTGTATGTGTTTGTGATGTTAGAACTAGTGTTTAGACAATGATTACTATGCTAATTACATTTAAAAGAAAGAAAAGTAATTATAGTGTATATATGTTTTACATATGGCTTGTGAAGTACCAATTATGATGGTTAATTTGTGTGTTAATCTGTAAATTGAGTTTTGATTATGCTAATCCATTAAGAAACGAAGATAACGTAGTTTGAACGAAGTAATTCAGACAAGAATTGTGATCACAATGATGAATTCTATGGAGAATGTCAAAAAAATGGAGTTTTGTGTAAAAACATTAAATTTAAGGAATTTAATTAGTTGAAGTTGTTGTTAAATTGTTCTAAGTGGTTGAATATGTGAGGAAACATGTTTGTGATAGTTTTATATCAATTGTACATGTTAATTTCACTGTTTTATGGGTGAAATTTATGTTAGTTAGGCTAAAAACGGACACTATTATGATGCGTTCTATTTCTATCTGTGCACCAACGTAGCTGCGCTGGTGTCAAGTTCAGAAATGGCACAGCTGCGCCAATGTCAAGTTGCGTCGGTCCTAGGCTTAAGTATGGCGCAGTTGCGCCATACCCTAGTTTGAGACAGTGAAGTCTGCTACTTCTACAGACTTTGGGCAACCATTATAACTTGGTCTAAGGTTATGTTAATGTAATAAACATGTAATGTAAGGGTTAAAACAAAATAGTATCATGTGATTAGTAACTCTAAAATGTAAAGTTAGTAAGTTGTGATAATGATATGTATGATTTAAGAAACTTAGTGAATAATGAATAAGTGTTATGAAACGTACACTTGATATTCTGAAATATGTATGGTAAGGCAAGACTTGTTCTAAAATAACAAGTTTAGCTAGAGGTGAGTATTATTTTGAAATATGGATGTTAGTATATCTAATAGATATTGTAATTCTAATACTATGTGTAGGTGAACGTGAGTTTTAATATTATAGCTTACGCTTGAGGCAAGTTTCTAAACCTTATCTCTTTACATTGAGCAAGTTTCTTATTCTAAACCTTGATTAAGCAAATTCTTTTATTCTTAATCTTTATTCAAGCAAGCTCTAATTCTAATGTTATTCAAGCAAGCTTTAAATTCTAGTCATGGTTGAGTTGTTCTAACTTTTTTATAGTTAAGCAAGTTTTTTTAAGTTCTATTCCTTTATGATAAATGCAAACTCTTGAACTCTCATCTCTAATATTAAACGGTTGTATTTCAATTACTTTGCATCAGTTATTACCATGTTGAGCAAGTTTTATTTTCAGCTTGCTATCAGTTAATGTATGTTCAGTAATTTCGTTTCTAATTTTATAAGATCATAACCTTAGCTTATTATTGTTCAAGCAAGCTTTACTGTTTCATTCAATACTTATGTTTTAGTTATTTCCAAGCATAAGTTTAATAAGTAGTTAGTTCATCTATAATTATTCATTGTTCCATACTATGTTGTTAGTGATCAACTGTAGTGTTATCAAACCTTGTTGATTCAACTAATCCTTTAGTTGATGATCGTTAAACTCTAAATTACCCTTGAAGTTTATCCAAACCAAACTTTCTTTGGTGCGGACTTGTACTCTAAAACTTAGAAGAATAACCCTATTATAGGGGATACGCAATGCGTTTAGATGTTTGTACACAATACATGGTACGAAGGGCTGATCCCCCTAAGTACGTGGAGTCCTTACAGTATAACTGTTTAGGTTAAAGTTGAAAGATAACTTGTAACCGTGGACATAGTTCGTAGTCTTATGACCCTTAGATATATTTCATATTTTGATTCCAGTTTTTGGTTATCCTTGATAGAGTACTATTCAGTTTTGTTGAGCCTATTCATTGGCAGTTATTATTCCCTTGTTAATTTATTGCTATATCTAGTGAGCATTTGTTTTGCTCACTCTTGCATATATATACACTCATTGCAGCTAAAGTTGAGAAGGTCGATGAACCTACAACTAGTAAAGGAAAGGGAAAAATGTACAAGTGATGAAGACTTGTAATTTAATGACTTTTATGTTAATAAACTTTATATTTAATGATGTGATGTAATTATTTTATTTTCACACTTGATGAATGTTTAAGGTTAAACAACCTGTGATATTTTTAGATTTAATGATGTAACCCTTTTATAGGGAGGATTTATGGTTTAAATGTTATTTTATTTGGGTAGATAGTATGAATGTATGGAAAGTGAACACCAAGTCTTAGGGGAATGAAGTACCCAGATTTGGAGGTGTCACATACCACGTTCATTTTTTCAAGATGGTATGATTGTAATCTTTCAACAGCTCGAGCCAACGTCGTTGCCGCATGTTATGTTCATTTTAGTTAAAGAAATATTTGAGGTTTTTAGAAATAGCTTTTGTACCGGGTTCAAGCTCAATACAAAATTTAATTTCACACTCTAGGGGTAGCCCATGAAGTACTTTTGGAAAATACGTCAGGAAATTTATTAATAATAGAAATATCATTCAAATCTGATGTATTTTTGTTTAAATCCGTGACATGGGATAAGAAAGCTTGACATCCATTTTTTAATAAACGAATGGATTTATGACTTGATATGACAGTGATTGACTTTAGTGGTTTGATTGCTTGAATTCTCATAAAAGGTTGGTTAGGAATATGAAAGCTAAGAACCTTACGAAAATAATTAATTTTAGCATGATGAGTAATTAACCAATCAATCCCTAAAATCATATCAAATGCAAGTATTTTCAAAGAGATAAGATCGACAAGTAATGTGAGGGTGTTGATTTGAATCAAATAAGATTTATAAATAGTGGATGTAATGAAGGTTTCTCCCAACGGGTTTCAACAGATAAGTCAATGTCTAATTTCTCCGGAGTTAAATTAAAATGTTGAGCACAAGTAGGAGAAATAAAAGAATGGGTAGAACCGGTATCAAATAAGGTATAGACTTCACAAGAGTTTATGATTAGCTTACTCGTGATAACTTCGTTCAGGTTCCTCACATTTTAGGAAGTCACAAAAAATGCTCTTCCTTGAACTACCGGCTTTAACTTGTCTGGGACAGCCTTTGGTGTCATCATTACCGCTAGAATTGACTTCGCTATAGGGCATATTTCACCCACAACTGCTTCGTTGTACTCCTGATCCATGATCTGAATTATTAATATTCAATCCATATCGAATTGGGGTTGACCACTCTGTACAGGGTAATTCAAAACTCGATGTTGGGTTCTCCCAATTGCTGTCCAAAAAGAGAAATACATATCATCTATTTTAGCCTTCTTGGATCAGACTTCTCTTTCTACAATATCAACGCGTCGTGCAGCTTTTATCCATGCATCCTCCATTCTCACTCGTTCAGTTGATTCTTCTTTCAGCTGATCCTTGACTTTTGAATTCTCAAATTCCAGCTTTATTATCTTATACTCTGCCAAAGAGAGCTTCTATTCAAGCAGCACATATCGAGTAGCAAAATCTTGAATTGTTGCATCCCTTTGTTCCACGACCGCCTGTCGTTCTTCACCCTGCTCTTCTAACTCATGAATATGATTTTTCAGTTCTACATTTCGATCATAAAGTTCTCCTAATAAATCCTCCTCAGGTTCCTCTTCTTCTTCACTCTCAGTTGCTACCTCTGCGACTAGCTCGGGTGCAACTATTAATTCTTCACTCATCACATGGATATCTCTAATTTCTTCTTCGCCTGACATCCTACAATCAAGTTTGATAACTTAATTAGTACTCACCAATAAAAATCTTTGTTATAACAAGATATTATACTCCAATATGTATTCTTTATATGAATCTCCTCGATTCAGCACTTAAAACTCTATATGAGTTCATCTCTTGATTTTCAGATGTCATTTTCAAACACTGCCATAAAACAAGGGTTAATTGACATGCCACATATTATCCCTATATTCTGACTGACCAAATAAATAACAAATAAGTTTAGGTAGGTCATACTAGCGAAGGATTTACCCGTCTCTCCCCTCCTAGTTCTAACCTCAAATATCAGCCGGGGATCATATCCCTAAGTTTTGATACCAACTGTGACGCCCCCAAAATAGGTATACACAACCCATTCTGATTCGCCAATACATGATACATAATTCAAATATAAACTTAATTATACAACTGTCGTGTAGAATACGACAAAACGTAACTGAGAGTTTTAACACGAATATTGTCTCTTAGACAATATCCAAACTCAAATGAATTTCTCATTATATTTATTATCACACTATTTCATAGAATAGTTATGACTACTATAGCCACCATCTCGGACCATCACTCCGTTCCCTGACTAGTCCCAACTATATTCTCATTTTTTGAAGAGAACAATGAAAGCAAAGGGTGAGCTCAACTAGCCCAATAAAGAATATTATGACTAAGATAATGTAGAATAAATTATCGTTAGCCTTCAACAGTGTTAAAATGATAGAATACAATAGACAACAAGTTTAACTGCAGCGGAATAAACAATCCATTAGAAAGAGTCAAGTAGAGCATAGAAGCAGTACTTAACAAAATGAGTGTAGAATTCGGATCTGAAACGAAATAATATTACTTACATACTACAGAGTATAGAAGAAAATATTATTTCTTACGAATATTGAACAAAAATAATATCCCTTACAACTGTTGAACGAAAGTAATATTCCTTACGAATATTGAACGAAGATAATATTCCTTACGAATATTGAACAAAAATAATATTCCTTATGAATATTGAACGAAAATAAAATTTCTTACGATTACGAAAAATAATATCGTAAGCGAATATGAAATAAATAATACCACTTACCTTAAAAAGAGAGCAAGTCTGACTGGTATAGCGGAGATATTCTTGAAGAAAACTTGCACTATTTTCTACACTCAAAGCTTCCTTAAACTCAAAAGAAATACGCTCAATATTATAGAAGAATAATTCTCTGATTCTGGTGTAATTTTCAATTCTAAACTAAGCATCCTATTTATAGGAGAATGGCAGGATACTATTTGAATTTAGAAAATCACGGACTGCACAGGAGAAAAGTTCACGGGCGCCGAATTCTTTCGCCTCAAAATTTTTAATTTTTACTATGCTGCATTATGCACACATTATGCAGTATTATGCAAATAATAAAATATAATATATTCTATTTTATATAAAAACAAAACTTATATATTTATATATATATATATATATATATATATATATATATATATATATATATATATAGATAACTTTCGAGATAACTTTCTGCAAGCGATTTTGAAAAATGGGTAACTGGGGGTCCATATAATAAGTCAAATTTACAACAAATACTTCATAAAAATTCCCTCTATTTATCTTAATTCACTTGGCTTCACAAAACATATTTTTAATAATATTTATTAATCATTTATAACTCATAATATTAACAACCAGATCATTCTCAGGAAAGAGGGTGCTTTCCGATAATACTTATCCTTATTGGTGCGCAATTAAGTTACCGAACCCCTTTCATCGACAAAACTTTCTAGACATCGTCAATAATGCAAATAATAATATGAATAACTTTGTCCTGTCAATTATTGATTTAATAATATAAAATATTGTGACAATAATTGAATCAATAATGTGAGATACTATGCATCAATTACTGTGGCAATAATTGAATAAAACTTAGTGACTTCTCGCGTAAGCATCCATAATCAAAGATATTGTGCAATACCGTGTGCTTTTATGCAATTACGTGTATTACTATACTTTTATCATCGGATATTTCAACAGTTAACGGTAAAACTTTTGCCGTTATTTTTATAAAAGGTTATTTATGTCGCTTTCTAACTCCGACAATAATTCCGTTGTGGAGTCCACCAATGATTGTGTCGTCGTATGAATATTCCCTGATAAAATGAATATTCCCTGATAAAACGAATATTCTCCGACCAAACGAATATTTTATGACAACTTGCTTACTTTAAAAAATTTATAAATATTACCCACAAATATAACATTATATCAAATTCACACCCTATTATTCAAAATAATATTTATAGAAAATTAATCTTTATTCATAAAAGTTGGGGTCTTATATATATAAGGACCTTCGACTTCATTGGTGAAGCATCCAAAAATTATCTATCTGTTTTCTTTGTAAAAAATGTGTTTCTTTGAGTGTATTCAAGTTCTAAGTTCTCAAGTTTGAGAACCCTATGTAAGTTTGTTTAAGTTTTAATAATATTACGTTATTCTCTGTATAATTGTTTTATTTCAAAAAACAAAAATCTAATAAATAAATTAGTATTTTTAAAGTAAGTTTATCAAAAACTGTCAAGAAACCATTTTCTAAAGGAGTCTTGATATATATTGCAAAAAATTTTTGTGGAATTACGATAATTACGACGTATACCCATACATAAAATTAAATAAAATTATTAAATTGGCCCGCTAGATTAACTACATGGTAAAAGTTTTACTCCCTACCCTCAACAAGGGGCCAAGATTTAACGACTTGAAAAAAAATCAAATATGGGAAACATCATGGGGTACTCTGGATCACAAGAAAAAATAATAGTTGTGTAGGGCATTCAAGGAATAGTTCTCAAAACAATATAGCCAAGCAACGGATTTGGCTCATCTCTATTACACATTTTCTTTAATTTCATTCAATATATTAATTATTTGTTCTTAAGCATTTTATTAGTAATGATGAAAATATATTAATAAATAGTTAATAGTATTTAGATTAATCCTATAAAAAATTAGAATCATAAAAAAAATTTGACCATTAAAAGTCTAAAAACAAAAAATCTTCCATTGAAATTTTGATTAAAAAAATCCACATCTCCATCAAATAGTTAAAAAGTGTCGGATTACTTTTATTTTTAAAATAATTATGTTCTTCCATATAATAAATTAATTTACTGATATCGCTTTTAATTATACTATTAATAATTATAAAAATATGATGTATTTGATAAAATTAAAAGGAATGTGTAAGGGAGGAGATCTAAATCCCCAAGCAACCATCAGTTGATCAAGTTGGCAAAGATAGAAGACTTGTCACTTAATTGGAAGCATCAAAAAATAGAAAATTAATTCTAAACATATAAGACATAATTCCGTATAGCCTTGTCCCAACAAGAGCCAATTATCCTATAAGAGAATTTCTCTCACACTTCTACTTTTTTTAGTAGTATTTAAATTCAGTAAGTTATATTTCAACATCATGAAATATATGAAAAAATCAAACATGGAAAAATTCAACAACTCTGGACCACAAGGAAAAATCAAACATGGACAACATGGAAACCCGAGTAGCACGCACGGCAATTAATTTGTTTCATTTATCTGAATTTTTAAATATAAAAAAACATTTCCCTTCAAAATTAATACTTGTAGAAGCATAAGTAATGAAACACCTAAATCACCACCATATTTTTCCCTTTAAAATATGTAAATACTAACATATAAAAAGCTAGTGTAGTAGGTTTCCTTAATGAACCCCTATAGTAATGTTTTAATAATACTAGTACCAACAACCCAAGAAAGCGTGAAGTAGGGGTTGCCAAAATGTTAATTCACCTTTCAATTCAAGGGTCAACCATTATTATTTTACACATATTTTCTTAACGTAGAGATCCTACATAGAGACTTTCTCCACACACACACAGAAGGCAACCAAGATTTTGTTGTTGTTGTTGTTGCTGCTGCTAAATGACAACCAAGATTGAATTATTTCTACATATATATAATATTTCGTGTTCTTGTGAAATTAGGCAGAAGTAGAGAGGGAGCTGCACCCATGCATGCTTTATGATTCCGTTGTATATGATCAATGTATACTCCTAATTAAGTAGTACATGTTGAATTGTTGATTTAATTATTCCAACTTTGACTTTGATTAATACTAAATGAATAACACATGAATTCATGTATCAATGCAGAAAATTAGATCACCCAACATCAAAGTTGATAGTGATTCATAGTAGAGAAGGTAACACGAACCTTCCATTATTTTTTTTGAGTTTTAGAAAAGATGATTTAAGAGAAAATATTGTAATGCAATAGTTTCTCTTGAAATCCAGTCGAAAGAACTGCTTTCTAGTTTGCTAAGAACAATGATCCCAAGACCTGTTAGCCTAGAAAACCTAATGAGAGTAATAGAAAGGCTCAGTCCATCGATTATGGTAGTCTCAAAAGTATAATCAAATCATAACTCAACTTCATTTGTAAGTCGCTTCATAGAGGCAGTTTTCTACTACAGTTCATGGTTCGATTTCTTGCATGATTTCATGGACCTAGAAAATAAGTATAGAATTGATCTTGAAAAAATTCAGTTTGGCCAAGCGATTCATAACATTGTTGCAACGGAGGGAAAGGAAATGATTACAGAAGTGTAAAGACCAGCATGTGGAGATCTGAATAAATTAATAAAGCTGTCGTAGAGTGGAGATTTGAATCAATGAAATCGTAGAGTGGAATTAATTATTTGACATCCGTAGTTTAATATTGTGTGGGCCTAGAGGCCAATACGACGTCGTTTTCTAATTGGCTTAGCGTCCGTAGTTTAATACTGCGGACGACACTTATTTAAAATAGACATCATTTTCCAATTAGTCAGTGTGCAGTTTAATACTACGGACCAAATACTTTTACAAGGAGGGTATTTTGATCATCTGTCCCGTCCACAGTATTAAACTGCGGAATACGCGAAATTAAACTGCGGATGGGATCTCTATTAAACCATTAGATCATCGGATGGACGGTCATGATGTGTTGTAAAACTACCATTAAGTTGGCAACGTGGTCTATATATATATATATATATATATATATATATATATATATATATATATATATATATATATATATATATCGATTAAAATCTACAAATGAACTCAAGAAAGTGAATCAAAAACGAATGACTATATATTTTTGGTAATTTATTTTTCTTTTTCTAATTGTTTGCCCCTAGAAAATGAGAATGGAAATCTTTTTGCTACTTTTTCTGTAAATTTAGAAACCTGATACACGCTATAGATTGACATAATTTAATATGGTTACCTTTAAATTAATATAATATGGGTGCTTGTTCCAATTTTATGCTCAATTTACTTTTTGGATCTAGCAAAATATATAGGATAAGGTCAAGTTTATAATATATATATATATATATATATATATATATATATATGTAAGAAAATCGCGTCTTGCTAGTTTAGGGTTTCGTGTTGGCTGAGGAGGAGATAAATCCACGAAGAATACAGAATTGATTGATTGATTGAAGAGGGGAGAACGACAGGTGGACGATTACTCCAATGACGCGTAGCAGAACTCCTAGAATCCGGAAACCGTGTTAGGGTTATTGGGATTCCAAGAGCCTTCTTCTTGAGTCCTTCGAGTTGAGAGAATGTCCAAACCATTTAGTGCTTTTAGGTGGAATATCCAAGCCTCAAGTCACCAAAAGAGTCCCCCTCCTTCCTAGAATGGAAGGAGTATTTATAGAGTTTCCTGGAATTAAGTAATCACATGTTAGGCACATGTTTTTAGAGAAATTCCAGAAATACCCTTTAGTCATTAGAATGATGCCCATATTGCCATGTCCTTCTAGCCACCAATCCAATCCCTCAATCAATTCCCAAAACGAGCCGCCTCCACGAGTCTTCTGCCTCGAGACATGTGGAGGCTTCTCCCGGGTCTAGCACATTTATTTCCGACTTTTCCATCTTCATTCCATTAGGTTATACGAACCCTAATTTGCACATTTAATGAAGTCGTGGAACCCTAATTGTGCATTTAATTTAATTAGGTCATGTGAACCCTAATTTTGCACCTGGGCCCACATTTGCCCCCCCTCAAGTACGAGAGAGTCGCATTTCCAAATAGACGATCGATGCAAGAATACTTCAAGATTTTGAGCGATTTTGTGGGACTTCACTTATCAAATGTTAATTTTAGTTTAAAATAAAATCTTAAGAGGCCAATTATTTGATATAATTGCTTAAGCAAAAGTTTTGATATTATATTTGATTGAATAAATGAATGATTTTATTATGGTATTTATATTATATTTGCGTTATATAATATGTTAACATATATAAAATATCCTTAGAATAGTGATAATTATTTGATATATATTACGTTTTGATATTATATTTGATTGAATACATGAGATTTTATATAATTACAATTAATTGTTAACATAATTGTTCTTAAATGATCAAATTATATAGTTTCAAGTATGTGATTGTTGATTATATAATGACAATGATGCATTGTTCTTAAATGTCATTAGTCTAACTAGTATATGTGGACAACATTGATGACGAGAATCTCATTGGTCGATAAATATATAAATATATGAGATAGTCGATGCATAGGTACATGTTGAAAACGATGTCTTTAGACGGACCCACCATGAGAATTCTATGTGGAGCATTATGCGAAGTGTCATTAGAAATTCTCATAGTGATAATGATGTAATGGTCCTCAGGCACGAAATCAATATATTTACTACGAGGAATTTATGTACTTTGATATCATCAAATGTCACCTTTAATAGGGTGGACTATAAAGGTGATTATTAGGTACATCATGAATCGTGTGAGGAATATGAGTGATCTAGATGGAATTTAACCCTCCTATATATTGGGGATGATATCCATAGGCCTCTTGATTGAGTAGGACTATGAAATGCATGGCCATGCTCAAATAGTGATTTGTTTCATATAGTACGCTCATTGATCGAAAAATTCAGATTAAATTATGAAGAGTATGACACATTCCATGACTCGAGTTTAATCTAGGATATTAAGGTTAAAAAGATTAAATTACATTGAAACATTGGTCACGAAAAGGTTGTATCGAATCATCGATCTTATTATTACTTGGGTAGCAGTGATGCATTACTAGATGTCGCTCACTGTTTATAATTTTATAATATGATTTTAAAATTATTGCCAACGTAATAATAACCTATAGGGTCACACACATAGAACGTAATTTAAAATGGAATTAATTTAAATTTCAAGGATTTAAATATATTAATATGATTAATAGTATTTAAATCATGAATTTAAATTAAAAAGGATAATTTGTATATATGTATATTAATTAAGTAAGACTTAATTAAGATATATATATATATATATATATATATATATATATAATTTGATTTTTTATTAAAATACATTTTGATTAATCCTTTTTAACTACTATATATATGATATAGTAGCCACTTAGGGTAATATCATAACATCATAACCCTAAGCTAGCTCTTAGAGAGAGACTAGAGAGAAATAGTTCTAAAATCCATTCCTTTTGGTGGCTAGTACCTGTGATTCCATTTCTTTGCGAGATAAATGCGGACGGTTCATGGCGTTGTGTGTGAATCTGTAGTAAGCGCGATTCGTTTGGATTGCGTTGGAGATTGAGCGCATCAATTTGAAGCATTTTCATATTCGATATAATTTCTAACCTTTGAATTAATTATTTTGCATGGATCTGTTTAGGGTTTTGAAATTACTTTAAATTATTTATTTATGATGTGCGTTTTACGTGTGAAACCCTACGGTGTTATCAAAGCTACTTACTGAAGCGATTAATTAGGATAGTGTGTTTAATTTTTTTCGATATATATGGTATGTGATGATACAATTTTACCGATCTGAAATTGATATATATTTTTCGATATATATGATATATGATGATACAATTTTACCGAAGCTGTTAATTGAGTATATGATATTACATAATCGACATATTTTGATATTATAAATATCGATAATAGATATGCATGTATATGATGTTACATTAATTGAGTATATGATATTATATAATCGACATATACGGTATTATGAATATCATTAATAGATATGCATGTATATGTTGTTACATTAATTGTATTATATTTTATATATGGCGTAATACTTATATATGAGGTTTAATATGATTAATTGAAAAATTGGACATATATGATATGTATATGGTGTGTATTATTATTATGACTATTTTGGTGGATTAAAATACGTGATTACGAAACTATTTTTGGAGAATCATTTGGAAAAAAAAATTCTGAATACGGATGGTGGTGACCCCCCCTTGAGACCCCCCTTATTAAATGGCGCTTGCGATGGTCGTGACCCCAATTTGTTATATATATTTTTCTTTAATTTTATATAAATTGTTATATGCTTATTGTGATATGCATGGTTTTGCGATTATGGCCTTTTGACCCATAGGTTAGTGGTTTTGGTTTTGAAATACGGCTTGCATGTCGTGCCTTTCTATAAATTCTAATGTAAAATTCTCTTCTCATCTAAATCCCCTCGAATGTAACTTCGAGGTTTCTTTATGTCATGTAATAATCATAATCGATGAAGATGAAAAGATGAAGGACACGATGGAAAGATGATGATGGAGAGGAGGCACATGCTTGAGGAAGATCGAGGAAGCTATTTATTTTAAGATCTTTTACCACCTTAGATTGACCTTGATCTTTCATTAGCTTGAAAAGATTGACGATGGATTGGGCCATAAGCGTGACACATTTAATTTTGCACTTTATTTATGCTTGTATGCGATATGATATGATAAATAATGTGCATGCTTAATAAGATTAAAATTGGTGAGATCTAAATTTATTAATAAAATCCCTCATTAAATTATTAAGTCTAAATTAGATGCCTTCGATGAATAACACTCATCAAGACCTTGATCGATAGATGTAGGTTTGCCAAAGCAAAGTACCCTATTTATCTAGGTAAGATGCGATAGGATAATTGTGATATCAAGCTGTTAAAATCATTGGGCCCGACTTAACTAAGTTATCTCGATAGGATTGTGGACTTAGAGGCATAGAGTTTGGTAGGTACCATTAGATGGACTAGAAACAATGTTGTTTATCAAACTATCAGGAGTTATATATGATATAATTGACAAAAAGGGTTGTCTACCTAAATAATTGTGTTTTAAGAGATTAGTGAAAAAAGCTAACTTAGGGCATAATGAAATATGGATCTTGGCTCACTAGAAAGATTTAATTGAAAAAATGCTTTTCGAATTAATGGTGAGGGCTATTAATTTGAATAAAATAGTGGGAGGTATATTTTGAATGTACTATTATCAATTACATAATATCAACTCTGCAATTTGACTTATTATTTTTTGCACTTATAAATTGTAGATATCAATGGCAAACAACAACAATACAAGTAGTCTTTCACTACGATCAGTCCTTGAGAAGGACAAGCTGAGTGGAATTAATTTCCTATTTGGCATAGGAACTTGAGGATTGTCCTCAAACAAGAGCGCAAGCTATATGTCATTGAAAAGCCCATTCCTGCAGCACCAGCTAATCGTACTGCACCACGTGCGGAACATAATGCTTACAAGAAGCATCAAGATGATGCTCTGGGCGCGTGAGTTGTCTCATCTTAGCAACCATGAACCTTTGAGCTTGAAGCAACATGAGTTGATGGATGCTTATGAGATAATCGAGCATCTCGAGAAATTGTTGAAGGCATGCTCGACGGGAGAGGTATGATACAAGCAAGGCATTGTATCTTTGCAAAATGGGTGAGCGTGATCCAGTTGGTCCACATGTCTTTGAAAATGATTGGGTATATTGAGTACCTTGATAGGTTGGGTTTTCCAATCACTCAGGGAGGCCCAAAGCAGATCTTGTTTTTGCAATCCACTGAACAATGACTATTCTCAATTTGTCATGAATTATCTTATGAATGAAATTACGAAACCCCTTCTTGAGTTGTTGAGCATGTTAAGAAGCTGCAGAGAACAACATGAAAAAGCGGGACCCGCTCCCATAATGATGGTGTAAAAGGGGAATGCTAAGGGAAAATGGAAAGGCAAGAAGAAGATAGGATTTAATTCTGGTGCCAAACCTAAATCCAAAACCAAACAGGCTTTAAAACCTAAAGGTGGGGTGGCTAAAGAAGGTGATTGTCACTTTTGTGGAAACATGGACATTAGAAGAGGAATTGTCTTACTTATTTGGAAGAAGTGAAGAAAAGGAAAGGAAGTGGGACTTCTGATTCAGGTATATATGTTATAGAAGTCAACTTGTCTACTTCTACATCATATGTATTAGATACTGGATGTGGTTCTCACATTTATGTTAATGTGTAGGAACTCCGAAAGAGTAGGACTTTGGCAAAAGGTGAGGTTGACCTACGTGTTGGGAATGGAGCAAGAGTTGCTGCACTGGCCGTAGGAACTTATAATTTATCTTTGCCCTCTGGGCTAGTTTTAGAATTAGAAGATTGTTATTTTGTACTGCTATAAGCAAAAAATATTATTTACATTTCTTGTTTGGACAAGAAAGGTTTTCATTTATAATAAGAAACAATAGTTGTTCGTTTTTACTTAAATGATATATGTTATGGTGTTGCACAATTGTTTAATGGTCTTTATATTCTTGATTTGGAAATGCCTATCTATAACATAAATACAAAACGATTTAAATCAAATGATTCAAATCGAGCATATCTCTGCACTTGTCGTTTGGGCCATATAAATGAAAGCAGCATATCAAAACTCCATAAAGATGGATTTTTGGATTCATTTGATTTTGAATCATATGAAAATGCGAATCTTGTTTATTAGGCAAGATGACTAAAGCCCTTTCACTTTGGACACGATTGAGCGGACTAGCGATATATTGGGACTTATACATAGTGATGTATGTGGACCCATGAGTTAGATTAGCAAGAGGTAGGTTTTATTACTTCATTACATTTCTTGGCGACTTGAGTAGATATGGATATGTGTATCTTATGAGACACAAATCCGAATCCTTTGAAAAGTTCAAGGAATTCAAGAATGAAGTTCAAAACCAATTTGGCAAAAGCATAAAAGCCCTTGATCCGATCGAGGAGGTGAATACTTAAGCCAAGACTTTGATGACCTTCTAAAGGAGTGTGATATTATATCTGACTCACTCCACGGAACACCACAATGGAATGGTGTATGCGAGAGGAGAATCGAACCTTGTTGGACATGATACGATCAATGATGAGTCATGCGAGATCTTCGATAAGCACGGGGTCATGCCCTAGAGGCAATTGCATTCACACTTAGCAGTGTTCCTCTGAAAGGCGGTTGAAGACACCATATGAGATGTGGTGGAAAGCGTCCTAGTGTATGGATTCGTTCATGAAGATTTGGGGTTGCGAGGCGTTTGTAAAACGTCTGGATTCTGATAAGCTCGGACCCAAATCTGACAAATGTAATTTTGTGGGATACCCAAAAGAAACAAAAGGGTATTATTTCTACAAACCTTCTGAGAACAAAGTGTTTGTTGCTCGAACTGGTATTTTTCTAGAAAGAGAATTTGTCTCTAAAGGAAACAGTGGGAGGAAAGTAGAACTCGAAGAAATTCGAGAACCACAGAATATCATTGAACTTGAGTTGGAACGTGAGCAGGAACCACAAGATGTTATGGAAAGTGAACCTGCTCAAATTACACAAGGAATTCGTAGATCTGGTAGGACACGCCAAGAGCCCGAGAGATATTATGGATATCTTGTGACTCAAAAGGGCGATGTGATGCTCATAGATCGGGATGAGCTGCTTCCTACCAAGAAGCTATGAATGGACAGATTACGAGAGATGGCTTGAAGCCATGAGATCGAAATGGACTCCATGTATACTAACCAAGTATGGACTTTGGTTGATCCACAGAAGGGTAAAACCAATAGGGTGCAAGTGGGTTTTCAAGAAGAAAAGCGGCATGGATGGTAATGTACAAACCTATAAAAAGGCCATTTGGTAGCAAAAGGTTTCAAACAAGTTCAAGGTGTTGACTATGATGAAACCTTCTCTCCGATGGCAATGGTTAAATCCATCGAGGATCTTACTTGCTTTATTGCGACTTTTTATGATTATGAAATCTGGCGGATGGATGTCAAAGCTGCTTTCCTTAATGGAAATCTCCTTGAGGATGTGTACATGACACAACTTTGAGGGTTTTGTCGCTCAAAGGATCTTTGGAAAGGTATGTAGTACGCAACGATCCATTTATGGATTGAAGCAAGCCTCTCGGAGTTGGAATCTTGATTTGATGAAGCGATCGAAAAAGTTTGGCTTTATTAAAATGAAGATGAACCTTGTGTATATAAGAAGGTTAGTGGGAGTCACATTGTATTCTCACGATATTATATGTTGTGACATATTAATTATTGGGAATGACATTCCTTCATTATAAATTTGTAAAAACATGGTTAGGAAAATGTTTCTCCATGAAAGATTTAGGCGATGCAGCCTACATTTTAGGTATCAAGATCTATCGAGATAGATCGAGAAAAATGATCGGCCTAAGTCAGAGTACATATATTGATAAAGTGTTGAAATGGTTCAGCATGCAAGAGGAAAAAAGAGGACATTTACCCATGACTCATAGTGTAAAGATCTCTAAGGCCCAATGTCCTAAATCACAAGATGATGAGGAGCGTATGAGAAAGATCCCTTATGCTTCGGCAATTGGATCTATCATGTATGAAATGATATGTACTCGTCCGGATGTCTCGTATGCTTTGAGCATGGCGGCGAGATACCGATCGAATCGGTGAAGGTCATTGGGACGGCGATCGAGAATATCCTCGAAGTACCTTAAAAGGACTAAGGATTCATTCTTGGTATATGGAGGTGAAGATGAACTAGTAGTAAAGGGTTACACGGATGCTAGTTTCGGTGATAATGATGATTATAAGTCTCGATCGGGTTTTGTATTTTGCCTTAATGGTGGTCTTTGTTATTTGGAAGAGTTGAAGCAAGAGACGATGGTTGATTCTATAGCAGAGGTGAGTATATTCTTTGCTTCTAGTGCGGCCGAGGGAGGTGTATGGATTAAAAAGTTCATCCTTTGAACTAGGTGTTGTTCAACCATTGTTGATCCGGTTAAGCTATATTTGTGATAACAATGGAGCCATTACGCTAAAGCTAAGGAACCGAGATCTCACCAATGATAAAAGCATATACTTAGGCGGTACCATCTCATCAAGTGAAATCATTGATAGAGGAGATGTACATATAGGAAGAGTGCTGATGATGATAATGTTGCGAGATCCATTGACCGAGGCTTTGTCGTGACGAGAAGAAGCACGACGGTCACACTAGTTCCATGGGTATTAGATACATGAGTGATTGGCTCTAGTGCAAGTGGGAAGGCTGTTAGAGTTTATGCCCTAGAGGCGATTATTTGATATAATTGCTTAACGTTTTGATATTATATTTGATTGAATAAATGAATGATTTTATTATGGTTTTTTATTCTTTGCGTTATATAATTGTTAACATAATAAAATTCCTTAGAATAGTGATACAAATTATATAGTTTCAAGTATGTGACTTGAACATGAGATTATATAATTACAATTAGTATCATTGTTCTTAAATGTCCCTAGTCGAGTATCATTGTTGATGGGACAACATTGATGCATTGAGACTAGTATGTGGATTGACTGATGACCAAATCTCATTGGTCATAAATATATGAGATATTAAGTCAATGCATAGGTACATGTTAGAGAACGATGTACTGGACAGACCCACCATGAGAATTCTATGTGGAGCATTATGCGAAGTGTCATTAGAAATTCTCATAGTGATAATGATGTAATGGTCCTCTGAACTGAAATCACTATATTACTACGGGAATTTATGTACTTTGATATCATCAAATGTCACCTTTAATAGGGTGGACTATAAAGGTGATTATTGGGTACATCATGAATCGTGTGAGGAATATGAGTGATCTAGATGGAATTTAACCCTCCTATATATTAGGGATGATATCCATAGGCCTCTTGATTGAGTAGGACTATGAAATGCATGGCCATGCTCAAATAGTGATTTGTTTCATATAGTCTACTCATTGATCAAGAAAACTCAGATTAAATTATGAAGAGTATGACACATTCCATGACTCGAGTTTAATCTAGGATATTAAGGTTAAAAGGATTAAATTACATTGAAACATTGGTCACGAAAAGGTTGTATCGAATCATCGATCTTATTATTACTTGGGTAGCAGTGATGCATTACTAGATGTCGCTCACTGTTTATAATTTTATAATATGATTTTAAAATTATTGCCAACGTAATAATAACCTATAAGTCACACACATAGTAAGCGTAATTTAAAATGGAATTAATTTAAATTTTAAGATTTAAATATATTAATATGATTAATAGTATTTTAAATCACAATTTAAATTAAAAGGATAATTATATATATGTATATTAATTAAGTAAGACTTAATTTAATATATATATATATATATATATATATATATATATAATTTGGATTTTATTAAAATAGGTTTTTGATTAATCCCTTTTAACTACTATATATATGATATAGTAGCCACTTAGGGTAATATTCATAATAATCATAACCTAGCCTTCTGAGAGAGAGACTAGAGAGCTCTTAGAGAGAGACTGAGAGAAAGCAGTTCTAAAATCCATTCCTTTTTGGTGGCTATATCTTGATGAATTAATTATTTTTCTTTGCGGAATTGCTTTAAATTGTTCTATTTCACTATGCATTGTATGAAACGATTTCAAAAATTAGGCGTTCGTGTGGATCTAGTAGTAAGTAGCGATTCGTTTGGATTGCGTTGGAGATTTGAGGCTAGACATCAAATTTGAAAGCATTTTTCATATTAAGGTATAATTTCTAATAACCTTATTTTGAATTAATTATTTTCGCATGGATCTGTTTAGGGTTTGAAAATTGCTTTAAATTATTCTATTTCCACTTTTATTTGCATTTACGTATTATAGAAACCCATTACCTTGATTACATCTTGGTTTTTTCCCTCGGATAATAAAGAAAGATTTGACATTTTTCAACAAAAACACGAAAGGAGAAAAAATGATTTGTTTACATGCGGCGAAACAACCCCATAGACATTTTTCAACAAAAACGTGAAAGGAGAAAAAAAATGAGTTGTTTGCATGCGAAGAAACCACCCCATTTGAGTAGAGCCATATAATTCTCAAACCCTAGATTTTTAATTTTGAACCCAGGGTGGGAAGAACCCTAGGTGGCGATCAATGTTTAGGCAAAAAAATAAAGTTTGGGAGGAGCAGTTACTATTTGGATCATAACTTTTGATCTGTTTGGAGTTTCGAAGCCCGTAATATATCAAAATGAAGCTAGCGATGAGCCCCAAAAAAATCCTTGCCTTCGGCCATGACATATGTTGTTATAAGTCCAAAAAAGGCTCTGAAGGATGCCTTTTAGATGTCCAAAGTTTTTTCAAAAATTTTCAAGAATTTTTTCTTGCATAAATGTAATCCCTAACTCTTTCTGACATTGTTTCTTCTTCTTTTCAGGTGTTTTAAAGCTTAACTCTCAAACTTTCCTCTTTGCCATGGTGAGTACTTAAAGCTCGAATACTTTACTTGACATCCTTTCTTTGTTTTCTTTAGAATTATTATAATGAACTTCCCCTTGCTTGTAGGCCCTTTCATCTGAATGCTCTACAGAACCCAGAACTACCAAAGAGTCTCCATTCATCACCGATTAGGGGAGAGCTCCCTTCTTTGGTCCTTCTTACAACTTTTGGGATAGAGTTAAAGACTATGACCGTACAACTTTTCCTCCACCAGAGAAAGAAGGCTTGTTTCTGTATGCCCCAGCTTCTGGAGATTGGGATGACTTCCCCCATGCCGATTGCATTCCACGCATATGCATAGAGAAACAAGAGTACCCCTTCAGTCCCCTTCACTTCCTGTCAGATTCATCTAGTCGCATTCAAGGATGGCAGGATTGCACCGACGAGATCCTTGGAAACCCTGAATACGTGGAAATACTCAAGAATGCGAGCATCTTTCATTGTGTTTAACTATGTAGAGACCTACATATCCACCAGGACCATAACGCTCTTACTGTGCTGATCTCACGATGGTGTTCCTCTACTTGCACATTCATCACTACCTAGGGGGAATTCACCCCTACTCTAGAGGATGTCTATGCCCTCTATCAGTAAGTTCTCTTCTTTTATTCCTTTCATTCATTCTCATTTTTCTAAAATATATATATTTATTTTGAATTACATCTTGTAGCTTTCCTATTGTTGCTTCAAACTCCTGCGGTCCTTCTAGAATGTCCACTAGAGATGACGACTGTGTTGCCTATTTGACGGAGGCCTTCAAGCAATCTTCCCACTTCATCTCCCGCTTCAAGGGTGATACACTCCTTTCGGAATTCGAGACCTCAAGTCGGCAGAAAAATTCTTGGTTATCCTAGGTACGGTACTTCTTCCGTGACTACAAGACCAACCAGTGGGACAACTCTATTCACGATAAATCTGTTCTTGCCTTCCATGAAGAAACTTGTCCCTTTCCTCTGGCGGCTTATCTGGTTATGTGGCTGTTCCGCTTCCTCTTCCCTGGGTCTCCCATAGACGGTCCTTCTGCCGGTATGTTCAGCTTGGCAGCGTTGTTATCCCAGGGCTCGAAGATTCCCCTTGTTTCTCTCTTCCTAGGGACCTTATATCGTTGCATAGATAAAACAGCCCTTGCCATGAAAGAATCCGTTGGGAGGTAATCACTTTCATATTATTATTTTTTTATTAATTATCTTTCAAATACGCTTCTTTTCCTTTAACTTTCTTCTTATTATATTTTTTTATTTACCCAGGTATGATGTCAATTGCTTCATTCCATGCTCCTTCCTTCAGATCTTTCTTTTTGAGCGCTTTCCGGGCTATTCCAATCTTGAGCGTCTTTCTAAGAAGAGGAAGAAGTCTCCTTCTTTTCCATCACGCAACATCATAACAGTACGAATTTACGGCCTTTCCTTGATGATTATTCATGCTTCACTACTCGTCTCTATACCATTGTTTCAGGGGGTTGCGGTCATCTACCTCATTTTTACAAGCACAAATATCGTACCTATTCAAGCCTCAACAGAACCAGCTTGAGTGGTTCTGCCTTTATCTTGGTTCATTTTTCCTTGATCGTGAGCTTCCCTATTTCCTTGAGAATAATAGTTTTGGCACTGTAATGTATTCTCCTCATAGGGTCATGAGACAATTCAGATATGACCAGGAATGCCCTTTCGGTCACACCTACCGGGGGAATCATAAGGTTGCTCTTCTCAATTTTGTCTCTACCTCCCCCTCTTTTACATGGGCATTTTTGAGGCTACCAAGTGATCCTTATAGATCCCTTCCTTTTGTCATACCAGATAATTCCCGAAGTGGGCGATATACTACTGGCGAACGTAATTACTGGCAGGTTAATCTTAAAATATGGGAGGATGATACCTTGATTTGTTCATTTCAGTTTCTATTCCGAAACGTCTCCAATGGGGTCGGCTGCTATGCTCTCCCAAGCCCAATGTTACTTTCGGCACTTTGGCTAGCCTTGATGGTCGATTAATTGGCGTGACATTTTGATGCCTAAGTCGTCTCTCCCTCAGTTAGCAGATATTCCTCTTCGAGGTGATCCAGATACTTTTCCCTCACAGGCTCCCATTACTTCCAAGAGTCTTCCCCCACGGGCTCTGTTTTGGGTGTCTTCTCTATCTCCTCCCCAGGGATCCTCTAAAGCCGAGGAGATGAGAGTTGCTCATTCTAAAATGAGTGCAGCTACTACTACTGATTCTGGGATAGCTCCTCCTATTGCTTCTGACGTGGTTCCAATCAGTCGTCCTCCTATCAGGCTTATCATAAAGCCATTAGTAAAATGCCCCCTTGATAATATTGATCCTAGTATCCCGGCAGCCGAAGATCCGATCAAGAAGCGTCGCAAAAATTTGGTAATTTTGCCGTACTATTCTCATTTTTCTTTCATCCCTTGTATTACTGCTTTCACATATCATTGAATAATTGTTTCCTTTATTTTTCCAGGTTACTGTGGTCGATGAAGATGATGATGACGTTCCTCTTGGGTTTATGTATGGTACTTCAAATGAGGCTTCGCGGCGGCTTCCACTAGTCGTGAGCCTCTCCAACCTATCCTTGTTGATATTGAGTCATCTACTCCTTGCGATGATTGTGTTAGCCTTGATGCTAAGGATACTTTATCCGATGTGAGCTCAAGTCTTGTTGTAGGTGATACAATAATTTCTTCAAACCTTCCCATGACTTCTCCACATGATGGATTTGAAGATGTTGATGAGACTCTTACTTCCTCGAGGGGGAATCATTTTGAAACTATTGGTGATGTTCATCCTCCCCAGAAGGATTCTACCGAGGTGGTGATTACTCAGGAAGGCATTGTTGATACCACTTTGGGAGGGTTGAATAACATTCCTCTTTCTGCGGCATCTCCCGATTCTTTTTCCATTGACTATATTGTGAGTATCTTTCTTTATTCAACATGTGATTTTTCTTGAATATCCTTTCCTCTTTTTCTTTATAATATATTGTGCTTTGACATTTTGTTTTCAGAGCGAGAAGATGAAAGATTTGCATTTGCCTGTTGAGGTACTCGTGTTATTTGATGCTCTCCATCCGGATGTTACCCGCTCGCCATATAGTGACCTTGGTTATCCTCCAGGTGACCAAGGCTTCGAGGACTCCTCAGCCGTACAACATCTTTCTGCTCCTCCATCCATGGTCTCAACAGATTCTGTGGTGGCTTCTAAAGTTGCTCCTGCTAGAGCTTCCTTCAATCTAAACGGGGATCTTGTTTTATGGAGGGGTTTCCAGATATCAACTTCTAGTCGGGAAAGTCTAGAGCATCTCCTAGCTTGGTTCCCACGGATGCTTGACCGACTGATTGTTAAGGCGGTTTCCTCCCAAACCTTCTTCCTAGATCAGTTCGCAGGCCTTGTTCTTGGGTTTCACACTCTTTCTTTATATTCATTGCGAGTCGAGGACTTGAAGCAGTTTAGTGATGATGTAGAAGACCTTGCATCCGTGGGTGTTAACACGTCTCCTTTTCGTACTAGGCTGGATCTTCTCAAGTCGAGTTTTAATCTTGTAGTACTACGTTCGGAGGTTGATATACGTAAGTGTGAAGATGAATCCTTTTTAGTGCAGCTTTCTGAACTTGACGAAGCTGCGAACAAATTGAAGATTCAGTCTCAAGATTTAGAGAACCAGCTTTGAGATGTAGAGTGCTAGCGGTGAGACTTAGAGTCAACTACCCAACAGGTTAGGGAGTTGAAAGCTGCAAATCTGAAGATTCGAGACCCTGCCATTGCTAACTTGGAGGCTTTAGCTATGCCTCCACTTCAGTTTGATATGTCTTGGCCTTTAGATCATGATTTGTTGTAGTAGTTTTTTTTTTCGATTTCCTGTTTCAGAAACTCATTTACACGTATTTCATTTATCAAAATGTGGTTTCTTTAACCTTGTTAATTACTTTTAATTTGAATGATTCCTTAAAACTCAATATTTTTTATTGAATCTCAAGTTATTCAAATTAATATTCCAAGACAACAGTAGGTATTATAAGAAAACATGAATTTTGTCAAATATATATATATATATATATATATATATATATATTTCACAAACCAACACTTGAATTTATACTTCTTTTTTTATGAAATTTAAAAAACGTTCAAGTATAAGTGAAAGTTTGTCAATTCATTGATAATAAAATTGCTTTTAACGAAAAGCATAACGTTTCATATAGTAAATCTTGCTTTTATCGAAGAAAGCATAACGTTTACCACTTTTAGAGTTAAAGTGTAACTTTCTTGCTTTTGCCGAATAAAGCATAATGTTCTCCACTTTTAAAGATAAAGTGTAACTTTTGGGTTTTAGGGCTTATACTCAAGTGCCTCAGTCACTTTTGAAGTTGAAAGTGTAACTTCCGAGGGTTGTTAGTCAGGTGCCTCGCTCACTTTTGAAGTTAAAAGTGTAACTTCCAAGGGCTATTAGTCAGGTACCTCGATCACTTTTGAAGTTGAAAGTGTAACTTCTGAGGGCTGTTAGTCAGGTGCCTCGATTACTTTTAAAGTTGAAAGTATAACTTCTTGTGATGCTCTTCTCATGTATAATATTTCTTTACCCACATCAAGTTTAATGGGCCTGAGATAGCATCTGATCCCACACGAGATATCTTGTAATACCCGCTTTTGGAGATCTCTCGTACCCTATATGGGCCTTCCCATTTGGGGTAAAATTTGGTGGTTAGGGTCCCCATCATGACTTGAGTTGTCGTTTTGAGCACCAGGTCTCCCACCAGAATTTGTTGTGATACCACCGCGGTATTGTATTGTCGTCGCAGTCTTTCGTGGTACCGTTCAAGCTTTTCTTTAGCCTTATCTCGGAAGTCACCTAAGGCCTCCAGGGCGGCTGGTCGGATCTCTTCCTCAACTAAGCTTCGAAGTCTCATTCGAGCTGAAGGTATTTCTATTTCGGCGGGCAAGATAACTTCTTCACCATAAACCAAGGCGTATGGGGTTTCTCCTGTAGGCTTTCTTTTTTAAGTTCGATATGCCCATAACACTATTAGTAGTTGTTCTGCACATTTCTTCGGATGATCGTCTAGGGTTTTTGATAAGATTTTTATCAAAGTATTGTTTGTAGCCTCTACTTGTCCGTTGCCTTTCGGGTAGTAGGGTGATGATTTGTAATGTTTCACCCTGTATCTTTCCATTAGATTTTTGATGTCCCTATTGATGAAAGGAGGTCCATTATCCGACAAAATGATCTTTGGGATCCCGAAACGGCAAATGATGTGCTCCTTGATAAAATTTACCAATGCTGGTCCCGTGGCCTTCTTCAAGGGTACTGTTTCCACCCACTTTATGTACATCTCAGTGGCAATTAAAATCCATATGTTACCCTTGGAATTAGGGTGAACAGGACCTATAAGATCCATTCCCCATGTATAAAAGGGCAATGGTGTTGCTAAGGTTCGCAAATCCACGACGGGAGCATGGATCAAGTTTCCATGTATTTGACAAATGTGGCACTTTTTAACAAATTCTAGACAATTTCCTTCTATCTTTGGCCAACAGTAACCATGATCAATAAGTTGTTTATAAAACTTGGCTCCCCCTTGGTGCTCATCTTTGTGCATTTGGTAAACCAAATCTTTGGTTTTTCTTAGTTCCAGACACCATAAGGGCTTGCCATTGAACCCTCTTCTGAACAATTCTCTATTTTGCAAGAAGAATCGTTGTGACTTCCTCTTTATTATAATTGCGTCCTTCTTTTCTGTCGGGAGATTCCCACTTTGTAAGAACTCCACATAAGGGCTTCGCCAATCCGTTATGTCATCAATGAAGGCACATTCCTCCTCCCCAGGGTATTCTTGGCATGAAATATATTGGTGTTGTAGGGCATCTGCTTCCTTTTTCATTGTAGGCCAATAATACCCTTGGCGTTGTAGCCAACGATATAGGTCTATGTATGTAAATCTGCAGTTTTCTTCATGCACCTGATGCAAGACTCTATTTGCTTCTTGCCTCCCCAAGCATCGTGTCAATACACCATCTGCTTCTTTGTGATACAAGACACCTTTGATGATGTTCTACTTCTGTAGCTCTACGACTGGTATTGTTCCTTCCTTTGTTTGTAATTGATGAGAGATGTCATGTCTCCAATCATCTATCATGTCTTTGGGGAACAAGTCTAGCATCGTGGTTGGGAGGGTTTTCTTCATTACCTTCACATCCAAATCTTCTCCTTGGACATAGACTCGAGACACTACTATTGCTAGTGCATCAGGTTATTTATTTTGTCCTCTTGGCACTTATTCAATCACCACCTTCTTGAAAGCTTCCATCACCTTTTGTGCTACAGTTTGATATGGCGCCAAGATAGGTTCCTTCACTCCAAAATGACCTCTTATTTGCTGCACTATGAGGTTTGAATCTCCATTTACTTTAAGATGTTTGGCTCCCAATTCTTGAGCCGCCAAAAATCCTAGGTTGAATGCCTCATATTCTGCTTCATTGTTTGTGCAAGGGAAATCCAATTTATATGATAAGGCCACTTCATTTCTTTCTTTGGTGGTTAACGCCAATCCTACTCCACCTTTACCTTTTGCAGATGATCCATCAAAAGCCAAACTCCACCATTCTGGATCCTCATCCATCAAGTCGATTGATTCTACTTCTCCACCCGGAAGATCCTCAGAAGAGGGTTCATATTCTCCATTTGGAAATTGAGCTAGCAAGTCTGCCAAGGCTTGATGTAAGAGTGTCCTAGACAAGATAAAACTGGTAGTGCAGGGACGACTCGAGGATGTGGTTTATTTATTAAGCTGAGTCTCAACGATAAAAATTGATGAAAACATTTTAAATCATAGAAGATAGTAGATACAATGCTCTACTTGACTCTTCTAATGGATTTCTTATTCCACTGCAGTTAAACTTGATGTCTATTGTATTTTATCAATTTAACATTGTTGAAGACTAATGATAATTTATTCTGCATTATCTTATTCATAATATTTCTTATTGGGCTAGTTGAGCTCACCCTTTCTTTCACTATTCTATTCAGGAAATGAGAACGTAGCCGGGACTAGTCGGGGAATGGAGTGACGGTCCAAATGATAGCATTAGTATTCCTCACTATTCTGTTAAATAGTGTGACAATAAATGTAATGAGGACTCCATTGAGTGTGGATATTGTCTAGATGACAATATTCTTATTAAAACTCTTAGATTATGTTTTGTCGTATTTTACACGACTGTTATATAATTAAGTTGTATTTGAATTTTGTACCATATATTTGACGACTCAAGATGGGTGATGTATACCTATTTTGGGCGCGTCACACTTGACATCAGATTGCCTTCAGTGTCACACACTTTATGTCGTATTCTGAAAGAATCATCATCCATCTGGCAGGTCTTCCTACTATTGTTGGCCTAGTCAATAAATATCTGATCGGATCAGTCTTTGTTGCAATGTTTACTTCGTGCGCTAGAAAATAATGCCGCATTTTCTGTGCAATGAAAACCAACGCTAGGCAATGCCTCTCCACCTGTGAATACCTGGTTTCCAGTCCTTTGATTATCCGGCTAATGTAATCCACATGTTTATCTTCTCCATCCACCTCCCGCGTGATCAATCCACCTATAGACTTTTTGGTAGATGTGATGTACAACTGCAACGACATTCCTCTTTGTGGCACTACCATCGTTTGTGCTGAAGTCAAAATTCTTTTCACCTTCTCAAAGGCCTGTTGTTGGTCTTGCCCCCAAACCCATTGTGCCTTTCCTTTTAGCAATTTGCCGAAGGGTTCTGTGACTTCGGCTAATGTTGGCATTAATCTTCTCATGTACGAGACTTTTCCTAGAAAGCTCTTCAACTGCTTTTACGTCTTTGGTGGGGGCATCTTTGTAACTACTTTCACCTTGCTTGGATCCACCTCTAAACCTCTGTTTTGCACCAAGAAGCCCAAGAATTTTCCAGCCGTCATTCCAAAGGCGCACTTCTTCGGATTCATCCTCAACTTGTACCTTCGACATTACTCAAACACTTTCCTCAGGTCCTCCACATGAGTTGTCGCCTTCTTGAATTTCACTACTATGTCATCCACATAGTCCTCCACTATATCATGAATCATGTCATGAAATATAGCGTGCATTTCCCTCTGATAAGTTTCCCCCGTATTCTTTAATCCGAATGGCATTACTACATAGTAGAAATTCCCAAATGGGGTACGAAAGGTCGTCAACCCTACATCTTCTATGGACAATTTTATCTGATTGTAACCCATAAACCCATCCATGAATGACATCATCTCGTGATTAGCCATTGCATCTAACAAAGTGTCTATGTTGGGTAATGGGTACATGTCCTTCGGGCATGCCTTAT
This sequence comes from Panax quinquefolius, assembly GCA_020205615.1. Classification (NCBI taxonomy): domain Eukaryota; kingdom Viridiplantae; phylum Streptophyta; class Magnoliopsida; order Apiales; family Araliaceae; genus Panax; species Panax quinquefolius. The sequence continues at coordinate 86,394,549 of CM035159.1, read as the reverse complement.
TCAAGTCTCTGAAATCCACACATATTCGCAGTTGTCCATTTGATTTCTTTACCGGTGCAATGCTGGATAGCCATGTTTGATGTTGAATTGGCTTGATGAACCCTACTTCCAGCAACTTCTTGATCTCTTCCTTTATTTGAGTTTAGACTTCGGGTGCATAGTTGTGAGGTGCTTGCTTCACTGGATTCATTCCCGAGCTTATATTTAGATTGTGCTCTACAAGATCTTTGTCAATTCCGGGCATCTCCCTATACTCTCACAATAATTATACAAACTCCTCCTTCTGGTTAGCATCCAACTCCTTGTTGACATAAGTTGGTCTTGGCATTCCTCCCTCTGTGCCAAATCAACTTCCTCTAATTCATTTTGTTGAGGTTTTGGCCTATCCTCGAAGCATTCTGGAGTTGGTTCTACGTTCTGTTGTACAACTTCTCCTTCTTCATTATTGCTAGAGTGGGGGACACCTCCTGAGCCATTGGGTTTGCACGCTTCCTTGGGCTCTTCTGCCTTGCACCGTCACAATCGAAACACCACCTTTCCGTCGGGTTTAACAACCCTCTCCCATTTTGCCTTTTGGCCATCCTCAGACTGTGTTATCCGCTTGGCATTTATTATATTTCTGGCATCTTCAGGATCTTCTGGCCTTTTCTTTTCTTCTCTTACTTCCTTCTCCAAGTCTACTACTACTGGCTTCATATTTTTGGAACATTCTCCATGTTCCGAGGTCTTCTTCTTCACTTTTTCTACAGGTATAAACTTATCTTCCTGCACTTCCTCCCAGCTTTCTAGTCTTAGGGAATCAGGCTGTCGACATTGGGATTTTTAGATGTCCCTTTACGTTACTTGTTCTTTGGTGTTCTCATGTTAATGTGAGATTTGTTTGAAAAACCAAGTGCAAAAGGTCTGACATGTGTAATGTCAACAATTTGACTTTAAGAGTGGCCAGTTAGTGTTTTTATTTGGTTGCACCAACGCAACCGAAAAGGTTTGCACATTGACCCAGTGATGTAACACTGCTAAACGGGTCTGTGAAACCGAGATTCATTTGGGTTCGGGGGCTTGATTATGCGGAGGGAAGGTGTTAGGCACCCCCCGACATCCATGTTGCCACGGTGACCGCCACTTTTTAAAGAAACTGTTATATAAATGTGTGTGTGTGTGAGTCAATGTTAAATTATTTGAAAGTAGTGTGAGGCCTCGTTCGCAGCTATATACACAAGGTTTGAATTTATAGAAAAATTCAGTTTTAACCAAGATATAGCAATGAAGTTTTATAAAAAGAGGTTTTTCAAACCTTGTGCTCAATAGGAATTGAGACCTTTTCATACTTCCATTTTATTATTATTATGTTCGGCTTGTTTGCTTTTATTTTTGAGATGCGAGGCATCTTCGAGAAAATAATATACAGCAGTGCCGAACTCCTTATGGGCATGACAGTCATCCAAGGAAACTCGTACACTGTAAAAAATGTACAAGATGCTTACAGCTGAAAAAGACCATCACGGGAACCGAATCTAGATTTAGTAGGCTGAATCTGTGATCACATGATTCCTAGGCTCACATGATACTGCAGTTTGTATGGAAAGCAGTAACCAGTTATATATATATATAAAAAAGTTGTATATATATATATGTGTGTGTGTGTGTTTGTGTGTGTGCATGATCAGCCACCACAAAGCAACTCCATGGGGGATCAGAAATGTAAATAAAGCAGTAAATGTTATCAACCGCCACGAAGTAAACTCTAGGCGGGACTTAAATGTAAATAAAGTTGTAAAAGCGATCAACCGCCATGAAGTAAACTCTAGGCGGGACAAAATGTAAATAAAGCTGTAAAAGGCCACGAAGTAAACTCCAGACCTGACAGAAATGTAAACATATATATATAAGCAGTAAACGCACCGGATGTAAAATCCAGGCTCATCAGATATGTCCGACAACAATTATATATGTATACAAATATATATAAAAGCAATAAACGCTCCGGATGTAAAATCCAGGTTCATCAGATATGTCTAACAACAATTATATATATAAGTGTATATATATATATATATATATATATATATATATAGCGAGTAAGCGCTCAGGCACATAAGTTCAGGCTCAATCGAGGCATAACTCGATAATGTTAGTCCATATAAAAATATATACATATATAAGTATATATATACAAACATAAATGAAAACCACGGACCGAAGTCCGGGCATACGCACATAACACGACTCTCAATGTGTAGAATAATGTGTGAAAATATAAAGAGAAAGGCTTTATAGTGTATAAGAAGGCTTACAGTGGGCTGCCAATGCAGGCTTCTATGACTCTAAATGGATAAACACTCAGCTCCCGCTGGTAAATATATAACTGTATGTGGGCTAACAGGTGTTTAAAATGAGGAAACACTCAATATAGGGTGTGTACAGAGCAAATTGGACTGGGCTTCCTCGCTTCTTCTTTTTTCAAAATGGCTACCCCAAGCCCTCTATTTATAGAGGGGGAGGAGCAGCAGTGTACTGCTGGCGTGTGCATGATGCACTGTGGTTGCAGGGTGTGCCTCGGTTTCATGGTCCCATCATCTCGAAGTACGTGAACTCGTGCACTGTAATGTACGCTCGAACTTGCAAAACTTTAATCCGAGCATCCAAACGAGGTATATATAACCTTCTTCGAACTGCTTGTGTCGAGAGTTATGCAATGACATGGATTAGAGGTTGTACGAAGTTAGGAAGAGGGGACCATGCCCATGGTCTTCAAGCTTCAAATTCTATCCGGTATGCTACCATGCGTAATAGTCACTCGGGATTGGAACTCCTTGGTTCTTGTAGGACATTGTTGTATGTATGTATGTCTGAAGTATCGAGACAACGCACAAATGTTGAGGTAGCAAGATGACGTGTGACTCTTCACTGGGGTTATCACCGATTTGAGTTGAAAGCAGACGTTGCTCAGGGTTACATCTGAGATTGGACTGCTTGTTTGAATGTCGCAATGTCATTTGTGAGAATGCTTATCTGCCCGGTGTTAGCTCCGGGTCTGAGGTTGGAAATGATCCTTTCGATGTGTGTTCCGGGGTTGGAAATGATGTTTACGATGTGTGTTCCGGGGTTGAGGCTAATGTTCCCGATGTGTGTTCCGGGGTTGGGACTGAACTTCCGATAGTATCCAGAATGGATGTGAGCTGTCTTCCAGGGTTATGTCCAAAAGAAGAATCTGCCCTCCTGCAATGTTAGTAATAGGTGTGCAAAAAAATTTGAGTGTCTACAGATGCCCCTCTTTATCATATTCATGCAATGAAAGGCATGGATAGGATAAAGCATCCTAGACACTTGAAAAGCAACAAAATAAACATGATGCTATATGCAGCAACATGATGCAAATGTATGATGCATGAATGAATGATTGTCGTCTAATCCTGCTGGGATGACAATCACTGATGTCTTGGACATGTGATCCAGTTCTTCAAGGATGTTAACATTGGGGCTATCACCAAAGTCGTGAATCCTAGACACAGACTTCATTCTCCATAGAGGTGCTTCTTGTGCACAAGAGATCTATGGGGATAAAGCTTTGTCTGTTTGAGGATGTGTATAACATATCCCATCATCCTGTCGGGGTTACTGCCAACAGTATGTACTTGTCAGGGTTGCCTGACCTTCGCTGATGTATGTATCACCGGATAGATCCCTGCTGGGTGCATTTTCAAGGTTGCTTGACCTTCATTGATGTGTGTATCAATAGTTATGTAGGTTCCCGGCTTTACACAGCCTCAAGGGAACTGGTTCAGCATCCACTCTATGTATCAGGCTCTGCATGATGACTATAGAGAGATTGTACATGGCTGGGGATTTATGACGTTTTTTCCATTCTTCCCGTCAGCCGTCCCAGGGTTACCTCGTGGAATTGTCTCGAGCGGTGGTTTCACCGCACTCGATCGCTCCATTTCTTTGGATCGTGAGGTGATGATGACGCCGATGGATTGGAGATTTATCACAGGTATGGAGTTTAGAGGGGATCCAGTGCCTTGTACGGTGTATATTACCCCTACTGCCGTCAGATCCTTGTTGGGAGTTCCGGTGGCGCTCAAGGGTAGGACTGTTCGTACAGGTCCTTTGAGCGTAGATGCTATGATCGGACTATTGAGTGAGCCTATACCCGATGATGTGAGAGTCAAGGACCTCATTCTTCGGCAATTGTTCCTAATGATCATTAGGGGTTGCTTCATAGCAGATAACTCTTCTACGGTGTCCTTTACTTTGATCAGCGCCACTCGACACGTGGACCGTATAGGAGACTATGATTGGGGTTCCTACACCTTTGCCTACTTCCTCAGGGGAATGCGCATGCGATTGCAGGGCTTGACCGAGGCTTGGTTAGGATTCTACCTGTTTCTGCTGGTGAGTATTTCTCTTATCTTTTCCCATGTACAGGTTAAGAGCGTTGACTGACAGCAGATGTTTGCCTTTGTGTTGGCAGTTTTGGGCCTATGAGAGGCTTCCATGTTTAAGTCCTGTGAGCTTGTTAGGTTTAAACACCTATCCATGAGGATGAAGATGGCATCATTCCATACTGGCGGATGTCCCTGTTGCTGAGGGTTTCACTCATTGCCGCCTACAGCTGGAGTTGTTGACAGCGGATGTCATCACATGGGTTCCCTATTCTGGGGAACACTTGAGTGTTGGATTTGAGGATGGGTACCCGACTGGAGTTAAGTACGTTATGTCCACCCGTAGGATTCCTCTCTTCACAGATGGAGGATGGGAGCTCTATTTAGGAGAGCGTGCTATCAGGAGCACTACATGAGAGATTCACATTCCGATCTTGCCTCCTGCCAGGCATTATTAGCCTATTTTGTAGTCACCCGTCATTGACATCCCATTGTTGGGGATTGGCGGTTATACATTATCAAAGGGCCCTGCACTCAGGAGATGTTCCAGCATTGGTGGTTCCCTCGTACCATTGGAGCTCAGACCCGTGCCACACAGTTTATGGGGGATATGGTTCCAGGATCCATGATGATGATGAATTGGCTAACCTGTGTCAGAGATCCGACTCATGTGACACAGATTGACAGTTTGACCCGGCATTTGGACCGAGCACATTTCTTTATCCGGCACTTGGGTAGAGATACTTCAGAGGCAGACACTTTTGATCCTTCCAGCTCTGGCGCTGGCCCCTCAAGTGACCCATATGGTTTCGCCGGTGCAGATCCTCCCTTGTATAGGCCTGACATCCCTGTAGATAGAGATCCAGTGACTCAGGAGGAGTTACATCAGGTGGACAGGATCGACGATGTAGACATCGATACCATTGACTTCTTTTGATGTATTTTCTCGTTATCTCTTTTGATAGGCCTCTGTTAGCTGCTGGGTAGCTTCGCCCCATTCTTGCTATATCTTTTGATAGGCCTCTGTTGAGATGTTGGGTAGCTTCTCCCCATTTCCCTGTATTTTAGCTGTATAGAGATGTATTAGATGATGATATACTTAGGAATGTATGTACAGTTTTCCATTCCCTATATCATATTGTCATTTATTGTATCATACATGTTATTATGTTATGCATATGTATGTATATCCAGAGATATTCAACATTGACCCCTGCATGGTCTTATGACATGGCCCGCACGGATGTCTTCTTCAACAGTTAGCCGTATTGATCATACCCCACCATTTTTGGTGGCATCTGGTATGCGTTCATGGTATGATAATATGTCACCACCTGGCAGGGTGACCATAGATGATTTGCTGCAGCACACTATGACCTTGTTGATGTTTCAGGTTCCCATAAGGTTCATGGATGGTATGCTAGAGCATTGGGTACTGGAGAGACAAGTCTTCCAATTCGGGACCCGAGAGTTGACTTCTACTTTGGAGGAGTATACACGGTTGACGATGCTGCCATTGGACAGACCTTACGTGCACATGGCGATCAGAGACATGAGTAGACAGTTCATGACCCTCACCGGCTTGAGGCATAGAGTGGTCCAGGACGAGATTACATCCGGCCACATGATATCCCAACAATTTTTGTTTGACAGATTTGGCTCTGAGGATAGTTATGCACAGAATTTCGGGGATTTCACCACACCGGAGGATCAATGGCGTTTGGCCAGAGTGGATGTACTACTGCTGTGCGTATTGTCATACGTCTACATGCCACTGTACATGGATGAGTTGGACATCGGTGTCATTATGGCAGTGAGAGCTCTCCGAGAGGGTTACACCATCCTAACGATGATTATAGCAGAGACTCTGAGGTCGGCCATATATTGCTGCACTTATCCGGCAGAAGTGTTCATAGGCAGCTCGGTCTTGTTGTACGTGTGGTTTATGTCACACTTGGGATCGATTGGCACATTCAGACGGCATGGATATTGTTTCACACATGATATAGCCATGTCGTACTCCTTTCAGCCTGCGGAGTGTACAGATATTGCATCTTGGTTACCTTTTCTAGCAGGGATTGGAGACCCATTTGTTATATTGCCGTGTATAGGGCTTAGCTCACCCTAAAGCTTCATTACTCATGCTCCGGGCATGGATTATCTACCTCTAGCTGGTTTGAAAGGGATGATCACCTACCACCCACTGGCCGTGATGTGTCAGTTTGACTAGTTTCAGGATTTCCACCCATATGAGGGGGCGGTGATTCAGCGCTTCGCTTCTCGCCACTTATCATCAGCGGACAGATCTAGGTTGTATGCCTGTTGGGATCAGTGAGAGCTAGCTGATTTTTCTGTCAGTCATCCGGGTTATTCTGCAGAGTATTCAGCATGGATGGAGACAGAGACTGCATCGACTATGGTAGTATCCACAGTGCAGGATATTGATTCCGACGATGAGGAGCCTATAGAGGAGGCTGACATTCCCATCGATGGGGACTTGACTGTTTGGCTGCCAGCATTTGTGATGGATTCTCCCACCACGAGTGCTGCTCACATTACTCAAGATTCAAAGATAGCATTTAGATGAGCTTACATCGATGACCTATGATAGAGATCAAGCCAGACGCGATGTTGTGACTCTCGATGGGAGAGACGCCCGGCTGTGTAGAGAGGGATGAGGCTAGATCGCCGAGGATGAATTGATTCATGAGCGGGATGCCGCCCTATCTGCTAGGGATGTGGCCATTACAGACAATAACTCAGTGAGATCCCTTACGACTGGCATCCTTGCCGATATGAGTGCATACATAGATGAGCATCATGCCACCATGCAGTTAGCCTCTGATCTGCTAGCTCGTGTAGATGCCATTGGGTAGGAGCTTGCAGCTTTACCTCCGTCTTCAGAGAGGGATGCTATGTTAGATCTGATAGTCCGTATACACACAAATCCGTAGATAGCTTTGTATTTTCCTGCACAGACTAGCTTAGCCATTTTGTCATCTACAGCACAGATGTATATATCAAACAGTAGTATATATGGCTGAGAAATATATTTTGATTTACTTACCTTTCAGTTATGCCTTGATACTTGCTTGATATTTGTCTGTTTCTTCAGGGCCTTGTGATTTTGATGCATTATGGACTTATCCTTGATATGTGGACATTGAGCCATCGCAGAATCTCTCAGAATGGATCATTGATATGTATGTATCCCTACAATCTTTGGTGTCTTGGGAATGGTATTTGTATGGAAATGTGGAGAGGAATGTGGCTTTTCCTCTCTGAGATTGACTGCACCACATATGGTCCCCAGTACTACTCTTTATGAGAAACCTAGTTAATTCCATCTCTTATGGATTGGTGTTGCTCTTCGAGGCATAACCGCAGCTTAGATGGTCACCGAATCTCCTATTTGTGAGGAGAAGTTGGGTAATTCCATCCCCTTGGTTTGAAGCCAATGAAATGTGGTAGATTGAAGGTTAATCCATGTACCGTGTGACAAGCATTTTTGTTCTGGTAGGGGTTATACTGAACCATAAATGGCTGCCTACGTACTCCTATTGAATAGGAGATCAAATCTACCTAGTTCGAACCTGGTGTAAGAGGTTCAACGCTAAATGTGAAAGGCTGGTGTAGAAGTATTTTTGTTGTTTTTATTTTTTTGTAGAGGAAGGGCAGAAATGTTTTTGTTTTTTTTGTTTATTGCGACCGGACCATATAGAATATGGTTACCTACGTACTCCCGGGTATCAGGGAGATCAAGTCGACGTAGTTCGCCCCTCAGGACGAATCGCAGCCAAAGAGAAATATGAATCCCATGTGTAGGCTATACTGCGGGGAGAATAAAGTTTGATCCCATAATGGGGAAAAACTACAGGTGTGGAAAAAGTGTAATCCCGTCTTCAGGACAAACTGCAAGCGTAGAAAAGTTTAATCCCGTCTTCAGGATAAACTGCAGGTGTGAAAAGTTTAATCCCGTTTTTAGGATAAACTGCAGGTATGAAAGGTTCAATCCCGTCTTCAAGATAACCGAAATTGTATGAAAGGTTTGAAATGAAGTTAAACCAGGCTACTGGTCTGAAATGTATGTTTCCCTGAGGGGCAGAAGAGTTTGTAAAAAGAGAGGGTTCAAAACTGGAATGACTGGTGATTGGGTGATCAATACCAGGATGTTTGCTTGATGGTAACTTCAGACATAGTACTATTTCACTGAGTCCGAGTTGATTAGCTGTGGAAATTCATCGCCATCCATTTCTTGTAGTTTGAGAGCGCTTCCTGTCAATACCTCCTTAACAACAAATGGGCCTTCCCAGTTAGGAGCGAATTTTCCCTTAGATTGATCTTGGTTGTCAATGATCTTCTTCAAAACCAAGTCATGTTGTTTGAACCGCCAGTAGTCGAGGACTTTTACATTGTAGGATCGTGTGATCCTTTGCTGATATAACTGACCATGGAAGATAGCCGCGGTTCGCCTTTCGTCTATTAGAGACAATTGGTGATACCTGTCTTGTACCCATTGGTCTTCATCCAACTGAGCATCCATCAACACTCTGAGGGATTCCATTTCAACTTCTATGGGGAGCAATGCTTCCATACCATAGGCTAATGAGTAGGGGGTTGCCCCAGTGGAAGTACGCATTGAAGTTCTGTAGGCTAATAAAGTCAAAGGCAAGAGGTCAGGTCATCCTTTGTGATTGGTGAACATTTTCTGCATGATCTTCTTGATATTTTTATTAGCCGCTTCAACAGCACCATTCATCTTTGGACGGTAGATAACGAAGTTAAGGTGTTTGATGTGGAATTTACTGCATAACTCCTCCATCATTTTGTTGTTAAGGTTCTTAGCATTGTCTGACACAATGACCTATGGTTGTCCATATCGACAGACTACATTGTTTCTAATGAAAGCAATGATTACTTCTTTGGTAACCCTGGGGAAGGAGGCTGCTTCTACCTATTTGGTGAAGTAGTCGATCATGGTGAATATGAATCGATGTCCATTACTGACTTTGGGCTCGATGGGCCCGATCACGTCCATTCCCCGCATTGAGAAGGGCTATGGCAAACTCATATTATGGAGTTCCCTTGGAGGGGCGTGGATAGCATTCCCATTAATTTGGCATTGATAGCACCGCTTGACGTGATCATCACATTCAAATTTGAGTGTAAGCCAATAATGCCCTGTTCTGAGAATTTTCATGACAAGTAAGGGGCCGCTCATGTGTGGGCAACATACTCCACCATGGATCTCATCCATGAGCCTCTAAGCTTGGTCTTTGTCCAGACATCTAAGGAGACCTAATCATGCATCTCTTTTGTAGAGTGCATCTTCGCTCAGGTAGAATTTCATAGCAAGTCGACGGATCCGTCTCTCCTCAGTTAGGCTCACCTCAGCGGGTGTAGATCCATCTCGCAGATACTCCTTGATATGTTGATACCAAGGGTGGTGGATGGGAGGTAGCTCATCCGATACTTCTCCAACATAGTTCCCATAAGTTGGGGCCTTTTGCAAAGAAAATGTGATGGTTGGCATGTTTTCCTTGTCAGGTATGTGAATCAAGGAGGCCAACGTAGCTAGTGCATCCGCAAAGTCATTCCTATTACGAGGAATATGTAGAAAGGAGATTTCTTCGAACTCCAAAGCCATCTGTAAAACTTGCCGATAGTAAGGCAGCAAATGTAATTCTTTGGTTTGATAAATTCCTGTGGATTGTTTGATTACCAATTTGGAATCCCCAAAGATGCTTAACCACTTCGATGCTCATTGAGCGGGCATGTTTTAGCCCCATATGATACTGCCTTCATACTCAAACCGTGTGTTGTTGGTGCTCATAAACCGCAATTTGATTTACGACGGATATCGCTTGCCCGTCTGGGATATTATAACCGCCCGGCTCCAGAGAGCCTTCTATGTTAACAGCTCCATCAAAATACATTTTCCATGTGTGGCATGCATCGTACTAATGGTGTTGCTGAACTGTCATTACCCCTTCATCGGGGAAGTATGTTTCTAAGGGTTTATAATCCCCTGCAGGTGCGGCGGCCAGTTGATCCGCATTTCCTTGACCTTTGACAGACTTTTGCGTCACGTAGACGATGTCAAATTGTTGTAGGATCAAATGCCATCTGGATAGCCGACAATTTAGTATGGGCTTACTGAACACATACTTGAGAGGATCCACGCGGGATATGAGATGGGTTGTGTGACCATGGAGGTAATGCTGTAACCTCATGGAAGCCCATGCTAAAGGACAACAAGTCTTCTCAATCAGAGTATTCTTGTGTTCACTGATGCTGATTCTTTCGCTGAGGTAATTGATAGCTCATTCTTGACCTCTATCATCTTTTTCCCCCAGTATGCAGCCCATGGCATTATCATTAATGGACAAGTACATGAACAGGGGAACATCATCCCTGGGTGGTACCAAAATAGAAGCGTTAATCGGCTGCTCTTTAATGGTAAGGAAGGCTTTCTGACACTCATCGTTCCATTTCATGGAGGAGTTCTTCCTTAACAACTTGAAGATGGACTCACAGGTTGCTGTGAGTTGAGAGATGAACCTTCTAATGAAATTGATTCTTCCCAAAAATCCCCATATTTCCTTCTTTGTCTGAGGAATGGGTATTTCCTTGATGGCCTGGATTTTGGTAGGATCTAGTTCAATCCCTTTGTGGCTGACTAGGAAACCTAGCAACTTACCTGATTTGACACCAAAGGCGCACGTGGCTGGATTCAACTTCAAGTTGTACTTACGTAACTTGTTGAATAGCTTTCTGAGATGGTCTAAATGGTCTTCCTCCTTTCAGAATTTGACAATGATGTCATCCACGTAGATCTCTATCTCTTTGGGCATTAAATCGGGGAAAAGAGCTATCATAGCTCGCTGGTAGGTTGCCCCGGCATTGATGAGGCCGAATGACAACCGTCTGTAGAAAAAGGTCCCCCAAGGCATGATGAAAGTAGTTTTCTCACGATCTTCCTCAGCGACCATAATCTGATGGTATCCTGCGAAGCAATCTGCAAAGGAGTACATGCCATATTGAGCAGTATTGTCAATAAGAATGTGGATAAAGGGCACGGGAAAGCTATCTTTAAGGCAAGCTTTGTTCAAATCCCGGTAATCCACGCAAACTCGCACCTTTCCTTCAGGTTTAGGCACGGGAACAATGTTAGATATCCACTCCGGATATGTAGACACCATGATAATGCCAGCTTGAAATTGTTTCACAATTTCTTCTTTGACTTTTAAACTCCACTCAGGTTTTAATCGCCTGAGCTTTTGCCTAACTGGCTTGAATCCTTCTTTAATGGGAAGGCGATGAAGAACAATGTCAGTGGACAAACCCACCATGTCTTCATGAGACCATGCAAACACATCCTGGAATTGGGTTAATAGTGCAACCATGTCATTCCGTTGGTTTGGGGTAAGGTCTGAACCAATCTGGATTAACTTAGGGTTTTCTAAGGTTCCAAGATTAAAAGAAGTGGTTTGGTCAAGGTTGGGTTTAGGCTTATCTGTGACCCATTCCTTAATCTCCTGAGGTGTCTCATTGTCCTCTTGTATGTCCATCAATTCTGAGTCTAACTTTGCATCCAAGTTATAGCCCTTGTGGAGAGAAGGCACCTCATCAGCAAGTACAGGCACATCTAAATTCAGAGTCCTGAAATTAAAAGATGCTTTCACTTAATATATGAAACTGTTTAATCATATAAAGTGTTAGTATGTACTGATAAATAACTGCTAATACTGTATAGAAAAGTAAGCAATTAAAGTTATCTACAGGACATAGAGATTTTCTGCCCATTTTACCCTCGTCGACCAATACATGGAGTGCTGCTCCAATTATCGAGGGCAAAGTCCTAATGGACTGCAATGATGGAGGGATTATCATTGTCCTCCTTCTCCCGAATGATAACCATGACATCTAGGAAATCATCATCTGGGGTATGTATGTCTATTTGTATGTTCATCATGAACAATGACGCGTATGCCTGACATCATCAAAGCGATGTCATGTTTATGTTTTCGCTCCTTTTTTCCACTTCAGGATCAGGAATCAACACCTCTTTTGCTTTGAATGTTACTGGTTTTGGAAATAGCATAACAATAACATGGGCTGGCACCTTTACTGGAGACTGTATCAGCTCATGCGGTGCAGATGGAAGAAATCGCCGTGTGGTGGAAGCTTGAGGAACCTGCTTATACTTATGAGGATTCCTATGACTGGAACTCGCAACATTGCCTACTCCAGCTGTTCCAATTTGACTGGACACTTGAATAGGGTGCTTAATACCCTGCTAATTTTTGCCAAGCATTTGTCCAAGCTAATGACCCAATGACATCATTTCTTGAGTGGCCGACATAACCTCGGCAGAAATATTGGGTACGGGAAGTGGTGCTCCAATAGGATTATATTGAGTGTTATTCACTTCTAAGGTATAAAAATTGGTCGATTCAACTTCTGCATTGAAGCTGATGATTGGAAGATCTCCTTGTTTAAGACATTCCGGCTCAGCGTTAACAGTGACTAGACTGTTGTTGATAAAGTATTTAAGTTGCTGATGCAGTGTAGAGGGAACAGCTCCAGCCATGTGTATCCATGGTCTCCCCAATAGCAGGTTGTATCCTTGAGTCTATTCTGAGGACATGGAAGGATACATTGAATGTATTTGGACCAATCTCAATTAGTAGCTCAATCTTTTCAACGGAATTTTGTCGGGATCCATCAAAAGCTTTGATAACCGTATGGCTGCTTTGGATCCGTTTGAGATTAACATTCATCTTCACCAAGGTGGCATAAGGACAGATATTCAGAGACGAACCTCCATCTATCAAAACTCCAGCTAGCATATACCCGGAAGACAAAACTGTAATATGCAATGGCTTGCAATGACCGGTCTCTTCGAGGAGGTATGTTATCATCAGTGAAGGATATCACATTGTTGTTGAAAATGTGATCAACCATATGTTGAAATTTTTCCACATCCATTGATTTCGGTAAGTAGGCTTCTTCCAAAACCTTCAATAAAATCTTCTGATGATCCTCGGAAGAGAAAACCAAGTCCAGTATTGATATTTGATGTGGAGCTTCTCTTAAGCTTAGAACCACCTTGGTTTCATTATGGCCCATACTGCGGAGGAATTTTTCAATCTTCTCCACGGGAATCTTCCCCTTTGCTTTGAGAATAGGCTTTATCACCCTCTGAAGAAGATACAGTGGATTTTCCTTTGACACTGTAGCAGTAGTATGAGACGTGGATCCTTCAGCTTTTCCATAATTCCATGGAACTTTGTGTAAGCTGACAACAGGATATTGTGGTCTGAAAGGTAAAGAAATTGGCTCTGGTGCGGCCACTTTCAAAGGATTATCAGCTCCTTTGAGTTAAATTACTTGTATGGGAAATTCTTTGACAGTTTTATAATCCTCGTCGGATATAACTGCTACTGATCCCTTCTATTTGGTAGGACATGCACTCCTACCCTTAAGTTGCACAGTTTCATTATCTGTCATTTGTAGGACACCGCTATCAATAAGATTTTGAATGAGATGGCGGAGTGCCCAACATTCATCTGTGCTGTAACCGCGAGAATAGGAATGATATTGACACACTCCATTGGTGTTAAATTGTCCTGCACAGGGATTGATTGGAGGTAGAAGGGATGTAATTCTTCCTTCATTGATCAACATTTGAAATATTTCGTCCATAGATTGGCCCAGATAGGTAAAATCCCTCTGATTGGCAAAATCACGACGGGCTTTATCATTTGCTCTCTTTGCAACTTTATCCTCCATAGCTTCGCTTTCTGAAGGTGATGGTGGAGCATTCATAACAAAAGGAAGGAGATAGGCATGCTCCTGTTTGATTAATTGGTGTGTGACTTGATGATGGTGGGTCACCAGTTCTGCCAATTGCTCAATTTGTTTACAAAGAGCTTTCATCTTTCGTTCCATAGTAAACTGGAACTTTGCATAATCCCATTTGTCAACATCGTCTTTGATGGTCGGGGATAATTCTCTGTTGAAACTGGAACTCTGTCCAGTGCTCCAACTGATCATATTGACCTCTTCTTCTTTGTGTTGAGGAAGAGGGTTGTCTTGCACATGGGGTTGATCTGGTTTGGTGACCACGATCTCACCGTTATCTATTAAATCTTGGATCTTGTGTTTCAAGGCCCAACAATCTTGAGTATCATGTCCAGGTGCTCCGGCATGATAAGCACACTTTCGAGTAGCATTAAAACCCCTCCCATTAGGGTTGACCGGTGGAAGAAGACGTGTAATTTTCTTTTGAGTAGTCAAAAGAGCCAGAATATTCTCGAGCGAGTCCCCTAAGTGTGTGAACGTTCGAGGACGCTTTACTTCTCCACTTTTAGTCATTGGAGGGTTTGAAGACTGTGCTCGGAAAGGGGAGTAGTTTCTCCTCTGTATAGGCATGTTTTGACCGCCTTTCTGTCCTTGTAGTATCAAGGAAACAACCTCCTCTTTCTTTTTATGAACCCTCCGGGGGTTGTTTGCCTAAGATCCGGATTGGATGTGCTCAGCAACGGCATTAAGAGCAGCTAGGTCTTGAATCTTACCAAACTTCAATCCTATCTTAGCCATTTCTCCGTGTTTAATCATTTTAGATAATGGTTTGCCAATACCAGCTAAAACTCTTTCATAGAAAGGAGCTTCCTATATATCTATGAAAGTCATGACCATTTCTGATTCGGTCATGGAAGGAATAATTTGAGCAGCAAGGCACCTCCACCTTTGAGCATACTCTCTAAATGACTCATTAGATTGTTTCTTGACCTTGGTAATTTGGTACCGGTCAGGAGCCATCTGAGATTGAAAACTGTATTGAGTGAGGAAGGCGTGAGCTAGCTCTTCCCAGCTATGGATCTTTGAGTTGTCTAATCTGGTATACCACAAACGGGCTTCTCCAGTCAGACTCTTTTGGAACAGCTGTATTCTGAGCTTCTCATTCTCCGCATAAGATCCAAGTTCTCCAATGAACACTTTCAAATGTGTATAAGGATCCCCTAATCCGTCATATTTTTCAAAATCAGGGGTTTTGAATTTCTCTGGATAATGAACCCCATGAAATATTCAAAGGTCAGCATATAAAACACTTCCATGTGTTCCAATCCCTTTGAGAATACGGATAGTTTCCTCCATTTGGAGGACCTTCTTCCTGATGTCACCGGTGTCTAGATCTCCTTTGAGATGGGTGTTTTTAGGGTCTTTGTTAGTTGTATCTAACTGAGGTTCTGGGATGGGTTTTTCCAAACCTTAAGCTCCTCCTTGTGAAGAGGATTCTGTATGTGCAGGCATTTTCGTACCCTGAGCAGATTGATGCAATTCTTTCAGCAGAATAGCCAAATCTATAATTTGTTTACTCAATCCTTCAAATTCTTCTCAGGAAACAGTATTAGACTGGTCAGAAGAAGACATGATTGGCTGTAGCCTCGTGGCCTTTTTGGATTTTGAGCGGGTAACAGTTTTGTTTTTAATTTGATAATTTTGACCCTGATAAAAGGTTGAGGAATATGTTCAAATAAGTGACTCAACTTCATTCATTAGCTCATTTATGCAGTTCTTAAAATAAGCAGTTTTTTTAAGGTTTTGATTTTCATTATATAAAGCAAGATAATCAGAAATAGTAATTTCTCCAAGTTCAGGACTTACCTCGGATGTTTATTGTATATTCCAGTGAAGCACAGTTGAGCATTTTCTTCTTCTTGATCTTCATGATCGGATTCATCATCACTCCATGTCATTAGAGCCTTCCCATTTGCTTTGTTCTTTCTTTTTAGTTGGAAGCAATCTCTTTTGAAGTGTCCAGGCCTTCCACATTCGAAACATGTTTCCTCTTGTGGCTTTTGCTTGAAATCTTTCTTGTTGTTGAAAACTTTTGTTGGTAATTTTGATCTATTCTTCTTTTGGATCAACTCCCTCAATTTTCTAGTCATTGAAGCTATTTCTTCATCCGAATCTTCATCATTGCCTTCTATGTAGCTTTCAGCTTGTAAAGCCAAGGTCTTCTTCTTAGGTGCCTCATCTTCTTCATCATACAATTTTAGTTGGTTTTCAAACTCTTCAAGTTCTCCAAATAAGGTAAGAGTTTCCATTGTATTGATTGTGACTGAGTCTTGAAGTGTAGTAACCTTTGGTGCGAATCGCTTTGGCATGACTCTAAGAAGCTTTCGATTGATTTCATTTTGATCAATCTTTCTTCCGAGCATGCTTAGAGAATTCATTAGAGTAAGGAACCTTGCTTGTGCATCTCTAATTGATTCATTTTTCTCTAATTTGAATAGTTCAGATTCGTGCATTAGCATTCTCAAACTTGACCTCCTTCACTTTAGTAGTACCTTCACGGGCTCGATGATGGTGTGTCCCAAATTTCCTTAGCAGTAGTACAAGAAGATACTTTATCTATCTCTCGATCGAACCATGCCACTTAAAAGTGTATTCATGGCCTTGGAATTATAAGATACCATATACAATTCATTTGAGTCCATTTCCATGAGATTCTTTGGCTTGCCATCATCATGTCGCGGAATGACTGGTCTATTTTCGACTACCCACCATTCCCATGGGTCACGGTTCAGATAGATCTTCATTCTGAACTTCCAAAAATTGAAGTTTTCACTTCATAGCAACATCGGTGGCCTACTTGTGGACTGACCTTCTTGAAAGTTTAGGTGTGCCATAGGATCTTCCCCTACGGCCTGCAACGATCAATATTAGTAGAGCCAAGCTTTGATACCAAATGTAATTCTCTGTATGTGCACACCTAGGGGGGGTGAATAGGTGTTTAAACTAAAAGTGATAAATGGTGAAAACTTTTTAAAATTTTCTGAAATAGGTTTAATTCAGACAGCTATGCCTGTCTGCTTTAGCTTATGTTCTTCGTTTCTTATTATCAGATAGCTAGACCTGTCTGCTTTAGTGTCTGGATAGTAGCGTGAATAACAAAAAAGTGCAGAACGTGAATGACAGTTAAAGGGATAAACAGAAGTAAAAATCACACCAAGATTTTTATGTGGTTCAGCCTCTATCCTCTAATCTAGTGGACTAATCCACGTCCAATCCCAACTAGGATTGGAGACACTTTTTTATTAAACTTAATATTCAATTAAATACAATAAAAAGAACTCCCTGTTACAAAGAAGCCTCAAATCTGATGTTGGACACTAATGCCCCCTTTGCACCTCTGCAACTTGTACACCTCTGCACCTGTTCTCACCTCTGAGACCTTTGAAGCTTCCTTTGAACAGTCCCACTAAACTCTAGAAATTCTAGACCACCAAAGCTAACAGTTTTGTTTTTTAGATTACAATGATGGTGATTCCAATGGAATATCAACTTTCTAGCCTAAGGATAACAGAACATTGATTGCTAGAAAGACTATTAGAAAGCTATAAGAATTAAGAAGAATGAATTGCTACTTTCCCATTTTTGGGCTACCCATAACCGAGCATGATGAAGCTTTATATAATATAAAGGCCAACGACTATATTTGTTAGCAAGAAATCAAATAATTTAAATCCCATAATTAAAGCTACAATATTGACCAATGGAACATATATCACAGTTGATATACCCCATGATTTTAGCAATCAAAGAGTCCAACAGATTTGGTAAATCAAGGATATGTTTTCAAGTCAAACCAAAACACCTTAAATAAAGGAACAAAGAGATTAATAAGGATAAGACCCAATAGCTTCTGTAAGTCTCCTTTTCAAAATAGAATACCAAAATATCACTAACTAATGTGGGCTCCACTAAGCAAGATAAAATCCTTAAATAAGCACCCACGAAATACTCTGATGAAATAGAAGAACCAATTTGGGCCAGCTGGAATTAATAACAAAAGACCATAATATTTGTCATTATTAAAATTATAAATACCAACATACCTTAATAAACTCCAATTCAAATATTCCTTAATAAACTCCAATTCAAATTCTCTAAATCAAATCTTCCTTAATAGACTCCAAATCAAATCTTCCTTAATAGACTCAAATCAAATTTGAAATGATTTTAAAACATTCCAACTTACCAATGAAGAAAATCAAAGCAACAAGTGTTCATGTAAAAACCATAACCCATGCATATTAATTATAATATTATAACAAACCATGAACCATGCACATGTCTAATATACTTAAATTAGTCATCATTCAAAACATCATAAAATCAAAAACCAACAACATTAACATACAACGTGTCTCACCGTTTATGCAAAATGATGACATGCACGAAGCACTAATATCCTGAATAGATATTTAGCAAAGGCAAAGTAAGTAAAATGCATTTGTACACATTCATCATAAATGTAAATGCAACATTCACACACAAGCATATAACAATTTTAAAAAGCTTGTAATGGCGGCTTAAGCCCTCTTATGGAGTCCCAAAGAAAGTCTCCCACCGTCGACGCCGAGATTTTTAAGTGTCCTTTTTTTACTTGTTGTTTTTGGTGTTCTCATGTTAATGTGAGATTTGTTTGAAAAACAAGTGAAAAGGTCAAACATGTGTAATGTCGACGATTTGACTTTAAGAGTCTCCAGTTGGTGTTTTTAACTGGTTGCACCAATGCAACCGAAAAGGTTTGCACATTTACCAAGTGTTTTGACACTGCTAGACGGGTCTATGAAACCGAGATTTATTTTGGGTCTGGGGGCTTGCTTATGCGGAGGGAAGGTGTTAGGCACCCCCCGACATCCGTGTTACCACGGTGACCGCCACTTTTCAAAGAAATTGTTATATGAATGTATGTGTGTGTGTGTGGATCAATGTGCAATTATTTGAAAGTAGTGCGAGGCCTCATTCGCACCTATATACACAAGGTTTGAATTTTATAGAAAAATTTAGTTTTAACCAAGATATATCAATGAAGTTTTGTAAAAGAGGTTTTTCAAACCCTGTGCTCAATAGGAATTGAGACCTTTTCATACTTCCATTTTATTATTAAATGTTTGGCTTGTTTGCTTTTATTTTCGAGATGTACAACATTCTCAAGAAAATAATATACAGCAGTGCCGAACTTCTTATGGGCATGACAGCCATCCAAGGAAACTCGTACACTGTAAAAAATGTACAAGCTGCTTACACCTGAAAAAGTCCATCACGGGAACCGAATCTAGATTCAGTAGGCTGAATCTGTGATCACATGATTCCTAGGCTAACATGATACTGCAGTTTGTATGAAAAGCAGTAAGCAGTTATATATATATATATATAAAAGTTGTAAATATATATATATATATATATATATATATGTGTGTGTGTGTGTGTGCATGATCAGCCACCACGAAGCAACTCCATGGGGGATCAGAAATGTAAATAAAGCAGTAAATGCTATCAACCACCAAGAAGTAAACTCTAGGCGGGACGAAATGTAAATAAAGTAGTAAAAGGCCACGAAGTAAACTCCAGGGCACATATATGTATAATATATATATATATATATATATATATATATATATATATATATCCAGGCTCATCGGATATGTCCGACAACAATTATATATATATATATACAAATATATATAAAATCAATAAACGCTCGGATGTAAAATCCGGGCTCATCAGATATATACGATAATATTATATATATATATATATATATATATATATATATAAGCGAGTAAACGTTCCAGACATAAGTCTAGGCTCAATCGAGGCATAACTCGATAATGTTAGTTCATATAAAAATATATACATATATAAGTATATATATACAGACAGAAATGAAAACCACGGACCGAAGTCCGGGCATACACACACAACATGACTTTCAATGTGTAGGATTGTGTGTGCAAATATGAAGAGAAAGGCTTTATAGAGTATAAGAAGGCTTACAGTGGGCTGCCAATGCAGGCTTCTATGACTCTAAATGGATAAACACTTAGCTCCTACCGATAAATATATAACTGTATGTGGGCTAACAGGTGCTTAAAATGAGGAAACACTCAATATAGGGTGTGTACAAAGCAAATTGGACAGAGCTTCCTCGCCTCTTCTTTTTTCAAAATGGCTACCCCAAGCCCTCTATTTATAGAGGGTACCTACGGCAGCCACAGATGCACCTGCGACTTCTCGGGGTGCCCGGCCCACTTAATCCCGTCGTCTCTCAAAGCACGTGCACTCGCATGTATTGTAATGTCGCCTCGAACTTGCAGAACTTCAATCCAAGCATCCGAACGAGGTATATACGACCTTCTATGGATTGCTTGTGTCGAGAGTTATGCAATGATATGGATTAGTGGTTGTATGAAGTCAGGAAGAAGGGACCATGCCCATAGTCTTCAAGCTTCAAATTCTATCCGGTATGCTGCCACGCGTAATAGTCACTCAGGATTGGAACTCCTTGGTTCTTGTAGTACATTGTTGTATGTATGTATGTCTGAAGTGTTGAGACAACGCGCAAGTGTTGAGGTAGCAAGATGACGTGTGACTCTTCACCGGGGTTATCACCGATTTGAGTTGAAAGCAGACGTTGCTCAGGGTTACATCTGAGTTTGGACTGCTTGTTTGAATGCCGCAATGTCATCTGTGAGAATGCTTGTCTGCCCGGTGTTAGCTCTGGGTCTGAGGTATGAGTACCTCGGTGGGAGGTCTGATTGAAGCTGATTGCATGCATTTGAAACAAGCATATTTTGGGTTATTGCCGGAACTGCAACAACATTCCTTGGTGTTATCGCCAAGGACGAAACTCGGGGTTATCTCCGAGGTTGGAAATGATCCTTCCGGTGTGTGTTTCGGGGTTGGAAATGGTGTTCCTGGTGTGTGTTTCGGGGTTGAGGCTGATGTTCCCGGTGTGTGTTCCGGGGTTGGGACTGAACTTTCGATAGTATCCGGAATGGATGTGAGCTTCCTTCCAGGGTTATGTCTGAAAGATGAATCTGCCCTCCTGCAATGTTAGTAATAGGTGTGCAGAAAATTTCGAGTTTCTACACAGGCCTCGCGATCTGGTTCTCTCCCTCTTCAGCGACATCATCGAAGAAAGTTGCTTCCGTGATGTGTGCCTCCTCTGGTCTAAAGGGATTCTGAGTTGCTGGTACCTTCACTTCTCTCCCTTTCCATATAGCTTTCAGGCACTGATAAAAGACAGAGTGTACCACCCCATAGTCATTTTTCTAAGCCCTTCCCAGCAAGACATGATATGCTGCATCCACCTCTGTAACATAGAACATTACAGGCCCTCGAATCTTCCCAACTTGCATGTCTACCTTGATGTGTCCCAGGGTTTTTGTGCTCTGGTTGGTGAATCCTGTAATGTTCGTTTGTTCCTTCACAATCTTCTTCTTTGGCAAGCCTAACCGTTTGAACATGGTGTAGGGCATAATATTTACAGACGCTCCATTGTCAATGAACGCCCTCTGTATTTCTATGTCGTTGATTACTACTGTCACATACAACGGCCTGTTATGCGGGTATCTTATCTCTCTATTAGCTTTAGAGAAAGATATCTTATTTTCTTCTTCTTCCATTGTCTTCACAAATCCTTTGCTTATGGCCATACAAGTCTCCTGCATTTCAGCAGCCTTAATGATTGCCTTGGTGGCCTCTATCCTTGCTTCCTTAGCCAATCCTATCTGATCGAAAAAAATTTCTTAACTTGGCTCCGTTCATCAATGTCGTCACCTGCAGGCCTGGCTCACACTCCTCCTTTTCTTCCATCATCATCTCCACTTCTGGGATTGTGCTGTAGATAACAGTGTTGCATGTTTCTTTCCCCTTGTGATTTGGCAGTGGCTTGTCATGAACATTGCTTTCCTTTCCAAGTTTAATCTCCCCATTTGCTAGCTTCTCATGGTATATCCTCCTTAGGCTGTAAAAGTCCATAGTGGAATGTCCCGCGTATTGGTGGTATACACAGAAGTCCGGTCTTCTCTTCATCTCTTCCGTCACTATAAATCTAGGACTTGAGGGTTTCACCACCCCATGTTCAATCCATTGCTTGTATAGACCCCTGAATGCTTTCTTACTGCATGTGATAGCCTCCGGGACTGACTTTCTTGCATATTTGTCTCCAGGCCTTCCTTTGCTTCGATCAAAATTTTTCTCATGCTTCTCCCTTTTACCCCTTGTGGTTTTGACTGAGAGTCAGCCAAAGCCACAGTTGATGTCCTCTTTCCCTTCCATGTAATCGTCGCATGGCTAGTGGGCAGTGTCATGATTCCTCCCAAGTCTTGTGCAAAAGATGAGAGGGTCGCGAAGAAATCACAAGCCTTAGTAATGAGGTGGGGCTTGAAGGAATCTAAGGCACCATTGTTGCAAATGTTGACCAGGTTCTTTTCTTCAATCGGCTCTGCGCACTTCTGTGTCTGGGCCTTGAACCTGTCAACGTAATCTAATAGCTCCTCATTCGGCTTCTGTTTGAACCGCATGAGTTCTACAATGGTTAACTGTTTCTGCACATAGAAAAAATTTCTTAAAAAATAGTAATTTTAGGTCATCCCAATCATGGACTGGCCCCTTCTCCAAATTATAGTACCAACTGAAGGCACTATCCGTCAAAGTTTTGTTGAATTCCCGCATCAACAAGTTGTGGTTATTCACTTCATCATATCCCAGCCACGGAGACATCGACTCTACGAACCTGGCAATATGTTCTCTGGCGTTTCCTTTTTCCCCGTTGTATTTTGGAAATGCGGGGGATGCTCAATATACCCTATCGGGTAAGGTTGCCTCCGAATGTGTGCAGGGTAAGGAGGAGTAAAGTCCAACTCTGAGGGTCGAGATGTCTGTCTGCGAAGTTGATTGATCACGCCGATTATATCATCCTTCGTCACATACTAGCTTGTGGCGTGAACTCTCTAGGGTGTTGTGATATACTGTTGTAACGGCGGTGTGTATGGTAGAGAAATTGGTTGATGCACACTTGCATCGTGCAAAGCTGGCACTTGTGGCAGCTGCTGGCTCACTCGCTGGATATGGCTTGGAATGGTTGGCATTTGCACTTATGAAAATGCTGGAAGAGTGGT
This sequence comes from Panax quinquefolius, assembly GCA_020205615.1. NCBI lineage: Eukaryota > Viridiplantae > Streptophyta > Magnoliopsida > Apiales > Araliaceae > Panax > Panax quinquefolius. The sequence continues at coordinate 86,371,178 of CM035159.1, read as the reverse complement.
TGGGATAATGTCTGTCTAAGGTTGGCTTGCTTCCAACCTGGTTTGTGGCGCGTCGCCACTGTTCTGGGGTTCCAAGTTGATGATTGGAACCGACTAATTCTCCGTCGATGGAGGTACAATCTGGTTCTCTTTGTTGTTGCTGCCATTGTTGTTGTCTTCCACTCCTGCTTGTTCCCCCTGCGAATTTACTGAGAACATGGCCTTGAAGGTGGGAATCTGCATCAACTGCTGGCAGAAATTTCCCATTTCCTCTTGCTTCCTTTGCATTTCCAGCATCATGGCCATCATCATCCCTTGCCCTTCTCTTGCTTCCTTCAATGCCTTGAGCATCTCCAGTTGCACAGTATTCGTCTGCTCTTCGCTTGCATCATCGCCTTGCCTTCCTGTGTTGGTTTGTTGTTGATTGGCCATGTATGGTGATGTTGAACTCCCTTCTAAAGCGTCTTCAATAATTGGTTGGTCAAAATCTAGATTTGTGCCTTGGAAAGCTTGAGTTGCTTGCCTTGGAACTGGATCCGGTGATGTAATACTATTTGTTGGTGAAGTAGCTCTTCCTGTAGTTCTCCCACTTCGAGTTGTGGGCATACCCTTCATGAATTCTACAACTCCCCAGCAGAGTCGCTAAATAAATGTGGGCAAGGAAATCGTGCCTTGCTAGTTTAGGGTTTCGTGTTGGCTGAGGAGGAGAGAAATCCACGAAGAGCACGTAATTGATTGATTGATTGAAGAGGGAAGAACGACAAGTGGACGATTACTCCAATGACGCGTGGCAGAACTCCTAGAATCCGAAAATCGTGTTAGGGTTATTGGGATTCCAAGAGCCTTCTTCTTGAGTCCTTCGAGTTGAGAGAATGTCCAAGCCCTTTAGTGCTTTTAGGTGGAATATCTAAGCCTAAAGTCACAAAAAGAGTCCCCCTCCTTCCTAGAATGGAAAGGGTATTTATAGAGTTTCCTGAAATTAAGTAATCACATGTTAAGAACATGTTTTCAGAAAAATTCCAAAAATACCCTTCAGTCATTAGAATAATGCCCATATTGTCATGTCCTTCTAACCACCAATCCAATCCCTCAATCAATTCCCAAAACGAGCCGCCTCCACGAGTCTTCTGCCTCGGGACACGTGGAGGCTTCTCTTGGGTCTAGCACATTTATTTCTGACTTTTTCATCTTCATTCCATTAGGTTATGCGAACCCTAATTTGCACATTTAATGAGGTCGTGAAACTCTAATTGTGCATTTAATTTAATTAGGTTGTGAATCCTAATTTTATACTTGAGCCCATATATATATATATATATATATATATATATATATATATATATATATATAAATAATGTCGTAAGAAGGTGCAAATTAAATACAAAATTAATATAGAAAATAGTGATATCTCTCTTTTTACAGTGTAAAGTTATAAATTTGAGTATATCCAATAAAAGTCAGAATAAGTCAGCGTTCCCAAGTTCATCTGAGGCTCTATATTGAAATATATCTTTAAAATTGTATTGTAATATATAGATTCTCAAAAAAAAAAAAAAAAAAAAGCAATATATATTGTTACAAACTCGTTCTCCAAAAAAAAAATAGTTTATTTAATCTTTTGATTTCTTTTATTCAATATTAAAGTTTGGGTTAAACATAGTTTTTAAAATAATTTTTCAAATTATCTTTTGACTATAAATTTTACGATTCTATTCATTATAAGGTAAAACTTATAAATAAAAAAAATGTATAATTATGTCATGAGGAATTTAAAATATTCACAGTAAGGTAAAGTAGATTATACGTTAAAATAGGCATAATTCACATGTTTCTCAATTAGATTACTATAACATTGGCATACGTTAAAAAAAAAATTAGACGAGAGAGTATAAATAAGCTCCAATTAATTTTATCTACATTGGACTCACATCAATTCACTACTAATTAATTCATTTTGAGGATAAAATAAATATTATATAACATTTTAAATTTAAATTGCGTACTATAGTAATTTTTATGAGAAAAATAAAAAATAAAAATTGCAAACTTTGTGGGACATAGAATAGATTGTATAAAGCTTAAATATGGATTAATATCTTGAATTTTTTTAAAAAATTAATACTTTGAAGATTGTATTCTCAATTTTTTTAATTAGGAATTAAACTTTTAATATTTTTTTTTACTTTGGAGATTGAATTCTCAATTTTTAAAAATTGCAAACTTTGTGGGACGGGGAATAGATTATATAATAATATGCACCACACAAATATAAATATGGATAAATCAATTATTGAACAAATTAAAGCATGCAGTGCGTTCCTTAATGGAGCTAGGCACAAGTGCACATCTCATTTCATAACAGTTTAGGCTGCAATTTGACCCTCTACAATGCCTTCCACAATCCCACAAAAACTTGGATTATCATCTGATAAATATTTCCTAGTTAGTCTATGCAAAATCCTAGCAATTTCAACAATAACCATCTACTTGATATCTATATTCCATTTGTATAACAACCAAAAATCCCCATCTTGCAAGTTTTTCTCCCCCTTGAGCCTCAAATGGCAAAATTCACTCCCAAATTCCTCCACTAATATCACCCATCTCATGTTTGGACTCCTTGGTTCTGCAAATGCATGGAAGCATAGAAAATCCTACATCGAATCATGGTGGCGCCCTAATGTCACTCGAGGTTACATCTACCTCGATAAAACCCCTTCATCCAAGTTTTTCCCTTGGCCATTGTCTTCCCCACCTTTAAGAATCTCCCAAAACATATCTACCTTATTACAAGAAACTAAACATGTTGCGCCAATTATGGTTCGGATGAACCACGCAATCTTGGAAATATTTAGAGAGGATCATGCAGGGGTGAGGTGGCTTGTTTTGGGAGACGACGACTCGATTTTCTTTGTGGATAATTGGGTACATGTACTAGGGAAATATGATCATACCAAATATGTTTATGTTGGTGGTCATTCAGAGACTCTTTTGTCGAATTTTTATTTCTCTTTTGAGCAGGGTTTTGGTGGAGCTGGATTCGCGTTAAGCTTTCCTTTAGCGGAAGCATTAGTGAAGAGTTTAGAGGATTGTATTAGGAGATATCCGTACTTGAATAGTGCGGATTTGATCACAATGACTTGTATAGCTGATCTTGGGGTATCACTTAGTCCAGACAAGGGTATTCATCAGGTATATATGTTTATATCTTTCTTTTGATGTTTGTTATGTAGTTTGTTCAACTATGTACAAAATATGGAGTTTCCTTAATATAAAGATGTACATTTATGCTTCATTTGTTTTGAGAAAACATATTTTCTACAACACGTTTAGAGGTCTTGACTCGTTAAGGATTTAGAGTAAATTTATGAATACATTAGATTTATCCCCTCTTTTCTGAATGCACTATAAAAGGATAGGAAAGAAAAATTGAGTGAGGTAATTCATAGGTGGGCCTCTATCCCACTTGTGTTTTTTTCTCTCATTTTATAGTGTATTCCGGAAGAATGAAGTAAATCTGATGTATATATAGATTTACTCATTTTGTATTTATATTTACATAGCTAGGTTTCAAGGATTTAGAATTGGAAGTTATTTTTTGATAACTATATTTAAATTTTAGTTTTATTGAATTAACTATATTTAAATGCTGGCAAAATTGAATTAGCAAACAACTTTCTCTTGTATATATTCTTACTTTTAGCTGCCAAATTAAGTGGATTTTAATTTAATTCCACTTTTTTCAAAGCAAATAATTATTGAGAGTTAATTGGTAGTTGTGATTTCAGATTGATCTAAGGAAGGATATATCCGGTTTCTTATCCTCCCATCCGCAAGCTCCATTGTTGTCTCTCCACCACTTTGACATTGTGGATCCAATCTTCCCCTCCATGGACCGTTTTGAATCCGCAAAACACCTCATGAACGCCGCAAACTTTGATCAATCTCGTATACTACAACAAACAATTTGCTACGATAGGCAAACCAATTGGTCTTTTTCAGTTTCTTGGGGATATTCTACACATATTTATGAAAAAATTATCCCTAGAAGCATTTTAAAGAAACCCCTCGAGACATTTAGGCCATGGGCGAAGAACAATAGGCCGCCTCATTATCTTTTCAACACGCGATCCATGTCTGATCCTTGTGAAGCTCCTCATGTGTTTTTCCTTGACAAAGTAGACAGAATGTTTATGGGCAATGAGATTGTTACCAGATATGTTCGAGCAGCAGCAGGAGGGTTGCCATTATGTTCATTGAGTAGGAAAAATTCTGCAGATTATATCTCCAAAGTTAAGGTCTTCTCACCAGCAGCAAAGCCAATTGAGGTGAAAATTTCTTTCCTACTTCTAATTTCCAGCTGAAAATTATCAAAGTACTGGTCAATATATATATATAGAATAAATTTAAACAACCATTAAAAAAGTATCTTTGCAAAATTTCTTAGCCAAGTACTTATTAACTATATTAAGATCAGCTTATGGTGAAATTGTCACGCCCTTAATCGTCGTGAAGTTTTATACCTTTTTGTTGAGTTGTTTAATTTTATAAAATGTTTCATTTGTAATGGCTACGAACATGACGCTAAAGTTAAAATACATAATATTTTCTATAATTAATAAAAAAAATTAATTATAGAATCTCACTTAATTATATTTAAAAAAAAGATATAATAAATAAAAATATAAATATACACTATACACTAGACATATATCAATATAAAATTACTGTAAGATATTAATTGTCAGTCTCAAGTCAACTAATTGATTTTATTTCTTGTGATTTAAGTTAGATATCACGAAAAGGATCTTGACCATTAAATAATGATTTCGTGTCATTATATCTTTCTGTAGAAATGAATTGTATTCTTGACCAAATCAAACAATTAATCCTCTCTTTTTGTACCTCAGACAGGAAGAAGTGAATGCTGCGATGTTGTAAGTCATGTGCATGGCACGGATAAGACAAAGGTCAAAGTCAAAATCAGGGCATGCATGAAGGATGAGATAATAGCTTAGCTAAGGTTAAACAACAATGGAAAACAGAGGAAGATAATATCAATGAATATAACGAAAGACTCTGCACTTCCGAGAATCGTTGTGTATATTTGACGTTCTAGAGATTTTCACATAAATTAAGAATAGATGTAATTTTATTATTTTACCCTTAATTAATACTTTGATCTCATTTAATTCTCTATTAATACCAAACTTGATTTCACACTCTCTCTCCTAATTTTCTCTCCTAATTAAAGAATAGAATTTGAACTGTTTTTTGAAAATAGAGAAAATAGTCATTAATGGTGGTGGAGAAGGAAGGGTAGAAAAGGAAACAAATAGGTAAAATATTCTTAGTTTTGTAAAACGTCAAATATTTTGAGAAAAAAAACCTTCTAGAACGTCAGATATAATGGGATGGAGGAAGTATTAGTATTTTGATAATATTTGTTATATAGATTGTGATACAAAACAGACTTTGTTACAAACATAATTAAGTAGCAGAGATAAGAGTCCTAGAGACTTTGATTCACAACAATCCTAAAGAATTGGTACATTGAACTACTAATAAGGGTCCTAGAGACTTGAGTCAATACCCCCTGTCAAGCTGATGGGGCTGGAAGAACTGTCAGCTTGTCTAGAAGAAACCGAAAGCACGGGCAGCGCAGAGCTTTAGTAAAAATATTGGCTATCTGATCTGTATTACAGACATAACGAACCTACAACATTCTTTTAGCAACCTTTTTCCCAGAAAAAATGAAAGTCAATCTTAATATATTTTGTACGTGCATGGAAAACAGGATTAACAGTTAGATATGCGGCACAAATGTTGTCACACTAAATCACTGGAGGATTGTTTAAATAAATGCCTAACTGACCAAAAAGAATCTGTAACCAAGAGAGTTCAATAGTTGTATTAGCAAGGGACTTATACTCAGCTTCCGTTGAAGAATGAGCAACCGTTCGTTGCTTTTCAGAAGATCAAGACACCAAATTTGATCCCATATAAATGGCATACCCGCCGGTGGAACGTCGATCATCCAAACTGCCAACCCAATCAGAATCGGTGAAGGCATGAAGTTGTACCTAATTTTGTGACTTAACAAATGATAAGCCAAGGTGAGCTATAGATTGGAGATATCGGACAATCCGTTTTACCGTTATCCAATGATTATTACTTGGCGCATGCATAAACTGGCAAACTTTATTTACAGAATACGATAAATTCGATCGTGTCAAAGTAACATATTGTAAGGCTCCCACAATCTACCTATAAAACTTTGGATCGCTGCATGTTTCAACATCAGACTTCAAGAGTTTGTCCTGAACAGAGGAAGGAGTTTTTTAAAGGCTTACAAGTACTCATGTTTGCCCGACGGAGTATGTCCATGAAATATTTTTGTTAAGACAATATAATGCCATTAGGTTGATGTTAACGCCAAGATCTTTCAACGTGCCTCAATCACGTAAAGCACATCCAATCCTGCACAGTTCAACAAGTTAATACCAGAAGCTTGACGGCTTGGACCGTCGGGGGATAGCTCCGGCGTGAGAGTCAGTACAGGCTGATACAAGGGTTATCATAGAGGATAAGAATTCTAGTGTATTGATAATGTGGAAAATATCAGTTACCTCCTTGTGTTGTATCCAGTCCTCATATACTCAATTTTCAGTTTTTGTGCCACCGACTCACCCTGACACTACCTCACTGCAGGTAGCTTACCTGCTGATCCCATCACCTTTGTCCACCGCCGGCCGATTCTGTCCAATCCTCATTATTGCATTGCAGAGATAACAGTCAACTGTTATCTTTATCATCATCACAGGTCAAAGCCCAAATGGAAACATTATTTACCCATTGGGTTCGGCCCAATGACTAGGCCCGATAACATCAGGATCCAATAATGATGACCCAATGGATTCACCAAGGAATTCGCCCCAATACACGTAAAATATCATGACCCAACATTGCCCCTCAGTTTTTAATTAAACAGACTGTTTAATGGAAAACTGTAAACGGTCTATGATGGTAAGATAATTGGAGCGATATCAGATAGGGCCCAAAGAATAGAGTACCGAAGCCCATTTAATGAAGTCCAAGCACTTAAGATAGGATAAGACCGGAATCCCAAGTGATAAAGAATTTGAATCCAGATTAAAACTCTCTAAATTCGCCATCATTACTGGCATTAAACACGCCGCCCTCGAGCTTCGCAAACAACTGACAAGACCGCTCTTATAAAAGTTGTCTTTATCCCCAATTTGAAAGTTTTACCGGCTATCCGAATTCTAGACGTTTTGAGCGTCCTCCTTCCTCCCAATCTCTCTTTCTCTGCAATCTTCTGGCAATGGCATCCCAAGAACCAAACCAAGACATTCCCATTGAGGTAACCCCTCTTTCCTCTGCTCCACCTAACCCAAGCCCTACCAAGAGGGCTTTGGGTTCTAACCCCAAATCCACTACTGACACAAATAAAAATCCACCATCAAAGCCCACTCCACAACTTGCTGAATTTTTCAAGGATGAGGAATAATTCCCTCATGCTAATACTCCATCTACTGTCATAGAGGCTGAGTTCGAAACATCCGAACCCGTTACCAGATTCCGGATACTCACTTGGTAAGGGCTCCGACCCCTAAGGAAAGGATGTACCAGTGACCTGAAGGCTGGACTGCCATGTTAGTGACCCTTCTTGAAAAGGGGGTTCACCTACCCCTCCATGCTTTTGTTGTTACTGTTCTAGGGTTCATAGGAGTGGGATTTGCCCAATTAGTCCCCAACTCCTACATTAACATTCTGGCATTCATAGCCTTCTACCACGAGCTAGGGATTCCCCCTGCCATTGACCTTTTCTTCACTCTCTTCTCATCTGGTAAATCTCGGGAACGAGGTTTCAAGATGTTGAGCAAACAGTCTTCCCAAACCCAATACAGAATTCGAGAGGAGACCCTTGATGGACACTCCCTCGAGTAACAAGGGATGGCATAATAAGTGGTTCTTCGTCAAAGGAACCGAAATCTCCTATGTTCCTGATTGGACCATTTCTGATCGTATCTCTGCTGACTTCGGAGATATTTTAGAGGAACGGGTAAAAGAAATGGAAAGTTTTCTAGAGAAGATTCTGATGAAGGAATGGAGCTTCGGGCTTCTGAGCAGGCAAGCATGGTTGTATGACCATAAATGTAAGTCTCAAACTCAGCTTGTTGTACAATTATACCGATTTCTATTAGTATTTATTCGAAATAACTGTTATTCATCCTTTACAGTGTCTCTGATCAAACCGACCTCTTCAGACGTGAGAGATCTAGAAGAATTTCTTTCTGGAAAGGTTTCAGAATCTACTGTTGATCCCCCCACTGAAGAAGCTCAACCAACCGATCCCCCTATTACCGAACTCCTTCCTATAACGGAATTGGTTCCACCTCGTTTAAAGAAGAGAGCTGTTAGAAAAACTAAACCTGATCCTTCCTCCAATTTCAGTGAAAGTTTGTTGGATATGCCTCTGGATGAACGAACTCGAGTTCTTCATACCAAGAATAGGAGAACCAAAGTAACCCATCTCTCTGCCGATGACCTCTGAGTGCCTCCTTCTGAAGTCGATCTTCCCCCAATAATACCTGTGGAGATTGTGGTTTCTGAAGAGGAGCTCGAGGAAAAAGAAGAAACCACTTCCTCTCTTACTCGCAAAAGAAAACTTTCTTCAAGTGATCAACCAGAACCAACACAAGAAGTTATACATACCCAACCATCGCCACCCAAAACTGCATATACCCAACCACCACCGCACCCCGAACAACTCACAACTTCTCCTTCAAGGCCATCTGCTTCTGAAGCCAGGCATGAATCCATAGGTTCTCCTACCCTCTGGCCAGAATTGAATGAGCATTTCCCCTTCCAACTCTAAGATTCATTTGTTCATGATACCGATGACCATCGGTTTGGGAATAGTTCCATCATGGACTTGATCGAGGACGGAATGAAGTATCAAGGAAAAGTAAGTTACTCTTTTAACTTCTTTACTTATCCTCTTGCTCATTTATTTAAAACTGATAGACTAATGTTGAGCATATGCAGGAAAATGCTGTCTTCGGGCGCCTCTGTCCAAAATATAAAGAGGCTGAAGCTGAAGAGAATGATGCCAGAAGAGAAAATGCCATACTGAACTCTGCCCTGGCGAAAGAAAGAGGTGATCATAACATCACCCAGTTTAATAATGAATACCTTCAGAAGGATCTTGCCCAGACTAAAGAACAGCTGGAGAAGATTAAGGCAGATCACTGGGTAATCACTGATATGAACGTGGATCTAGTTAAAAGGAACGAGGTCCTTGTTCAGAAAAGTGAGACCTTGGCGAAGACCAACAAAAGACTAGCTCTCCAAGTGAATGAGTTCAAGACCAGAAAGCTATGTCATCTGAAGGAGCGTCAAAAACTTGAAGATGAAGTTAAAGAACTTCTAACCCTCAGAGACTTGGGTGCCCCTCTGACCGAAGATCTACGTCAAAGAAATCCAAATGAACTACCGAAAGTCAGCTGAGCTGAATGAGGAGATTGTTTGGATGTTCTCTGAAGGGTACAAAGAATGCCGAAGCAAAGGCAAGGCAAAACTTGTCGAAGCTAAGGTAGATCTGTCTCTCTTAGACTCATCGGACGATGAAGACGATGCTTGAAGATGACTTCTTCTTCTGCCCAGACTTAGTATTTTTGTAAAAATTTATATCTTTTTGTGTAAACAGTTTATATATTAATGAAATGTTAACTTCATTCCTTATTACTTCTTTATAATCATTTCTTGTCAATAATTCAGTATCAATCGATTTGAAAAATGTACAAACTCCTTTTAAACTTAAGTTAAACTGTTAATCAATAATCAAACAAATTATATAACAGATAAAATTTAAGTAATAACATAATCCGAACTCAACACTTAAAAAAATCAGGTAATAAAGTAATGCAATACTTATTTGTTACCAAAGTGTGAGACAGATCTGCTTGAATCCAACCGAACTTCCTTACATCATATGGACTTTGTTTACCACTCGGGGCCTAACAAATTCATAAGATCCACCGAACATATAGGCTACCATCGAATGGTCAGCGCCTGCTTCTGCTTACTAACGCCTACCCCCAAAATGATCACAACATTCCGATAACAGCGTCTAGCCAAATCTAAATCCCCTACCACCTCACCAACCCCAAATGCTATCAGGAACTTGATCTCGAAGTGAGGAATTGATGTCACATCTTACAGAGTAGTCAAAGTAAGTCTACCCAATATGGCGTTGTAAGCCGAATCTACATGCACAACATAAAATTTACACATTATTTCTACCTGTTGAGGAGCCGTACCGAAGATGACTAGTAGCTCGATAGTCCCTGCCACTTTGACTAGGTCATTACTGAAGCCATATAAAGGAGCCACATATCCAACCTCCATCTTTTGCCCATCTAGATGCATCCTCTGATAAGCATGTGCATACAGAATATCAATAGAAGACCCATTATCAATCATCATTCGCTTCATATCCACCGAACCCACCTATGCAGTAATCACCAATGCTCCTTCATGTGGTTCGATAGGCTCTGAAGGGTAATCCTCATCAGCAAAGGAAATTACCGTTCCAGGATACGGTCTGTCAATCTTCGGGAGCGTACCCGCCACTGACATAACTGGATCTAAGTATCCACGTATTTTCTTCCCTATCGTCTTTCCTGTTGTCCCCCCGGTAATAACATCAACGATGTGCCTTGGTGGCTGATTCGGAGCAGGTTGTGCAGGTTGAACCAGTTGAGCCACCTGAACAGATCGATAATTCCTCTGTTGATCTTGTTGGTGCTCTTTACCTGCCACGTATTGGATCAATTCACCACTTTGAACCTTCCTTTCTATGAATTCCTTCAAACTGCAACAATCGTTCGTGTTGTGACCAAATGCCTAATGATAATCACAATACTTGCGAGTATTACCCGATCCTGATTTAAGATTATCACAAGGTGGTTCAAAGTAAGGTTGGTTCCTGATCTGATCCAAGATAAAAGCCATATCTGTATTTAGTTGAGTGTATACCTTATTCACCTTCTGAGTGGGAATAGGTAGACGATTCCCTCCTTGACGCCAATTGTTGTTGTACTTCTTCGAGCTACCTTCTGACCGATCATTATTCCCTCTACTCTTCCTCTGAGCGCCTTCAGCTTTATCCCTGTTTGTCTCTTTCAATCTGTCCGAAGAAGGATGCTTCAAGCTATTCATAGCTTCCTCTACCATAATATAACCTTCAGCTTTATCGAAAGCTTCGGATAAACTCTTCAGGTGGTGAAACATCAGCTTCTTCACCAGCTTCTCTGACTTCACTAGATTTAAACCGTTCTGAAATAATCCAATAGCCTGAAGGTCATTGAGATCGGTCACCTGTCTAACTGCTTCCCTAAAGCGTTTCACATACTGGCTCAGAGACTCATTCAAAAATTGTCAAACTTGAACCAATGAACCGGTAGGCTTTCCACCTCTTCCGTTGCTCCCAAAACGAGCATGAAATTTGCTGCAAAGCTCTATCCAAGATGAAACCGAATCTGAGGGCAAAGTTCCCATCCACTACCTGACGTCTTTTTGGAGCGTCATAACAAACGTCTGACATTTGGCAGCATCACTAAAATCATAGTAGTCCATCAGTCTGTCAAATGCTTGACTATGGTCATAAGGAACCCCAGATCCATCATAACTTTTCATGTGAGGCAGCTTCTTGGTAGAATCAGCCTTCTCTTTAAGAATATCTGATGAAAAAGGAGATGCTTTTTTTTCCAAGTATCCTTCACTTGTCGGACTTCGGCCAACTGCTTCCGAAGCTCTTTTACTTCTCTAACCAAAAAGTCCACTCCTTCCGGATTGTGACGAGACATCTTTTTCTGGAGAAATCTTCTTCTTGTAAGTAGACTGACCTCTTCCATCCGAACCCACTGCTCTAGATGGACTTCTCCGATATTGAGTATCCACAAGGCGGGGTGCCTTCATTGGTTTCTCGGGAGTATGACTTCTGGATCTACTTCAGCGTGGGGCTCTGTCACTATGATGAGAATACTTAAGGCGTAATACCTTCTTTGTATTCTCAGGCATGTACTCTCTAGATCTGCTTCTTCGTCTATTGCCACCATGATCCCGAGACCCAATAGGGCGGGGTGCCCCCTTCGGTTCCCCAGGAGTATGGCTTCTTGACCTCCTTCCATCCTGAGGTCGGCCTTGAGATATATGAACAGAGTGTACATGCTCCTTCCCTTCTTTTAGTGGCCTATCTATAGACTTGATACGCCCTTCAAACTGAACATAACTTGATGCCTCATCTTGAAGTGCGGCCATGCAAAGCATCTGCTCGGTTATCTCTTCCCTCTTCTTCAAAAGAACCTCTTAAGCTTTATCTGCCTCTTCAGCCATCTTAGCCAACTTAAAAGCCTTATCATCCTAATCACTTCGGTATCGGGTTCTAGGCGGTGTGCCTTCTACTCGTTTTCGACCATGGTCACGTTCTTTATCAGCTGAGAAAACCAATCTCCTCCTAGCATCGCCTTGAGTCCTTGTAAGAGATCCGCCTGAAATATCTTTGGAAGAAGTACTATCATGAACACTTTTTGAAGGACCCAACCGATCCTTGACAAAGTTACGTTGCAAGGAAGAACTCATGGCCATCGGTTGTCCTTCAACAGTGGCTCTCTTACTCCTCACCATAACTTCTAAAGTAAAGCAGTTGATCTTTGTGATTGAAACTCAAGAACACTAGAAAATCAGCCCTCCTTCTAGCACCAACGTTAACGCTAAGATCTTTCCATGCGCCTCAATCACGTAAAGCACGTCCAATCCTGCACAGTTCAACAAGTCAATACAAGAAGCTTGACGGCTTGCACTGTCGGGGGATAGCTCTGGTGTGAGAGTCGGTACAGGTCGATACAAGGGTTATCACAGAGGATAAGAATTCTAATGTATTGATAATGTGAAAAATATCAGTTACCTCCTTCTTGTGTTGTATCCGATCCTCATATACTCAGTTTCTAATTTTTTGTGCCACCGACTCACCCTGACACTACCTCACTGCAGGTAGCTTACCTGCTGATCCCATCACCTTTGTCCATCGCCGGCCGATTCTGTCCAATCCTTATTAATGCATTGCAGAGATAACAGTCAATTGTTATCTTTATCATCATCACCAGTCAAAGCCCAAATGGAAACATTATTTACCCATTGGCTTCGGCCCAATGACTAGGCCCGATAAAATCAGGATCCAATAATAATGACCCAATGGATTCACCAAGGAATTCGACCCAATACACGTAAAATTTCATGACCCAATAGTTGATAAATAACCTTAATACCCAAAAAGTAATTAAGGCTGCCAAAATCTTTGATTGAAAATTCCCGCCCCAAGGCAGCAATTAACTAATCAACAATCATAGAGGAGTTACCAGTAACCACTATATCGTCTACATACACCAGCATAATTAGTTTCACAATATCAGAACAATACATAAACAACGATGTATCAGATAAAGAAGCAGTGAAACCAATTTGTAGTAAGAAGGTGGAAATGCGATGATGCCTGGCACGTGGAGCCTGTTTTAATCCATATAAAGAACGATGAAGACTACACACATAATCAAGATACAAAGGATCCTCATACCCTGGTGGTTGAAGCATAAAAACTATCTCAGATAATATTCCACGAAGGAATGCATTGTTAACATCTAATTGTCGAATTACCCAAGAATACGAAACAGTCAGAGAAAGAATAACATGAATAATAGTCAACTTTACAACCGAGCTGAATGTCTCATCAAACTCAACACCTTCTTCTTGGTGAAAGCCCTTCGCAACTAAACATGCTTTATATCATTCAATCTGCCCATTTGCCTTTTTCTTAATTTTGTACACCCATTTACACCCAACAATGTTCATATCAGTTGTTTTTGGAACCAAGGACCAAGTACCATTAGAGAGAAATACATTAATCTCAGCAGACATGGCTTCACGCCATTTTGGATTCCACTTAGCTTTGGAATAACAAGTTGGTTCAGTCATGTCATCGACCGTGGCTATCAGAGAAAGAGGTTGGAAATAACCTTGCTTATTGGCCATGGCTCGAGTGAGAATTTTGGTATTTGGGATAGGATCAGGGGTTTTATTTGGGAAACAAAGTGAGAGGTATATGTATCAATTGGTGGAGAGGTGCGAGAATTAGTGGTGGACAACGACGCCATCTGTGAATGTTGTGGTGATAGGGGCGAAGTGGGATGGGCAGTGTAGTTATAAACATCTATTAAGTCTCAAATCTTAGGGTTAGTAGGAGTAGAGACAAGAGTGGGATTTGGACTTGAGGTTTGAGGCATATGTTGAGGAGAATTTATAGGTGTCGGTGTGGATAATGGGTGATGAGCTGAAGTTGCTGGTGTAACCACAGTTGGAGAGATAGTACATGTAGACTAAGTATTATCAAAAACAAACGAAGTGTGAGATGTGGTAATAATGGTCCACGGTGAGGAAAAAAATATTGACACAGCGTAAATGATTTAATTGATTGTGAAGCTGAGAGTAAGGAAAGTATTCTTCATTAAACCGAACATATCTTGCAATATAAAAATGATTTGTCTTTAAATCAAGACAACGATAACCCACATGTGAAGAACTATATCCCAAAAAAAGATAAGTACTAGACCAAAAATCAACCTTATGGGCATTATAATGTCGAGAAACGGGTAACAAAGACAACGATAACCCACATTTGAAGAACTATATCCCAAAAAAGACAAGAACTAGACCGAAAATCAACCTTAAGGTTATTATAATGTTGAGAAACATGTAACAAAGAAACCCAAAAACCTTTAAAAAAGAGTAGTCGGGAGTTTTAGCATATATACACTCAAAAGGAGATTTACTGTTAGATATAGTAGATGACATGCGATTAATCAAGAAAACAACAGTATCAAAAGAAAAATGCCAATATTTAAATGGAAAACAAGAATTTGCAAGTAGAGTGATTCCAGTTTCAACTATGTGACGATTTTGTCGCTCAACCATCCCATTTTGTTCATGCGTGTGTGGGCATGCTAAATGATGTGAAATTCCAATGGACTCAAAAAATGGACTTAGTTTCCAATATTCACCCCCCCCAATCTGTTTAAATTGATTTAATTTTGCAACCAAACTGACGCTCAACAAACAATTGATTTTTTTTTAAAATAGGAAATACATCCAATTTCTTTTGCATAGGATAAAACCAAATGAACTTGGAATAAGCATCAATAAAAAAGCATAAATATTTATGTCCTTCCATAGAAAGATAAGGGGAAGGACCTCAAACATGATCACCATACAAAAGTTCAAGAATAGAAGTACCACAATTATTTGTTATTGGTAAATGAAGTCTGGATGTTTTCCTAACTGTCAAGCATGACATTGTTAGCATGATATACATTGTTGGGCCCTCTATCTAAAAGCTTAAGCTTTTAGATGAGTTGGTTACTTAACATGGTATCAGAGCTCTGGGTGTGCAAGATTTTGGGTTCAAATTTTTCCAGCTGCACAATTATCTTTCTATTAATTTAATAGTGCAAATGCACTTTAATTTCTCCCTTCTCTATAAAAAAAAGTTGCATTTGAGGGGGAGTGTTAGCATGATATACATTGTTAGGCCCTCCATCTAAAAGTTTAAGCTTTTATATTAGTTGGTTACTTAACAAACATAAAGTCATGTTACGAATATACATTGAAAACTTATTATCTCTGAGAATTTGATGAAGAACACAACTGTGAGGGTGGCCAAGACGATTGTGCTAACGATCAGACGAAGCTTTTGCTAAAAGAAATGTAGAAAGAGACTGAGGTGGTGAAAAAATAGGTGTAAAACTGATACAGGCCATGTTTACTCTGTCATGAAAGTAGTGCTCTTCTCCTTGACTTACGATCCTTCACAAAAAAATAAGTGGGGTGAAATTCAAAAAAGACATCATTGTCAATAGTAAATATATGGACAGAAAGTAACGACTTTGTAAAACGGAACATGGAGGATATCATTTACCACAAAATTGGAACTATTAAAAATGAATGAAGTAGAACCAACATGTTTAATATTGAGACCATTAACATTGCCAACTTGAAGTGTATCATTACCAGTGTAGTAATCTGCACGTCTTAATGACGCAATATCAGGAGTTGCATGATGTGTCGCACCAGTGTCCGGGAGCCATTAATGCATAAGAGAGGCAGACTGTTAAAAGAAGGCAACATTAACACTCGATAATTGAGCGTGATTGTAGCGCTGATCATAATTTGCAGCACTATGATTAAAACGAAAATAAATTTGACACTTAGGACCATGATCTGTACGAAATTGTAGTATAAATGAAGGAGAAAAGTGATTATATATAAACTGAACTTTTTTTCTTACTATTTCTCTCTTGATGATAAAAGTGATTACAACAATTGGTATTTATAGGATTACAAGAGCATTCTAGAATTCTTAGCTTATAAGAATAAAACTCTAGATATTTCTAATAACCATTGATATACCCAATACAAAATATTAAATGTTTCAACTTTTGTTTAGAGATATTCAAAGAACCAAATTAATCTATGAATATAGAAAACTAAGAATTTGGTTTAGCTTCCCAACAATGCCTCCCGTAAACCAAATTTGCTTTTTATTCCCAAACTTGCAACATTTCTCTTGAAGACTTCTCTGCTTAAAGGCTTTGTGAAAATATCTGCTAACTGATCTTCCGCTCTGCAATACTCCACTTGAATAATGCCTTCTTTTACCAATTCTCTTAAGAAATGAAATCGAATACTGAATATGTTTCGATTTCTTCCATGTAATCTTTGGATCCTTTATTCTTTGAAATGGTTGAACTATTGTCACAAAATAGTGTTGTTGGACAAATCGCTTATGCTTTAGACATTCCAAAATTCCTTGGAGTAGAACAATTTGACATCCTACTAAAGAAGCAGTGATATATTTAGATTCTGTTGTAGAAAGAGCAACAACAGATTATTTCTTTGAACACCATGAAATTGGGCCACTTCCAAGACTAAAACATATTTCAAGTGCTTTTACTATCATCAACGCTTCTCGCTAAGTCACCATCACAAGATATCCCACGAGATTAATCGGAATACTAGCTTGATAAAAAATACCATAATCAATGGTTCCTTTGACATATCATAGAATTCTTTTTGCAGTCTCCCAATGATTAGAGTATGGTTTCTCCATGAACCTACTTACTAAACTTACTGTAAATATGATATTTGGTCTTGTTGCAGTCAAGTACATCAAATTTCCCACCAAACTTTGAAACATACTAGATTTCACAAGCTCGCCTTCACCTTCTTTACTTAATTTTAACCCTGTGATGCATGGAGTTGATACATGATTTGCATTCTCCATTTGGAATTTCTTTAAAATTTCTTTGGCATAACTTTCTTGTGAAATGAAAATTCCTTTCTTGGTTTGAAGAACTTCAATGCCAAGAAAATGATGTAACTTTCCCAAGTCTATCATTTCAAATTCTTTCATCATGTAGTCTTTAAAATCTTTCAACACTTTCAAATTATTTCCTGTAAAAATGAGATCATCAACATAAAGACTTACAACCATGAAGCTTTCTTGTGATGTGCCTTTGATGTAGAGAGTGGGCTCGTACGGGCATTTCGAAAAACCATTTTGTTCAAAGTATGAATTGATTCGGCTATACCAAGCCCTTGGTGATTATTTCAGTCCATAAAGTGCCTTCTTCAATTTATAAACTTTGTTTTCTTCTCCCTTCTTCACAAAACCAGGTAGTTGCTCAACATAAACTTCTTCTTCCAAAAAACCATTCAAAAACGCAGATTTCACATCCATTTGAAATATACTCCAATTATTTTGAGCAGCAAGTGAGATAAGCAAACGAACAGTGTCAAGTCTAGAAACTGGTGTGAATACCTCAGTGAAGTCTTCTCCTTCCTTTTGCTTATACCCCTTTGCTACTAGTCTAGCCTTGTTTTTTTTGACGGAGCCATCTGAATTCATTTTTGTTTTATATACCCATTTTACGCCAATAGAAATCTTGTTCGGAGGCAGATTTATAAGCTCCCACGTTTTATTCTTCTCAATGGCTTTCATTTCTTCTTCCATGGCTTGTTTCCACTTTTCTTCTTTTGATACTTCATCATAAGAAATTGGATCTTCTCCTGCAAAGAAAGCAAAAAATACAGTATCATCTGAATCAATTTGCTCGGTTGACTCATAAATTTCTCTTAAGCTCCTTGTTTTTCTTGGAGGAGTGCTTTGAGGAGACTCGTGAGAGTTTCCACGAGAAGAGTATCTTGGAGAAATAGGCTCGCTTTCATCTTGAGAATCATCATTAGTATCATAAAAACTTGGCCAATTTTCAGGAAAATCAACTCCTGAATTAAATGAAGAATTTTCATCAAATCGAACATCTAGACTAATCACTATCTTCTGTGTCACTGGATTGTACAACTTTTAAACTTTGCTTCTTTCACTGTAGCCGATAAAAATACACTTCTCTGATTTATCATCCAATTTGTTCCTCAATGCATCCGGAATATGTGCATAAGTAACACATCCAAAGGTCCTCAGGTGACTAACTTTTGGCTTCACTCCAAACCATGCTTCATGAGGTGTGCAACTGTTCAGACTTTTTGTAGGAGAGACCGTTAATCAAATAAACAACACAGATACTGACTTACGCTAAAAACTCTTTATCTACCATTTTCATTTTCAGCATGCATCTTGCCATTTCCATGATGGTTCGATTTTTTCTTTCACTAACACCATTTTGTTGTGGTGAATGCCTTACTGTCAATTCATGCCTAACTCCATCATTTTTGCAATACTTCTTAATCGGAAGATATGCACGACCTCTGTCGGTTCTTATTGTTTTAATTTGACAACCAGAAAATTTTTCAACTTCAGCTTTGAATTTCTTAAAATCTTGAAACGATTCAGATTTTTCTTTGAGAAAATAAACCCAAACTTTTTTCGAGAAATCATCAACAAAGGTAATAAAATATTTGTTACCTCAATGAGAAATAACCGGCATTGGTCCACAAAATCTGAATGAACTAGTTCCAACACCCTTTTTGATCTCCACGAAGATTTTTGAGGAAACGGTTCTATGTTGTTTTCCAAGTTGACATGCTTCACAAATCTAATTTGTTTGATTAATTTGAGGAAGTCCTTCAACCATCTTCTTTGCTGCTAGCAATTTTAGGCTGTCATAATTTAAATGACCATACCTGTCATGCCACAACTTGGAAATTCCTTTATCAATAGTAGTGAAACAAGAAATGTTAGCAACCTGAAGTTTTATAGGAAAAAGATTATTTGAAGTTACTCCAATTGTTGCTATCAGCTGATTTCTCTTTGACAAAAAACAAGCATTATCATGAAAATGAATATCAAACCCCTTCTTCAAAAGGTGACCGGTGCTATTATTTTTTAAACCTGGAAAATAATAAACTTCAGACATCTTCTCCACTTTTCCAGATTTTGTTTGAAAAATAACTTCACCAACACCTTGAATTTTGTAAGCTCTATCATCTTCAAATTTTACCTGTCCATGGTTAGATTCAACCAAGTCTGAAAATAAGTTCTTGTTTTCGGTCATATGTTTGCTTGCACCACTGTCTAAATACCAAACATCATCCCTATCATCACCTTGAAATGCCAGCAACAGAGTATCCTGCACATCTTTTTCATTAGTTTTGTTTTCATGCATCAATCCGGTCTCATTTTGTGTTTCCTCCATTCTAAAGAGATATTCTTTATATGTATGACCGGGTCTATGACAATGGTAACATTCAAAATAGCCTTGACCTCTTCCTCTTTGATAACCACTTCCTCTTTGATAGTCACAACCTCTTTGATAACCACGACCTCTTCCTCTTTGGAAGTTTTTGTTCATATTTTCTCCACCTTCATTTGAATCATTTTTGTTTACATAACCTCTTCCTCTGCCTTGAAAATGAAAATCTTTACCTCTGAAGTTGCCATTACCACCACGACCACGACCACGACCATAGTGAAAACCACGACCTCCCGTAAATGAAAATTGGGATTTAAGAGTTTAATCAGGAAGAAGAGAAGGATTTCTTTGATTTATCCTTACTTCATGAGCCTTCAAGATCCCTTGCAAATCTTGAATAGTAAGAGATGATAGATCTTTTGATTCTTCAATAGCTACCACAACATAATCAAATTTTGGTGGTAAACTATAAAGAATTTTTGCAACAACTTTTTGATCATCTAAAACTTCACCATTGGATGCCATTTGATTTACAACTGAATAAACTCTTGTAAAATAATCTGAAATACTTTCATTCTCCTTCATTTCTAATTTTTTAAATTCTGTTCTTAAGGTTTGGAGGCGTACCTTTTTTACCTTTTCTACACCTTTGTATGTAATTTGAATAATCTCCCAGACTTCCTTTGAACTTTTAGCTTTAGCAACTCTTTCATACACCGGCATCTCAATTGTTTGATAAATTTGGAAACGCGCCTTGCCATCCTTCTTTCGATTTTCCTTCAAATTATTTTTCTGTGCTTGTGTCAAGGCATCTTCATTTTCTGTATCCTCGTATCCTTCATCCACAATATTCCATAGATCCACTGACTTGAGCAATAACATCATATTGTCTCTCCAATAATCATAATTTTCTCCACCAAAATGAGGAATAAGTGAAGTCATGTTATTGGAACTTGCCATTTCTTTAATTAATGCTCCGTAGCTTGCTTTTTCTTCTCTACTGCTTCGGGTTTTTGGATCTCTGTTGTTAGCGCTACTTTAATTTCTTTTTCTACTTCAACCTTAACAGGAGCATCAATCACTTGGTACTTTATCTTCGTCATGGACCCGTGCAGTCATATCAATTACTTTAGATAAGCAGCTTGTCAGGAAGCTAGCAGTGCATCATCTTCCACCCAGTCAACTATATCTACTAAAGCAGCTTATGAAGTTTTGGAGGGATGTAGCTGTCATTTACTGGGATAATTTTGAGCGTGACCCTGCTAGCTATTTCAAAAGCCTTCGCAACAAGAATAAATAAAACAGAAGCTCTGATACCAATTTGTAGTATAAATGAAGGAGAAAAGTGATTATATATAAATTGAACTTTTTTTCTTACTATTTCTCTCTTGATGATAAAAGTGATTACAACCATTAGTATTTATAGGATTACAAGAGCATTATAGAATTCTTAGCTTATAAGAATAAAACTCTAGATATTTCTAATAACCATTGATATACCCAATACAAAATATTAAATGTTTCAACTTTTGTTTAGAGATATTCAAAGAACCAAATTAATCTATGAATGTAGAAAACCAAGAATTTGGTTTAGCTTCCCAACAGAAATCCTTGAGTAACATTATGATGATTACTGAAATTGCGTCCCCTAAAATTGCCATTCAGTTTATTATTGAAGTTACGACCTGTTATTACCATTTTGCCAAAATTTTTGATTATTATTTCTGTGGAATTGGCGTGACCCAGTAGAGTTATTATTTCTGTGGAATTTTTGCTAAAGTTGTCGAAGGGGAAACACTTGAGTCGATGATAATGGTTAGAGACAGACCACCGAACTAATTTGGCTATTAGTTTTCTAAAACAACAACTTCTGATTTAAAAGAAAACCAAGGAAAGTGGAAAAAGTCAGAGTTTTTGGATGGGCATCAATAGTTGCCATAATAGTATGATATTGATGATATTAGGGCGAATGCCCTTGAAAACATTCACAATGAATTATTTCATTGACATAGGACTACTGTGACGCCCCCAAAATAGGTATACATCATCTATCTTGGGTCGCCAAATACATGGTACAGAATACAACTACAACTTAATTATACAACTGTCATGTAAAATACGACAAAACATAGCTGAGAGTTTTAACACGAATATTGTCTCCTAGACAATATCCAAATTCAAATTCAAATTCAAATTCAATCTCATTACAATTATTATCACATTATTTCACAGAATAGTGAGGACTACTAAAGCAACTATCTGGTCCGTCACTCCATTCCCCGACTAGTCCCAGCTATATTCTCATTTTCTAAAGAGAACTGTGAAAGAAAAGGGTGAGCTTAACTAGCCCAGCAAGAAATATTATGACTAAGATAATATAGAATAAATTATCCTTAGCCTTCAATAGTATAACACTGATAGAATACAATAGACAACAAGTTTTAGATCAACAATTGCAGCGGAACAAGCAATCCATTAGAAGAGTCAAGCAGAGCATGATATCTACTATCTTCTATGATTTAAAAGTTTACCATCAATTTTATCGCTGAGACTCAGCTTAATAAATAATCCATATCACTGAATTATCCATGCACTACGAGCCAAGGATATTCCACTACAAGAAAAATGCTTATTTGCGACCAATAATATCAGCGACCGCCCTATCCGGTCGCTGATAATAGTAATAGCAACCGTTATTTGTGACCACGATGGATTCTAGTCGCTAGTTAATATCAGCGACCGTATGCGGTCACTGGTCGCTGATCGGCCGCTGGCATGAATTTCCCTCCCAAAAATTAGTGCAAAACTTTGGCGCGATGACCAATCTCTATCAGTGACCGTATGCGGTCGTAGATATGTCCACATCATTAAAAATTAGTGATCGCATGCGGTCGCTGATGGTGGTGCTGATTCTCATAAACTTAATCAGATTTAGGTTCGCTCGATCAGTATAGAGAAGAAAAGAAAAGAGGAAGATATAGACGAGGGAACCGAGGGAGTAGGGGGGAAGAGAAGAGGGATGGAGACTACCGACTTCATCACCGGCCGACGCCTTCACCACTGCCGGTAACCCCCAATTAATCCCTAAATTAAACTTTCTATTATTACTGATTGAATGGCCATGGTTTGTTTTTCTTTTGAGTTTGTATGAACTCTTGTCCTTTATTTTACTTGGCTGATATTCCGCATATGTGGTTTATTTTATTGCTCTTCTTCCCCCACATGGCTGATCTTAAAGTTCTTGGTGTTAATGATAATGCCCTAGCTAATGCCCTGTTCAGGTTTTATCCACATAAGTATTGGGAAAAAATATAATCATCTTGCGATGAAAATATTATGCTAGTTATTTATAAATCATTTGACTGCATTGCATTGATTGCAGGAGGTAGCAGTAAATAAAATGTTCTTCAGTTTGTTTTTTATTTATAATAACACTGTCATTCCCTATTTCTGTTGCATTGCATTATTTAGTTAACATATCTAGATACACTGCTATATATATATATATATATATATATATATATATGAATGTTAGTAAATTTTAAGAAGTGGATGTATCCATGTGTCGACGTCGGGATTTTTGAGTGTACCTTTTTCGTTACTTGTTCTTTGGTGTTCTCATGTTAATGTGAGATTTGTTTGAAAAAATAAGTGAAAAAGGTCCGACATGTATAATGTCAACGATTTGACTTTAAGAGTCGCCAGTTGGTGTATTTAACTGGTTGCACCAACACAACCGAAAAGGTTTGCACATTGACCCAGTGTTTTGACACTGTTAGACGGGTCTATGAAACCGAGATTCATTTTGGGTCCGGGGGCTTGATTATGCGAAGGGAAGGTGTTAGGCACCCCCCGACATCTGTGTTACCACGGTGACCGCCACTTTTCAAAGAAATTATTATATGTATGTGTGTGTGTGTGTGTGGATCAATGTGCAATTATTTGAAAGTAGTACGAGGCCTCGTTCGCACCTATATACACAAGGTTTGAATTTTATAGAAAAATTCAGTTTTAACCAAGATATATCAATGATGTTTTGTAAAAGAGGTTTTTCAAACCCCGTGCTCAATAGGAATTGAGACCTTTTCATACTTCCATTTTATTATTAAATGTTCGGCTTGTTTGCTTTTATTTTTGAGATGCGAAGCATTCTCGAAAAAATAATATACTGCAGAGGTTAAACCTCCTCATGGGCATGATAACCAACCAAGGAAATTCGAGATAATTGTAAAATAATGTACAGTCGCTTATGACTAAAAAATGTCCATCATGGAACTCAGAATCTAGATTCGAGAAATGAACTCGTGATCACATGATTCTAGGCTCACATGAATCTGCAATTTGTATGGAAAGCGATAGCAGTTATATATATAAAAGTGTAAATATATATATACGTATATGATCAACCACCACGAAGAAACTCTATGGGGATCAAAATGTAAATATATAAAATATATATATATATATATATATATATATATATATATATATATATATATATATATATATATATGGATATGATCAACCACCACGAAGTAAACTCTGTGTGGACGAAATGTAAATAAAGTCGTAAAAGCGATCAACTACCACAAAGTAAACTCAAAAGGTGACGAAATATAAATAAAGCTATAAAAGGCCACGTAAGTAAACTCCAGTAGGAATGACGAATGAATGTATATATATATATATATATATATGTATGTACAAATATATATATATAAAAGCAGTAAACGCACCGGATGTGAATCCAGGCTCATCGGATATGTCCGACAACAATTATATATATAAGTGTATATATATATATATAAAAAATTAAACGCACCGGATATAAAATCCGGGCTCATCGATAGAATGTATATATATATATATATATATATATATATATATATATATATATATATATATATATATATAAAAGCAATTAAACGCTCCGCATCAAAGTTCAGGCTCAATCAAGGAATAACTCGATAATGTTAGTCCATATATGAAATATATACATATATATAAGTATATATATACTGAGACAAAAATGAAAACCACGGAATCAAGTCAGGCAAAAACACACTCACACGACTCTCAACGTGTACAACAAAGTGTGTGATAATATGAGAAGAAGGCTTTATGTAATATGAGAAGGCTTACGGTTGGGTCGCCAAAGTAGACTTCTATGACTTTAAATGGATAAACACTCAGCTCCCTCCAGATAAAAGATAGCTATATGTGAGCTAACTAGTGTTTAGAAGTGAGGAAACACTCAAAAGATGTGTATGCAGAGCAAAATGGACATGGCTTCCTCGCCTTTTTCCCTCTCTCTCTCTCTCAAATGGCTGACCCCAAGGCTTGTATATATAGATGGATGGCCGCAGGTACACCTACGGCAGCCGCAGTTATACCTGCAGCTGGTTGTGGTGCATCCGAGCATCGCGGGTCCTGTCGTCTCGTAGTACGTAATGTCTGCTCGAACTTGCAAAACTTTAATTCGAGCATCCGAACGAGTTATATCTGACATTCTTCGGATCGCTTGTGTCGAGAGTTACGCAATGACATGGATAGGGGTTGTACGAAGTCAGGAAGAGGGGTCTATGCCCATGGTCTTTAAGCTCCAAATTCTATCCAAAGTACTGCCACGCGTAATGGTCACTCGGGATTGTCAGTCCTCGATTCTTGTGGGACATTGTTGGATGTATGTATGAAGTGTTGAGACGACGTGCCATTATCGAAGGAATAAGATGACGTTTGACTCCTCGCTAGGGTTATCTCCGATTTGAGTTGAAAGTAGACGTTGCTCAGGGTTACAGCTGAGATTGGACTACTTGTTGGTATGCCGTGATATCATCTTGTTGATATGGTAAGATGACGTTGTGACTCCTCACCGGGGTTATCGCCGATTTAAGTGGAAAGCGAGCGTTGCTCGTCGTGGTTACTGGTGAGATTTGATCTTTGCTTGTTTGTATGTATCACTGTCATCTGTGGATGTTCCTGTCTGCCCGTTGTCAACTCCGGGTCTGAGGTGTGTGTGCCTTGACAGGATGTCTGAGGTTGAAGCTGATTGCATATGTTTGAAACAAGCATTTTCGGGGTTATCGCCGAAACTGCAATGACATCTCTCGGGGCTATCATCATGGATGGGGTTGCTACTCCCAGTGTTATCTCTGGGACTGGAACTGAGCGTCGCGGTGTTATCGCCGAGATGTAATCGTCCTCTCCGGTGTTGTTCTTGGGTCTTTTTGATCTGCATATCTCGGGGTTTTCTCCGAGATTGGAAATGACATTCCTGGTGTGTATTACAGGTTTGTGATGATGTTCCCGGTTTGTGTTATGGGTAGGAACTGAACTTTCGGTAGTATCCAGAATGGCTGTAATCTGTCTTTCAGGGTTATCTCCAAAAGACGAATCTACCCTCCTGCAATGTTAGTAATAGGAGTGTAGAAAATTTTGAGTGTCTACAAATGCCCCTCTTTATCATATTCATGCAATGCAAGGCATGGATAGGATAAAGAATACTAGACACTTGAAATGTAAGCAAGATAAACATGATGCTATATGCAGCAACATGATGCAAATGCATGTAGAATGCATGAATGATTGTCAGGTAATCCTGCTGGGATGACAATTAGTGATGGCTTGGACATGCAATCTAAGTTTCCAAGGATGTTGACGTTGGGGCTATCACCAAAGTCTTGAATCCTAGACACTGGCTTATATTCCATAGGGGTACCTCTTGTGTGTACGAGATCTGTGGGGATAAAGCTTTGTCTGTTTGAGGATGTGTATAACATATTCCCTCATTCTGTCGGAGTTACTGCCAACAGTTTGTTGTTATCAGGGTTGCCTGATCTTCGCTGATGTGTGTATCACCGGATAAATCCCTGCTGGATGCATTGTTAAGGCTACTTGACCTTCATTGATGTATGTGTCAATGGTAGCATTGCATTGTAGCCCCCGCCAGGGAAGGTTGCTTCGATGGGTTTACTTCCCATCGGCTGACATGATGTCAAGGCTGCTTGACCTTCATTGATGTGTGTATCAATGGTTGCATTACGTTGTAACCCCCACCGGGGATACGTAGATGCTTGAAAGATGTGCGTTATGACCCCCGCCAGGGATACGTAGATGTTTGATAACTTTTGTGTTGTAACCCCCGCCGGGGAGGTTTGATATGTCATGGTTTTGCATTGTAACCCCCGTCGAGGATACGTCAGGGTTGCTTGACACTCATTGACGGCATTAGACCTTTGCGGGGTATTGCTGAGCATGATCTATGAAAGATGAGCTCATTGGTATAATATACCCTACATTCAGGCGAATACCTTTGAGACGACGGGATTTTAACTCTGACCGACGAGAAACCAGGATTTCAGGCTATTTTGCTCAATCGCGTAGCACTTTTATTCCTGATTTGGCCTTTTCTGCTTGTGAGACCTCCTTTGCAACTCTAACTGGAGCAAGCCGGAGGTGCGGTACCCATGTAGGAGTGCCGCAGGTTAGCCTACAACCAACCGTGCCTATGTATAGGCAAATGGTTACTTTTATAAGTCATTTTCAAGTTGCGCAGCGAAGGAAATCCGAGAGCTCTTCTTCAGATCTGCTGAGTTCGGGCAACTTTCTGCATATTCTGCCACCGTACAAGTGTTATTCACTGTCCTGTTAACACATGCATGTATTTTTTTTCCAATTTTTGTCCGTTGGAAAATGACTTATCGCATGAAATGCATTTAGACATATAGTAGTGAATATGCATGTTGATATGACTTGATAAAAAATATTCAACATAGCAAATGTTAGTATTAAACCATGCTAAACATAATGATGTGAAAAAATTTGACTTTTGAAACAGTCAAATTGGCACCTTTTACTGTCATTTCTTATCCTATATGAGGACAAATGAGTAAAGGTAGACAAGCAAAATAATCCTGGTAATTAGACTACACTTACGGATTTTTTACTACAATATACTGATGTATACAAGATGTATATGACTGTGTATAGGTGTGCTACTGAATGGCCACCTAGTCATGCCTGTGTGCATGTGGATAGTCCCATTTACAAAGGGGCTATGGCAAAATTTTCCCAAAATGTAGGTATTGGGTAGTCATGCATTTTTAACTCTACTGTAGATGTATGTTAAAGCAATGCATGCATGCATGTAATCATAGAATGCATTTTGAAAAGACTCCAGGTAAGAAATTACCACACCCTTTCTGAGGTGATTTGGAGACTTGCTGTCCAGATATCATGGATCCGGATCACCGAGAAGTAGTTCCCAGCAGACCACTTTCGTGTACGGAGGAGGGCTTTTGAAGAGCCTTAGCGCCGTTCTGTTAGAAAACCTCGTCAGCTTGGCGGAGGCGGTGATACGTCCTATTCGGGTTGAAGTACCGAATGTCGAGGACGAGGAGGAGGATGCACCGATTGAGGTTCCTGCTCCTGCTGTACGTGTTCCCCGTAGGGAATCGCCAGGTATTTAAGTGGCAAACCCAGATCTTCTGGGTGACTTTAGTAGGCATCCTTCAGTATACCTGTACGCAAACGAGGTATGAAGTTAGATCTTTAATCTTCCTTATTTCCTATTGATGAAGAGTCAAGGAGTCTGATGTTGATCTGTATTTGATGTAGGTTCCCAGCTTCACACAGCCTCGAGGGAACTGGTTTAGCATCCACTCTCTGTATCAGGCCTTGTATGATGACTACAGAGTGATCGTCCATGGCTGGGGATTCGGGAGGTTCTTCTCCATTCTACCCCGTCGCTGTCCTTGGGGTTACCTCAGGGCATTGTCTGAGTGATGGTTTCACCAGACTCAGTCACTTCATTTGCTGGACTGCGAGGTGATGATGACACCGATGGATTGGCGGTTTATCACATGTATAGAGTTTGGAGGGGAGCAGTGTTGCCTTATACTCATGGATATCACCCCCATCGCCGTCCGATCCTTATTGGGAGTTCCTATGAGGCGCTTAGGCCGTGGACTGCTCAGATAGGTCCTTTGAGCGTAGATGCTATGAGCGGGCTTTGAGTGATCCTATACCTGATGATGTGAGAGTCAGGGATCGCATTCTTCGGCGATTGTTCCTGATGATCATTAGGGGCTGCTTCAAAGAAGATAACTCTTCTACGGTGTTCTTCGCTTTGATCAGCGCCACTCGACACGTGGACCGTGTAGGAGAGTATGATTGGGGTTCCTACACCTTTGCCTACTTCCTCAGGGGAATGTGCATGCGATCGCAGGGCTTGACCGAGGCGTGGTTAGGATTCTACCCATTTCTGCTGGTGAGTGTTTCTCTTGTCTTTTCCCATGTATGGGTTAAGAGTGTTGACTGACAGCAGATATTTGCCTTTGTGTTGGCAGTTTTAGGCCTATAAGAGGCTTCCTTATTTGCGTCCTGTGAGCGTGTTAGGTTTAGACACCTATTCACCAGGACAGAGATGGCATCATTCCATACTGGCAGAGGTCCCTGTTGCTGAGGGTTTCACTCATTTCCGCCTACAGTTGGAGTTGTTGACAGCCGATGTCATCATATGGATTCCCTACTCTGGAGAGCATTTGGGAGTTGGTTTTGAGGATGGGTACCCGACTGGAGTTGAGTACGTCATTTCCACCCGTAGGATTCCTCTCTTCACAGATGGAGGATGGGAGCTCTATTTAGGAGAGCGTGCTATTAGGAGCACTACGCGAGGGATTCGTATACCGATCTTGCCTCCTGTCAGGCGTTATTAGCCTATTTTACAGTCACCCATCATTGACATCCCATTGATGGGGATTTACGGTTTTACATTATCAGAGGGCCCCTGTTCTCAGGAGATGTTCCAGCATTAGTGGATTCCTTGTATGATTGGAGCTCAAACCCGTGCCACACAGTTTATGGGGGATATGGTTCCAGGATCCGTGATGATGACGAATTGGCTAGCCTGTGTCAAAGATCCAAATCATGTGACAAAGATTGACAGATTGACTCGGCAGCTGGACCGGTCACATATTTTCATTCGGCATTTGGGCAGAGATCCTGCAGAGGTAGATACTTTTGATCCTTCCAGCTCTGGCACTGGTCCCTCCGGTGACCCATATGGTTTTACTGGCGCAGATCCTCCTTTGTATCGGCCTGACATCCCTATAGATAGAGATCCAGTGACTCAGGAGGAGTTGCATCAGGTGGACAGGATCGATGATGTAGACATCGACACCATTGACTTTTTCTGATGTATTTCTCGCTATCTCTTTTAATAGGCCTCTGTTGTATGTTGGGTAGCTTCGCCCCATTTCCCTGTATTTTAGCTATACAAAGATGTATTAGATGATGATATACTTAGGAATGTGTGTACAGTTTTCCATTCCCTATATCATATTTCCATCTATCAGATCACGCAT
Organism: Panax quinquefolius; assembly: GCA_020205615.1. NCBI lineage: Eukaryota > Viridiplantae > Streptophyta > Magnoliopsida > Apiales > Araliaceae > Panax > Panax quinquefolius. The sequence goes on along the minus strand of CM035159.1, from coordinate 86,341,051 downwards.
GCTATTATGTTATGCATATATGTATGTATGTCCAGAGATATTCAAAGATTGACCCTCGGATGGTCTTATGACATTACCGCATAGATGTCTTCTTCGATAATTAGTCAGATTGATCATACCCCACCATTTTGGTGGTGGTAGCCGGTACGCTTCATGGTATGATAGTATATCACCATCGGATATGGTGATCGTAGATGATTTACTACAAAGATACTATGACCCTATTGATGTTTCAGTTCCCACAGATTTGTAGAGGGCATGCTAGAGCATTGGGTATCGAGAGACAAAGTTTTCCGATTTGGGACCTGTGGAGTCGACTCTACTTTGGAGGAGTATGCACGGTTGACGATGTTGCGGCTGGACAAACCTTGCATGCATATGGCTATTGGAGACATGAGCAGACAGTTTATGACCCTCACCGGATTGAGAAGTAGAGTGGTCCAGGACGAGATTAAATCCGGCCACGTGATATCCCAAAGATTTCTTTGATGAGTTTGGCTCGAGGATAGCTATACGCACTACATTCCGGATTTCACCACACCGGAGGATCATTGGCGTTCAGCCAGAGTAGATGTATTGCTTCTATGCATATTGTCATACGCCTTCATACCGCTGGTACATGGATGAGCTGGATATCGGCGCCATTATGGCAGTGAGAGCTCTCAAGGAGGGTCATACCATTGTACCGATGATTATCGTAGAGACACTAAGGTCAGCTACATATTACTGCACTTATCTCGCAGGAGTGTTTACAAGTAGTTCGATCATGCTGTATGTGTAGTTTATGTCACACTTGAGACCGATTGGCACATTTAGACGGCAGGGGTTTTGTTTCACCCCGGAGATAGCCATGTCATACTCCTTTTCACCGCAGAGTGCATAGATGTCGCGTGATCGTGGTCCTTTTCCGGCAGGATTAGGATCTATTTTCCATATTGCCGTGTTCAGGGATTAGCTCACCCTACAGCTTCGTTACTCATACTCCGGGCATAGATTATCTCCCTCTAGCTGGATTGAGGGGCATGATTACTTACCACCCACTGGCCATGATGTGTGGTTTGACGAGCCAGATTTTCATCCTTATGAGGGGGCAGTGAGTCGGTAACCGGCGTCACACCATTTATTAGCGGAGGATAGATCCAGTTGTATTCTGTTGGGATCGGCCGAGAGTCTAGTTGAGTTTTTCGCCACCATCCACGTTGTTTCGCAGAGTATTCCGCATGGATGGAGACAGAGATGATTGGTCATGGCGAAGATCCACAAAAGGTGAGACCGATTTCGATGATGAGGAGCCTATAGAGGAGGCTATTATTCTATCGATGATTCGATCATTGGTCGCCAAAGATTTATGATGGATTCTCCCACCCCGAAAAGTGTGCTGTTACTCAAGATTCTAAGCACAACATTTGGAGCAGAGCTTACATCTGATGACCTATGATAGAAATCAGGCCAGGGCCGCGATGTTGACAACTCTTGATGAGAGAGATACCGCTCTGTTAGAAAGGGATGAGGCTAGATCAGCCAGGGATGTATTGATAGTGGAGCGGGATGCCTCCTTATCTGCTAGGGATGTGGCCATTACAGACAACACTTCAGTGAGATCCCAGATGACTGTCAGTCTTGCCGATATGAGTTCTTACATTGATGAACATTATGACACCATGCAGTTAGCCTCTGATCTTCTAGCTCGTGTAGATACCCTTGGTCAGGAGCTTGCAGTGCTTCCTCCGTCTTCAGAGAGGGATGATATGTTAGACCTGATAGTCCACATACACATAGATCTGTAGATAACTTTGTATTTTCCTGCACAGACTAGCTTAGCCATTTTGTTATGTACAGTACAAATGTATATATCAAACAGTATTATATATGGCAGAGAAATATATTTTTATTCACTTCCCTCTTAGTTATGCCTTGATACTTTCTTGATGTTTACCTGTTTTTCCAGGGCCTTGTGATCTTGATGCATTCTAAACTTATCCTTGATAGATGGACATTGAGACGTCGCAAGATCTCTCAGAACGGATCACTGATTTCTGTAAATCCCTACCGTCTTTGGTGTCTTGGGATCGGTATCTCAGATGGAAAAGTGGAGAGGAGGGTAGTTTCTTCCTCTTCGAGATTAACCGCATCTGAGATGGTCGCCAAGATTTCTATTTGTGAGAAGCCTAGTTAATTCCATCTCTTATGGGTTAGTATTGCTCTTTGAGGCACGATCGCAGCTTAGATGGTCACCGAATCTTCTATTTGTGAGAAGAGGTTGGGTAATTCCATCCCTTTGATCTGAAACCAATGAAATGGGGTGAATTGAAAATTGATCCCAGTACCGTGTGACAAGTATGTTGTTCTAGTAGGGGTTAGACTACACCATGAATGGTCGCCACGACTTCTATGAAGAGGAGATCAAGTCTCGTGAGTTTGAACCTATTGTAAGAGGTTCAACAATGAATGTGAAAGGCGATGGGTGTAGAAGTATTTTTGTTGTTTTTGTTGTTTTTGTAGAGAAAGGGTAGAAATGTTTTTGTTTTTTTTCTTTATTGCGATGGGCCATATAGAATATGGTTGCCACGTACCCCTGTATTAGGGAGATCAGTCGACGTAGTTCGCCCCTCGTGACGAAATCAAGGCAATTAAGAGAAGTGTGAATCCCATGTGCAAAGCTATATCATGGGGAGAAGAAAGTTTGATCCCATAATGGGGACAAACCGCAAGTGTGGAAAAAAGTTTGATCCCGCCCTCGTGACAAACGCAAGCGTAGAAAAGTTTAATCCCGCCTTCAAGATAAACTGCAGTGAAAAGTTTAATCCCGCTTTTAGGATAAACCGCGGTATGAAAGGTTCAATCCCATCTTCAAGATAACCAAAATTGAAATGAAAGGTTTGAAATGATAACCGAAAAGTTAAACCAAATGAAGGTTTGAAATGTCATTGGTTTGAAGTGTATGTTTCTCGAGGCGTAAGAGTTTGTAAAAAAGAGAGGGTTCAAAACCGGAATGACCGGTGATTGGGTGATCAAAACCAGATGTTTGTTTGATGGTAACTTCAGACATAGTACCGCTTCACTCGTGTCCGAGAGTTGATAAGTCGTGGGAAATTCATCGCCATCCATTTCTTCGCAATCCTGAGAGCACCTCCCGTCAATACCTCCTCGACAACAAATGGGCCTTCCCAGTTAGGGAGCGAATTTTCCTTAGATTGATCTTCGTTGTCAATGATCTTCTTCAAAACCAAGTCATGTTGTTTGAATCGCCTTTAGTCGGACTTTTTTATGTTGTAGGATCGTGGGATCCTTTGTCGATATAATCGACCATGGAAGATAGCCGCGGTTCGCCTTTCATCTATTAGAGACAATTGGTGATATACCGTCTTGTACTCCATTGGTCTTCATCCAACCGAGCATCCATCAATACTCCGAGGGATTCCATTTCCACCTCTATGGGGAGCACTGCTTCCATCCCATAGACTAATGAGTAGGGGTTGCCCCGGTGGAAGTAACGCATGGAAGTTCAGTAGGCTAATAAAGTAAGAGGCAAGAGGTCAGCCATCCTTTGTGATCGGCGGACATTTTTGCATGATCTTTTGATGTTTTTATTAGCCGCTTCAACAAACACCATTCATCTTTGGATGGTAGATGACGGAGTTGAGGTGTTTGATGTGGAATTTTCTCGCATAACTCCTCCATCATTTTGTTGTTGAGGTTCTTAGCATTGTTCGACCACACACAACAATGACCTCTCGGTTGTCCATATCGACAAACAACATTGTTTCTAATGAAAGCAATGATGACTTCTTTAGTAACCCTCTGGGGAAGGAGGCCGCTTCTACCCATTTGGTGAAGTAGTCGATCATGGTGAATATGAATCGATGTCCACATCGGGCTTTGGGCTCGATGGGCCCGATCACGCCCATTCCCCACATCGAGAAGGGCCATGGCGAACTCATATCAGAATTCCTCGAGGGGCGTGGATAGCATTCCCATGAATTGGCATTGATAGCACCTCTTGACGTGATCATCACAATCAACTTTGAGTGTAAGCCAATAATGCCCCGCTCGAGGATTTCTTCGACAAGTAGGGGTCCGCTCATGTGAGGGCCACATACTCCACCATGGATCTCATCCATGAGTCTCTCGAGCTTGGTCTTTATCCGACATATCCGAGGAGACCTAATCTCGCATCTCTTTTTAGAGTGCATCTCCGCCGTAGAATTTCATAAGAAGTCGATGAATCCGCTTCTTCTCGCTTAGGCTCACCTCGGTGGGTGTAGATCCATCTCGTAGATACTCCTTGATATGTCGATACCAAGGGTTGTGGATGGGAGGTAGATCATCCGATACTTCTCCAACGTAATTCCCATAGATCGGGGCTTTTTTTAGAGCAAATATGAAGTTGGCATGTTTTCCTTGTCGGTGTATGTAAACCAAGGAGGCCAACGTTGCTAATGCATCCGTAAAATCATTCCTATTATGAGGAATGTGTAGAAAGGAGATTTCTTCGAACTCCAAAGCCATCTGTAAAACTTGCCGATGGTAAGGCAGAAATGTAATTCTTTGGTTTGATAGATTCCTGTGGATTGTTTGATTACCAATTCTGAATCCCTAAAGACAGTTAACCGCCTGATGCCCATTGAACGGCAAGTTTTAGCCCCATGATACAACCTTCATATACCGTGTGTTGTTGGTGTCGATAAACCGCAATTTAACTACGATGAGGATATCGCTCCTGCATCGGATATTAAAATTGCTCCACTCCAGAGCCTTCTGTGTTAACAGCTTCATCAAAATACATTCTCCACGCACGACATGTATCATACTGATGTTGTAGCTGAACGGTCATTATCCCTTCATCGGGAAAGTATGTTTCCAAGGGTTTGTAGTCCCCTGCAGGTGCGGTGGCCAGTTGATCCGCAATTCCTTGACCTTTGACTGACTTTTTCATCATGTAGACGATGTCAATTGTTTGTAGGATCAACTACCATCCGGACAAATGACAATTCAATATGGGCTTCATCGAACACATACTTGAGAGGATCCATTTGGGATATGAGATGGGTTGTGTGACCATGGAGGTAATGCTGTAACCTCATGGAAGCCCATGCTAAAGCACAACAAGTCTTCTCAATCAGAGTGTACTTGTGTTCACCGATGTCAATCTTTTGTCGAGGTAATAGATAGCTCGTTTCGCCTCTATTATCTTTTTTTTCGCCTTCAAAGATACGTGCCCTATGGCATTTTCATTTATGGACAAGTACATGAACAGGGAACATCATCCTGGGAGGTACAAAAAACAGAGCGTTAATCATTGTTTTTTAATGGTAAGGAAGGCTTTCGACACTCATCGTTCCATTTCATGGAGGAGTTCTTCCTTAATAACTTGAAGATAGTCTCACTGTGTTGTCGTGAGTTGAGAAATGAATCGCTAATGAAGTTGATTCTTCCCAAAAATCCCCGTATTTCCTTCTTCTCGTCTCGAGGAATGGGCATTTCCTTGATGGCCTCGGATTTTGGTAGGATCCAGATTCAATACCTTTGTGGTGACTAGGAAACCTAGCAACTTGCCCGATTTAACACCAAAGGCTTAACTTCATGGATTCAACTTCAAGTCAGATTTTACGTAAACCCGTTGAAAAGTTTTACGAGATGGTCTAAGTGGTCATCCTCCTTTCCGGATTTGACAATGATGTCATCCACGTAGATCTCTATCTCTTTGTGCATTAAATCATGGAAAAGAGCCATCATAGCTCACGATAGGTTGCCCCAAGCATTGATGAGGCCGAATGACAAAATCTCAGTAAAAAAAAGTTCCCAAGGCGTGATGAAAGCGGTTTTCTCACGATCTTCCTCAAATAACCATAATTTGATGGTACCCCAAAGCAATCAAAGAAGGAGTACATGTCTTTGTATTATGAGAAGATTGTTAATAAGAATGTGGATAAAGGGCACGTGAAAGCTATCTTTAAGGCAAGCTTTGTTCAAATCCCAATAATCCACGCAGACTCGCACCTTCCCCCGGTTTAGGCACGGAACAATGTTGGATATCCACTCCTGATATGTAGACACCATGATGATGCCTAACTTGAAATTGTTTCACAATTTCTTCTTTAACTTTTAAACTCCACTTTGTGTTTCAATCGCCCGAGCTTTTGCCTAACCGGCTTGAATCCTTCTTTAATGGGAAGGCGATGAAGAACAATGTCCATGGACAAACCCACCATGTCTTCATGAGACCATGCAAACACATCCCGAATTGGGTTAATAGTGCAACCATGTCATTCTCGCTGATTTGTGGTAAGGTCCGAACCAATTTGGATTAGCTTAGGGTTGTCTAAGGTTCCAAGATTGAAAGAAGTGGTTTGATCAAGATTTGGTTTGGGTTTTTCTTGTGACCCATTCCTTAATCTCTTGAGGTGTCTCAATGTCCTCTCGATGTCCATCAAGTCCGAGTCCAACTTTTGCATCAAAGTTACAACCTTGTGGAGAGAAGGCATCTCATCAAGAAAGGACATGCACATCTAAATTCAGAGTCCCGAAACAAAAGATGCTTTCACTTAATATATGCAACTGTTCGATCATACAAAAGTGTTAGCATGTACTTGATAAAATAACTGCTAGTACTGTAAAGGAAATCAAGCAATTAAAGTTATCTACAGGGCAGAGGGATTTTTTGCCCATTTTACCCTCGTCGACCAATGCATGGAGTGCTATTCCAATTGTCGAGGGCAAAGTCCTGAAGGATTGCAGTGATGGAAGGATCGTCATTGTCCTTCTTCTCCCGAATGATAACTATGACATCTGGGAAATCATCGTCTGGGGTGTATCTGTTTGTATGTTCATCATGAACAATGACATGTATGCCTTTCATCATCAAGACAAGGTCATGTTTACGTTTCTGTTCCTTTTTTTCCACTTCAGGATCAGGAATCAGCACCTCTTTTGCTTTGATTGGCACTGGTTTTGGAAACAGCATAGCCACAACATGGGCTGAAACCTTTACTGGAGATTGCATCAACTCATGAGGTAAAGGTATAGAAAATCGCCGTATGATGAAGCTTCGAGGAACCCGCTTGAGATTGCATTAACTTATGAGGATTCTCGTGAATCGAATCGGAAGAATAGCCTAGTCCAACTGCTCAATTTTGACCGACATTTGGATAGGGTGCTTAATACCGCTTATCTTTACCAAGCCCTTGTCCAGTTGATGACCCAATAACATCATTTCTCGAATGGCCGATATAACCTCGCCGTAAATCTTGGGTACGGAAGTGGCGCCCAATAAAATGGTATTGCGTGTTACTCACCTGCAAGTATGGAAATCGCCGGTTCAACTTCTAAATCGAAGTCGATGATTGGTAGAGTTCCTTGTTCAAGACATTTCCGGCCGCCGACAAATGACTAGACTATTGTTGATAGTGTATTTGAGCTGGTTATGTAGTGTGGAGGGAACGGCTCCAGCCATGTGTATCCATGGTCTCCCCAATAGCAGGTTGTATCCTGAGTCTATCTTGAGGACGTGGAAAGATACGTTGAATGTATTTGGACCAATCTCAATTGGCAATTCAATCTTTCCAACGAAATTTCGTCGGGAACCATCAAAAGCTTTGATAACCGTATGGCTGCTTTGGATCTGCTTGAGATTGATATTCATCTTCACCAAGGTGGCATAAGGACAAATATTTAGAGAAGAGCCTCCATCAATCAAAACTCCGCTAGTATATGTACCGGAAGACAAAATCGTAATATGCAAAGGCTTTGCAACGACCGGTCCTTTGGGAGGTATGTCGTCATCAATGAAGGATATCACATTTTGTTGAAAATGTGATCAACCAAATGTTGAAATTTTTCCACATCCACCGATTTTGGCCAAGTAGGCTTCTTCCAAAACCTTCAGTAAGATCTTCCGATGATCCTCGTAAGAGAAAACCAAGTCCAGTATCGAAATCTGGTGTGGAGCTTCTCACAAGCTTAAAACCACTTTGGCTTCATTGTGGCCTATAGTGCGGAGGAATTTTTCAATCTTCTCAATGGTCACCTTCCCCTTTGCTTCACAAGTAGGTTTCATAACCCGTTGAGGAAGATACAGTGGATTTTCCTTCGACACTATAGCAGTAGTATGAGACGTGGATCCTTCAACTTCTCTATAATTCCGTGGAACTTTGTGTAAGCTAACAACAGGATATTGTGGTCTGAAAGATAAAGAAATTGGCTCTGGTGCAGCCACTTTCAAAGGATTGTCAGCTCCTTTGAGTTGAATTGGTTGTATGGGAAATACTTTGACAGTCTCATCATCCACTTCGGATATAACTGCTACTAATCCCTTCCATTTTGTAGGACATGCATTCTCACCCTTGAGTTGCACAATGTAATCTTTTGCTATTTGCAGGACACCGCTATCAATAAGATTCTGAATGAGATGGCGGAGTGCCCAACATTCTTCTGTCCTGTGACCGCGAGAATGTGAATGATATTGACACACTTCATCAGAATTAAACCATCCTGAACGGGGATTGATTGGAGGGAGAAGGAAGGTAATTCCTCCTTCATTGATCAACATCTGCAGTATCTCCTCCATAGATTGGCCCAAATAGGTGAATTCCCTCTGATTGGTAAAATCCCGACGGGCTTTAGCATTTGCTCTCTTCGTAAACTTATCCTCCATAGCTTTGCTTTCTGAAGGTGGTGAGGAAGCATTTATAACAAAAGGAAGGAGATAGGCATGCTCCTCGCTCGATTAATCAGTGCGATGACTTGATGATGGTGGTGTCACCGCCTCGCCAATTGCTCAATTTGTTTGGAAAGAGCTTTCATCTTTCATTCCATGGTAAACTCGAACTTTGCATAATCCCATTTGTCAACACCGCCTTTGATGGGTTGGGATGATTCGCCATTAGAATTGGAACCTTGTCCAAGGCTCCAATCGATCATGTTGACCTCTTCTTCATTGTGTTGAGGAAGAGGGTTATCTTGCACATGAGGTTGATCTCGGTTTGGTGACCACGATCTCACCGTTATCTATTAGATCTTGAATCTTTGTGTTTCAAGGCCCAACAATCTTGAGTATCATGTCCAGTGCCCCCAGCATGATAAGCACACTTTCCGAGTAGCATTAAAAACCCTCCCATTAGGGGGTTGGTGGTGGAAGAAGATGTGTAATTTTCTTCCGAGCAATCGGAAGAGCAAGAATATTCTCGAGCGAAGTCCCCTAAGGGTGTGAACGCTCGAGGTCGCTTTACTTCCACTTTTAGGCAATGGAGGGTTTGAAGATTGTGCTGGAAAAGGGAGTAGTTTCTCTCCAGATAGGCATGCTTTGATTGCCTTTTTGTCCTTGTAGTATCAAGAAAACATCCTCCTCTTTCTTTTTATGGATCTCGGGTTGTTTCCATAAGATCCGGATTGGATGTGCTCAAGAACAATGCCTTTTAAGAGAGTGCTAGGTCTTGAATTTTACCGACATCAATCCCATCTTAGCCATTTCTCCGTGTTTGATCATTTCGTAGAATGGTTTGCCAATACTAGCTAAAACTCTTTCATAGAAAGGAGTTTCTCAGACATCTATGAAAACTCATGACCATTTCGATTCGTCATGGAAGGAATAACTTGAGCAAAGAAGCGCCTCCACTTTTGAGCATACTCTAAATGACTATTAGACTATTTCTTGACCTTGGTGATTTGGTACCGGCCAAGAGCCATCTGAGATTGAAAATCGATTGAGTGAGGAAGGCGTGAGCCAACTCTTCCGACTATGGATCTTTGAGTTGTCTAACTGGTATACCATGAACGGGCTTCTCCAAGGACTTTTTTTGAAACAAATTGATTTCGAGCTTTTCATTTTTCCGCATAAGATCCGAGTTCTCCAATGAACACCTTTAAATGTGTATAAGGATCCCCTAATCCGTCATATTTCTCAAAATTAGGGGTCTTGAATTTCTCTGGATAATGAACACAAGGAAATATGCAAAGGTCTGCATATGAAACACTGCCACGTGTTCCAATCCTTTGAGAACATGAATAGTTTCCTCCATTTGAAGGACCTTTTTCCCGATATCACCGGTGTTTCGGATCTCCTTTGAGATGGGTGTTTTCGTGGTCTTTGTTGGTTGTATCCAATCGATGTTCGGAATTATTTTTTCCGCACTTGAACTCATCCCATGTAGAGGATTCTCGTATGTGTAGGTATCTTCGCACTCGATTGGACTGGTGCAATTCTTTAAGTAGAATAGCTAAGTCTATAATTTGTTTACTCAATCCACAAATTCTTCTCTGGAAACAACATTAGACCGATCGGAAGAAGACATGATTGGGTCGTAGAGCATGTGGCCTTTTTTGGATTTTGAATGGGTAATGTGCCCAATTGCTTCCCTACAAAAGACTTATGTAGTTTAGTCTTAGGGTAATATAAATGTTATAATAACATGTCCGTTTTAGGAATTTTGTCCTGCAAAACTGGGTGTTAATTGATAACATGTCATGCATGCACATATATTCTTCATATTTTCCATTACATATGGATGAACATGAAATAAAATTACAAGTAAATATTTTTACAAGTAATTGAAAATGGAAAGTATGAAGAGATTTTCCTCCGCGCTTGGTTTATCGAGGTCAACCTATCTTAGGGTTACTCTCGCGCTTTTTAGGGCATGAAGGTTCCCAGATCATCGCAATTTACTTGACGGGAAGTTAATCCGGTCTTTCAACTGGAGCGAAACTGGTGGTGCCTTTCCCGAGCCCCCGGAATTATTCTTCCCACAAGTCCAAAGAATCAAACACCGCTGTGATAGCCTCTGATGGGAGAAGCACACAACATACATTCACATACAACGTGTCTCACCGTTTATGCAAAATGATGACATGTGTGAAGCACTAATATCACAAATAGATATTTAGCAGTGCAGTAAATAAAAATGCATTTGTACACATTCATCAGAAATGTAAATGCAACATCCACACACAAGCATATAATAATTTTGAAAAGCTTGTAATAGCGGCTTAAGCCCACTTACTGGAGTCCCCAGCAGAGTCGCCACCTGTCGACGTTGGGATTTTTGTGTGTCCCTTTTCGTTACTTGTTCTTTGGTGTTCTCATGTTAATGTGAGATTTGTTTGAAAAAAAAATTGAAAAAGGTCTGACATATATAATGTCGAAGATTTGACTTTAAGAGTTGCCAGTTGGTGTATTTAACTGGTTGCACCAACGCAACCGAAAAGGTTTGCACATTGACCCAGTGATTTGACACTGCTATACGGGTCTATGAAACCAAGATTTATTTTGGGTTCGGGGGCTTGATTATGCCAAGGAAAGGTGTTAGGCACCCCCCGACATCCGTATTACCACGGTGACCGCCACTTTTCAAAGAAACTATTATATGAATGTGTGTGTATGTGTGGATCAATGTGCAATTATTTGGAAGTAGTGTGTCAGCCTTGCTCGCACCTATATATACATAGGGTTTGAATTTATAGAATAATTCAGTTTTAAACAAGATATAGCAATGACGTTTTGTAAAAGAGGTTTTTCAAACCCTGTGCTCAATAGCAATTGAGGCCTTTGATACTTCCGTTTTATTATTAAATGTTCGACTTGTTTGCTTTTATTTTCGATATGCGAATCATTCTCGTGAAAATAATATACAGCAGTGCCGAACTTTTCATGGGCATGACAGCCATCCAAGGAAATTCAGACACTGTAAATAATGTACAACCTGCTCACAGCTGAAAAATGTCCATCATGGGAAACGAATCTATATTCAATAAATCAAAACTGTGATCACATGATTCCTAGGCTCACATGATATCGCAATTTGTATGGAAAGTAGAAGCATATATATATATATAAAAGTTGTAAATATATATATACAGATGATGATCAACCACCAAGAAGCAACTCCATGGGGATCAAAATGTAAATATATAAAAGTGGTAATATATATATATATATATATGGATATGATCAACCACCACTTAAGTAAACCTGTGGGACGAAATGTAAATAAAGTCATAAAGTTTATCAACCGCCACTTAAGTAAACTCCAGAAGGATGAAATGTAAATAAAGTGTAAAATGCCAACGTAAGTAAACTCCGTGCCTGATAGAAATGTAAATATATATATATATATATATATATATATATACAAATATATATATAAAAGTAGTAAATGCAGGATGTGAATCCGTGCTCATCTGATATGTCCGACAACAATATATATATATATATATATATATATATATATATAATAAATGCACAAGATGTAAAATCCGTGCTCATCTGATATGTCGACAACAATTATATATATAAGTATATATATATATATATATAAAAGCAATAAACGCTCCGCATCAAGTTCAGGCTCAATCGAGGCATAACTCGATAATGTTAGTCCATATATGAAATATATATATATATATATATATATATATATATATATATATATATATATATATATATATATATATATATACGCACAGTAATGAAAACCACTTGATCAAGTGGGGCAAACACACACAACACGACTCTCATTGTGTATAACAGTGTGTACTAATATGAGAAGAAGTCTTTATATAATGTGAGAAGGCTTACAGTGGGCTGCCAAAGTAGACTTCTATGACTTTAAATGGATAAACACTCAGCTCACGCCGGATAAAAGATAGCTATATGTGAGCTAACAAGTGTTTAAAGACGAGGAAACACTCAAAGGATATGTATACAGAGTAAAATGGACAGGGCTTCCTCGCCTTTTTCTCTCATTCTCCTCTCCAAATGGCTGACCCCAAGGCTCATATTTAAAGACGGATGGCCGTAGGTATACCTACGGTAGCCACGATTGTACCTGCGGTTGGTCGTGGTGCATCCGAACCTCGCGGGTCCCGTCGGCTCAAAGTACGTTCACTCATGCACTGTAATGTCCGCTCAAACTTGCAGAACTTCAATCCGAGCATCCGAACGAGGTATATCTGACCCTCTTCGGACCGCTTGTCTCGAGAGTTACGCAATGACATGGATTAGAGGTTGTACGAAGTCAGGAAGAGGGGTCTATACCCATGGTCTTCAAGCTTCAAATTCTATCCAAAGTACTGCCACGCGTAATAGTCACTCGGGATTGTTACTCCTCGATTCTTGTGGGACATTATTGGATGTATGTATGTATGTATGAAGTGTTGAGACGACGCCCAAGTATTGAAGGGGCAAGATGACGTTTGACTCCTCGCCAGGGTTATCGCCGGTTTGCGTTGAAAGTAGGCATTGCTTAGGTTACATCTAAGATTGGACTACTTGTTGGTATGCCGCGATATCATCTTGTGAGAGAAAACGTTAAGGCGATAAGATAACATTTTGACTCCTCACCGGGGTTATCGCTAATTTGAACAGAAAGCAGACGTTGCTCACGGTTACATCTAAGATTGGACTGCTTGTTTGTATGTCTCACTGTCATCTATGGGTGTGCATGTCTGCCCGTTGTTAGCTCCGGATCTGAGGTATGAGTGCCTAGGCAGGAGGTCTGAGCTTGAAGTTGATCGCATGTGTTTGAAACAAACAATTCCGGAGTTATCGCCGGAACTGCAAAAGCATTCCTTGGGGCTATCACCAAGGATGGAGTCTCTACTCCCAGTGTTGTTTCTGGGACTGGAACTAATGTCACGGTTTTATCGCCAAGACAGAACTGTCCTCTCCGGTGTTGTTTCTGGTCTTTTGATCTGCATTCCCGGTTTGTGTTCCGGGTTGGAACTGATGCTCCCGGTTTGTGTTCTGGGTTGGAACTGATGTTCCCGATTTGGGTTCCAGGTTGTAACTGAACTTCCGGTATTATCCAGAATGGATGTCAGCTATCTTCCAAGGTTATCTCTGAAAGACGAATTTGCCCTCCTGCAATATCAGTAATAGGCGTGCATAAAATTTCGAGTGTCTACAGACAGGTTATTCCAACGGTATAATAAATAATGGAATAACAGAAGAATTCATCATGTATGCGATAATCTTAAAGACAAAGTTATTCCCAATGTAATAATAAAGAATGGAACCAGTCAATGCGTAATCCTCATGCATGTGATATTCCAAAAGAATAATAAAGAATGGAACTGTGTCACGCGAATCCTTGCATGCATGTGATATTCCAATAGAATAATAAAGAATGGAATAACAACCCTTACTTAGTATTGAAAGAAAATAACTCTCTTTATGAATAATGAAAGAATAATACCCCTTACTATAATAACAATATCCCTTACCTTAGAAGAAAACCGGATCTTCGGAAAAAGTGAGGTAGTGATTTTTCTTCTTCTTTCTCTTTATAATTTCTCTATAATAATTGCTCTATAACTTTAGTGAATAAGTGAGAAATGAAGGAAGAATGAGCTTCTATTTATAGGAAAATATAGTTTCGATAATCGCATCGTTTTATGCTTAAAATATTACAGTATAATACCTTCCTCTTTTTCTTCATTTTTAATTTAGTCTTGAAAATATTATCAAACTTGCACCACCTCCCCTAATAGTAAATAATGTGAATCAATAGTTCAATCATGTGAATCAATAGTTATAATCATGTGAAAATACGAATTATAGTATAGTACCTCCATCTATACCACCATTTTTAACTTAGTCATGCAAGTATTATCAATCTTGCACCAACTCCCCTAATAGTACAAAAATATGAATCAATAGTACACACATGTGAATAAATAGTTATAATCATGTCAATTAATAGCAAATAAATTGCTCATTTACCCGATTAATTACCCGGTTGGTCAATATAACTTCCAGACATTAATTACTATCGAAATAAATGACGATTTCCACTAACACTAATAATCCCAACACAATGGAAATATTTTTCTCAACAATTTCATTTTCGAAATTTTGAAGTTTGACTTTTTTCGAAAAAGTCAACTGTTGACTTTTTTGACCAAAAAGTCAACCCCCGCAAATTTTGTGTTTATAGTCTATTTCTACTAATTTCATCGTTCCGGACTCAAATATCATGTCCGCGTCTCCAAATTCAACTCCGAACTCAAATTCGATTTTTAATAACATTCATCATTAATATTATAACTCACAATATTTAACAATCAGGTCGTTCCCAAGAAAGAGGGGGCTTTTTGATAAGGATTTCTCCTTATTGGTGCGCAATTAGGTGACCAAACCTCTACTTGACAGAACTTCTAGACATTGTCAATATTGCAAATAATAATATGAATAACTTTGCCATCTCAATTATTGATTTAATAATATAACATATTATGCATATGATCATCGTGACAATAATTGAATCAATAATATAAGAGATATGATGCAAAGAATTATCGTAGCAATAATTGAGTATAGCGAGTGACTTCTCACGTAAGTATCAATAATCAATCTGCGTGTTACTATGCAACCACGCCAGACATCGCATTTCTTTTACTACCGAGTAGTTCAATAATTTTAATAAAGAATACTTTACCGTTATTTTTATAAAAAGATAATTATTTCATTTTCTTACTATGACAATACTTCCGTTGTGGAGTCCTCCAATGATTGTGCCGTCCTACGGATATTCCCCGATAAAAAGAATATTTTATAACAACTTTCATACTTTGAAAAATTTTCACATATCACCCTTAACTTTAACCTTTTATCAATTTAGCCATTTACTAAATAGAATAATTATAAGAAAATTGAATACTTTCATTTCATAAAATTCGGTGTCTCACAATGTATATGATTGTGGGTAGGGGTGCTACTGAATGGCCACCTAGTCATGCCTATGTGCATGTGGATAGTCCCATTTACAAAGGTGGCTATATAGAAAATTTTTCCAAAACGTAGGTATTGGGTAGTCATGCATTTTTAACTCTACTATAGACGTATGTTAAAATAATTCATGCATGTATGTAGTTATAAAAATGCATTTTGAATAAGCTCCAGGTTAAACATTACCACATCCTTTTTGAGGTGATTTGGAGACTTGTTGTCCAGATATTATGGATTCGGATCAGCCGAGTAGTTCCCGCAGGACCACTTCTGGTGTATGAAGGAGGGCTTCTGAAGTGCCTCGACCTCGTTCTGTCAAACAACCTCATCGTTTGGTGGAGGTGGTGATACGTCCTATCCAGGTTGAAGTGCCAGACGTAGAGGATGAGGAGGAGGATGTACCGGTTGAGGTTCCTGCTCCTGCTGGGTATTTGCTAGGTATTCAAGTGGAGAACCTAGAGCTTCTGGGTGACTTGAGTTGACATCCTTTAGTTTACCTGAACGTAAACGAGGTATAAAGTTAGATCTTAATCTTCCTTGTTTCCTATTGATGAGGAGTAAAGGGTTTTGATGTTTATCTGCATTTGATGTAGGTTCTCGGCTTTACACAGCCTCGAGGGAATTGGTTCAGTATCCACTCTATGTATCAAGCTTTGTACGATGACTATAGAGCGGTTGTACATGGCTGGGGATTCGAGATGTTCTTTTCCATTCTTCCCCGTCATTGTCCTTGGGGTTACCTCAGGGCATTGTCTGAGTGCTAGTTTTACCAGACTCAGTCACTCCATTTGCTTGACTGTGAGGTGATGATGACGCCGATGGATTGGCGATTTATCATAGGTATGGAGTTTGGAGGGGATCTAGTGCCTTATACGGCGAATATCACCCCCCACCGCCGCCGATCCTTGCTAGGAGTTCCATGAGAGGCGCCAAGGGTGGCAGGACTGACGTATGTGTCCTTTGAGCGTAGATGCTATGAAATGGGTTATTGAGTGAGCCCATACCCGATGATGTGAGAGTCGTGGATCGTATTCTTTGGTGATTGTTCCCGATGATCATTAGGGTCGCTTCATAGCAGATAACTCTTCTATGGTGTCCTTCGCTTGATCAGCCGCCACTCGACACGTGGACCGATATAAGAGATTATGATTGGGGTTCCTACACCTTCGCCTACTTCCTCGTGGGAATGCGATGCGATCGCAGGGCTTGACCGAGGCTTGGTTAGGATTCTACCCATTTCGCCGGTGAGTATTTCTCTTATCTTTTCCCATATATAAAGTTAAGAGCGTCGATCGACAACAGATGTTTGCCTTTGTGGTCAAGCAATTTTGGGCCCATGAGAGGCTTCCCATTACACGCCCCATGAGCGTGTTAGGTTTAGACACCTATCCACGAGGACGGAGATGGCATCATTCCATACCGGCGAGGTCCCCGTCATCGAGGGTTTCACTCATTGTCGCCACAAACCGGAGTTGTTGACAACGGATGTCATCACGTGGGTTCCCTACTTTGGGGAGCATTTGAGCATTCGATTTGAGGATGGGTACCCATCGGTGTCGAGCACGTGATTTCCACCCGTAGGATTCTCTCTTCACAGATGGAGGATGGGAGTTCTATTTAGAGAGCGTGCTATTAGGAGCACTATAGGAGAGAGATTCAGATGCCGATCTTGCCTCTCGCCAGCGTTATATCGGGCTTTTCGCAATCACCCATCATCATCGATATCCCATTGTGGGGATTCGACGGTTTCACATTATCGAGGGTCCCCGCACTAGTGAGATGTTCCAAAGATTGGTGGTTCCTCGCAACCATTGGAGCCTGCAAACGCGCGCCACTCAGTTCATGGGGATATGGTTCCAGATCCGTGATGATGATGATGGATTGGCTAGCCTCGTGTCGTAGATCCGACTCATGTGACACAGATCGATGATAATTGACTTCGGCAGTTGGACCGCACATTTCTTTATCCCAAGACTTGGGCAGTAGATCCTCAGAGGTAGACACTTTTGATCCTTCCAACTTGGCCCCAGCCCCTCAGTGACCCATATGGCTTTATTGGTGCAGATCCTCCTCAGATAAAGCCTCGACATCCCCGTAGATAGAGATCCAGGTGACTCAAGAGGAGTTACATCGTGGACAGATCGATGATGTACATCGATACCATTGACTTCTTCCGATGTATATTCTCGTTATCTCTTTTGATAGCCTCTATTTAGACATCGGGTAGCTTCACCCATTCTCGCTATATCTTTTGATAGGCCTCTATTAGATGTAGGGAAGTTTTGCCCCATTTCCTCATATTTTTTAGTCAGACAGAGATGTATTAGATGATGATATACTTAGGAATGTATGTAAGTTTTCCATTCCCTATATCATATTGCCATCTATTGTATCATGCATGTTATTATGTTATGCATATGTATGTATGTCCAGAGATATCAAAGATCGAATTTCGGATGGTCTTACGACATTACACTACCGCATGTATGTCTTCTTCGACAGCTTAGTCAGATTGATCATACCCCACCATTTTTGGTGGCATCTGTATGCGATCGTGGTATGATAGCATGTCACCATTAGATGTGGGTGATCAGAGATCATTTGTTGCAAGAAAGCATACTATGACCCCGTTGATGTTTCAGTTCCCACAGATTCGTGGAGGGCATGCCGGAGCACCGGGTATCGGAGAGGCGTGTTTTCCGATTTGGGACCCAGAGTCGACTCCTACTTGGAGGAGTATGACGTTTGACGATGCTACCATTAGATAGATCTTTACGTGTATACGGGCGATTGGAGACATGAGTAGTAGTTCATGACCCTCACCGGCTCGAGGCGTAGAGTGGTGCGGTGATGAGCTCACATCCGCCACGTTATATCCCAAAGATTTTTCTATTTGATAGATTTGGCTCGAGGATAGTTATGCATGACATTCGGGATTTCACCACACCGGAGGATCATTGGTGTTTCGCCCAGAGTAGATGATGTATCGCTATTGTGGCGATCGTCATATGTCTACATGCCACGATATACATGGACGAGTTGGACATTAGCGTCATTACGGCAAAGGAGAGCTCTCGTGGAGGGTCACACCATCATACCGATGATCATAGCAGAGACTCGAGGTCGCCTACATATCGATGCACTTATCCGATGGGAGTGTTTTTATAGCAATTTCTGGCCATGTCAGACGTGTGGTTTATGTCACACTTGAGACCGATTGGCACTTTTAGATGGCATACGGGTATTGTTTCACCCATGATATAGCCATGTCATACTCCTTCTTTTCCGAGAGAGTGTACAGATGTCAGATCTTGGTCGCCTTTTTCGCAGGATTGGAGATCCATTCGTTATATTGCCGCATGTATGTGGCTTAGTTCACCCTACAACTTCATTACTCATGCTCCTGCATGGATTATCTTCCTCTAGTCGGGTTTGAGAGGCATGATTACTTACCACCCACCGGCCGTGATGTGTCGGGCTTGACCGACCAGCCTAGGATTTTCATCCTTTTGAGGGGGCATCGAGTCGTCGCTTCGCTTCTCTTCGCCACTTATCGCCAGAGGACAGATCCAAGTCAGTATGCCTGCTGGGATCAATGAGAGCTAGCCGAAGTTTTTCATCACCATCAAGTTGTTCTCGCAGAGTATTCCGCATGGATGGAGAGAGATCAGATCATCGCGCAGTAGTATATCCAAAGTAGCAGGGGATCGATTTCGACGATGAGGAGCCCATGGAGGAGGCCGATATTCCCATCGAGGAGGATTTGATCATTGGCCGGGTTGCCAAAGATTTGTGATGGATTCTCCCACTACGAAAAGCTACTATCATTCAAAGATTCAAGACAATATTTAGAGCAGTAGTCTACATCCGATGACCTATGAGAGAGATCAAAGCTAGGGCCTCGATGTCGACAACTCTTGATGGGAGAGACGCCACTTCTATTAGAGAGAGACGAGGCTAGATCACCAGAGATGCATTGATTCAGGAGCGGATGTCGCCCTATCTCGCCCGGATGTGGCCATTCGCAGACAAGATTTCAAGTGAGATCCCATACGATCGGCATCCTCGCCGATATGAGTGCATATATGATGATGAGCATCATGCCACCATGCAGCTTAGCCCTGGACCGCTAGCTCGTAGATACCATTGGGTGTGAGCTTGCGCAATGTTACCTCCTTCTTCGAGAGGGATGCTATGTTAGATCCGATAGTCCGTGATACACACAGATCCGTAGATAGCTTTGTATTTTCCCCCGCATGCACTAGCTTAGCCATTTTGTCATGTACAACACATATGTATATATCAATCAAATATTATATATGGAAGAGAAATATATTTTGATTTACTTTCCTTTCAACAGGCTCGATACTTGCTTGATATTTGCTCGCTTCTTCGTGGGCTTTGTGATCTTGATGCATTCTCGAACTCATCCTCGATGATGTGGACATCGAGACATCGCAGATCTTTCGTAATGGATCATCGATCCGTGTGTATCCCTACCATCTTTGGGTGTCTTGGGACCGGTTTTTTATATGGAAATGTGGAGAGGAGTGTGGCTTTTTTTCTCTCGAGATCGACCGCACCACGATGGTCGCCAAGATTTCTATTTGTGAGAAGCCTAGTTAATTCCATCTCTTATGGATGGTGTTGCTCTTTCGAGGCACAACCGCAACTTAGATGGTCACCGAATCTCCTATTTGTGAGGAGAGGTTAGTAATTCCATCCCTTGGTCCAAGTCGATGAAATGTGGTGGATCAAGTTTGATCCCAAAGATCTGTGACAAGTATTTTTGTTCGTAGGGGGGTTAGATCGAACCATAAATGGTCGCTACGTACTCCTATCAAGAGGAGATCAGTCTCTGCGTAGTTCAAACTCGTGTAAGAGGTTCAACGTCGAATGTGAAAGGCGATGGGTGTAGAAGCTTTTTTATTGATGAAGAAAGGTGTGTAAGTGTTTTTGTTTTTTTTTTTTGTAGAGAAAGGGTAGAAAAATTTTTTTTTTTTTTTTTTATCGCGACCGCCATATAGAATATGGTTGCCACGCACTCTGTGTATCAAGGAGATCAGTCGACGTAGTTCACCCCTCGTGATGAATTGTAGCCAAAGAGAAGTATGAATCCCATGTGCAAAGCTATATCATGGGAGAAGAAAGTTTGATCCCATGATTGGGACAAACCGCAGTGTGGAAAAGTTTGATCCCGCCTTTCAGACAAACCGCAAGCATAGAAAAGTTTAATCTCATCTTCGTGATAAACCGCAGTGTGAAAGGTTCAATCCCGCCTTCGGGATAATAACCGAAATTGTATGAAAGGTTTGAAATGAGGTGAAACCAGTCGCCGGGTTTGAAGTGTATGTTTCTCGAGGGGCGTAAAGTATGTATAAAAAAGGGTTAGAAAACCGAATGACCGGTGATTTGATGATCAAAACCGTGATGTTTGTTTGATGGTAACTTTCGATATAGTACCATTTCATGGTGTCCGAAAGTTGATAAGTCGTGGAAATTCATCGCCATCCATTTCCGTAGTCCGAGAGCGCCCCCTATCAATACCTCCTCGACAACAAATGGGCCTTCCAGCTAGGGAGAGAATTTTCCTTAGATTGATCTTGGTTGTCAATGATCTTCTTCAAAACCAAGTCATGTTGTTTAAATCGCCAGATTTGGATTTCGTTGTCAGTAGATCGCGATCCTTTGTCGATATAATCGACCATGGAAGATAGTCGCGGTTCGCTTTTCATCTATTAGAGACAATTGGTGATACCTGCCTTGTACCCATTGGTCTTCATCCAACCGAGCATCCATCAACACCGAGGGATTCCATTTCCACCTCTACGGGGAGCACCGCTTCCATCCCATAGGCTAACGAGTAGGGGTTGCCCAAGTGGAAGTACGCATTGAAGTTCAGAGGCTAATAAAGTCGAGGCAAGAGGTCGTGCCATCCTTTCGTGATCGGCGACATTTTTCGCATGATCTTCTTGATGTTTTTATTAGCCGCTTCAACAAAGACCATTCATCTTTGGATGGTAGATGATTTGAGTTAAGGTGTTTGATGTGGAATTTATCGCATAACCTCCTCCATCATTTTGTTGTTGAGGTTTTTAGCATTGTCTCAACACAACGACCTCTCGTTGTCCATATCGATAAACGATATTATTTCGATGAAAGCAATGATGACTTCTTTGGTAACCCGGGGAAGGAGGTCGCTTTTACCCATTTGGTGAAGTAGTCGATCACGGTGAATATGAATCGATGTCCATTATCGGGCTTTGGGCTCGATGGGCCCGATCACGCCCATTCCCCACATCGAGAAGGGCCATGGCGAACTCATATCATGGAGTTCCCTCGAGGGCGTGGATAGCATTCCCATGAATTTGGCATCGATAGCACCTCTCGACGTGATCATCACAAATACTTTGAGCGTAAGCCAATAATGCCCTGCTTTCGAGGATCTTTTAACAAGTAGGGGTCCGCCATGTGTGGGCCACATACTCCACCATGGATCTCATCCACGAGCCTCGAGCTTGGTCTTTGTCCGCACATCCGAGGAGACCTAATCCTCGCATCTCTCTTTGTAGAGTGCATCTCCGCCCAGTAGAATTTCATAAAGAAGTCGATGGATCCGCCTCTTTCAATCAAAGCTCGCCTCAACGGGTGTAGATCCATCTCGCAGATACTCCTTCGATATGTCGATACCAAGGGTTGTGGATGGGAGGTAGCTCATCCGATACTTCTCCAACATAGTTCCTATAAGTCGGGGCTTTTGCAGGCAAATGTGATGTTTCGCATGTTTTCTCTTGTCGTATGTGAATCAAGGAGGCCAACGTTGCTAGTGCATCCGCAAAATCATTCCTATTACGAGGAATGTGTAGAAAGGAGATTTCTTCAACTCCAAAGCCATCAGAAACTTGCCGATGGTAAGGCAAACAAATGTAGTTTTCGTTCGATAGATTCTCGTGGATTGTTTGATTACCAATTCGAATCCCCAAAGACAGCTTAACCACCGATGCCCATCGAACGCAAGTTTTAGCCCCATGATACAACTTTATACTCAACTGTGTTGTTGTTGGTGCCGATAAACTATAATTTGATTGACGACGACGGATATCGCCCCGCATCGGATACTAGAACCGCTTCCAGCCCGTAACCTTTCGTGTTAATACCCATCAAAATACATTTTCCATGTATGGCATGCATCGCATCGATGGTGTTGTTGAATCGCCATTACCCCTTCATCGGAAAAATATGTTTCAAGGGTTTGTAATCCCCTCAGAAAGTGTGGCGGCCAATTGATCCGCAATTCCTCGACCTTTGATAGACTTTTTTGCATCACGTAGACGATGTCAAATTGTTGTAGGATCAAATCGCCATCCGGACAACCGACAATTCAAGATGGGCTTATCAACACATACTTGAGAGGATCCACGCGGATATGAGATGGGTTGTGTGACCATGGAGGTAATGTTGTAACCTCATGGAAGCCCATGCTAAAGCACAACAAGTCTTCTCAATCAGAGAGTGTACTTTGTGTTCACCATGTCAATCTTTTTGTCGAGGTAATAGATAGCTTGCTCGCCTCTATCGCTTTTTTTTTGCCCCAAAGATACAAAACCCATGGCATTGTCATTAATGGACATGTGTACATGAATAGGGGAACATCATCCCCGGAGGTACCAAAAATAGAGCGTTAACCACCGCTTCTTTAATGGTAAGGAAGGCTTTTCGACACTCATCGCTCCATTTCACGGAGGAGTTCTTCCTTAACAATTTGAAGATGGGCTCACAAAGTTGTCGTGAGTCGAGAAATAAACCCGCTAATGAAGTTGATTCTTCCCAAAAATCCTCGTATTTTCTTCTCTCCGTCTCGAGGAATGGGCATTTCGATGGCTCGGATTTTGGTGGGATCCAACTCAATCCCTTTCAAGGGTCGATTAGAAACCTAGCAACTTGCTCGATTTAACACCAAAGGCGCACTTGGTTGGATTCAACTTCAAGTCAGTACTTTACGCAACCCGTTGAAGAGCTTTTTGAGATGGTCTCTATGGTCTTCTTCCCTTCGGATTTGACAATGATGTCATCCACATAGATCTCTATCTCTTTATGCATTAAATCATGAAAAGAGCCATCATAGCTCACCGTATAGGTTGCCCTTGCATCGATGAGGCCGAATGACAACCCGTCTATAAAGAAGAATGTTCCCCAAGGCGTGATGAAAGTAGTTTTTTCATGATCTTCCTCAAATAATTATAACTGATGGTACCCCGCAAAGCAATCAACAAAGGAGTACATGCCGATCGAGAAAAGATTATCAATAAGAATGTGGATAAAGGGCACGGAAAGCTATCTTTAAGGCAAGCTTTGTTCAGATCCCGATAATCCACGCAAACTCGCACCTTTCCTCCTGGTTTAGGCACGGAACAATGTTGGATATCCATTTCGGATATGTAGACACCATGATAATGCCAGCTTGAAATTGTTTCACAATTTCTTCTTTCACCTTTAAACTCCACTGTGTTTCAATCACCGAGCTTTCACCTCGACGGGCTTAAATCCTCCTTTAATGGGAAGGCGATGAAGGACAATGTCAGTGGACAAACCCACCATGTCTTCGTGAGACCATGCAAACACATCCTGGAATTGGGTTAATAGCGCAACCATGTCATTCCGCATTGGTTTGGGGTGAGGTCCGAACCAACTGGATTAGCTTAGGCTTTCTAAGGTTCCAAGATTGAAAGAAGTGGTTTGGTCAAGGTTGGGTTTAGGTTTGTCTCGCGACCCATTCCTTAATCTCCCGAGGTGTCTCAATGTCCTCTCGATTTCCATCAAGTCTCGAGTCCAACTTTTCATCAAAGTTACAAATCCTTGTGGAGAAAAGGCACCTCATCGCTAAAGTACATGCACATCTAAATTCAGTAGTCCTCAAACAAAATATGCTTTCACTTAATATATGAAACTGTTTAATCATACAAAAGTGTTAAGATGTATCGATAAAATAACCGCTAATATCAGATAGAAAAGTAAGCAATTAAAGTTATCTATGTGGCGTAGGGATTTTTTTACCCATTTTACCCTCGTCGACGACCAATGCATGGAGTGTCGCTTCCAATTGTCGAGGGTAAAGTCCCCGATGGATCGCAGTGATGGAGGGTTGTCATCGTCCTCCTTTTCCTAATGATGAACCATAACATCCGGCAATCATCGTCTGGGTGTATCTATTTTGTATGTTCATCATGGACAATGATGCGTGATGCTCGACATCATCAAGGCGATGTCATGTTTACGTTTCGCTCCCTTTCTTCCACTTTGGGATCGTGAATCAGACCTCTTTTGCTTTGAATGGTACCGGTTTGGGAAACAACATAGCCATAACATGGGTCGGCACCTTTATCGAGACCAGATTACTCACGAGGAGGTGTGGAGGAAAAAATCGCCGGTGGCGTAAGCTTCGAGGAACCCGCTTGTGCTTATGAGGATTCCTATGATCGAATCGAAGAATAGCCTAGTCTGGATGTCCCATTGATCGACACTTGAATAGGGTGCTTAATACCCCGCGATTTTACCAAGCCCTTGTCCAGCCGATGACCAATGACATCATTTCGAAGTGGCCGACATAACCTCCTATGTAAATCTTTGGGTACGGGAAGTGGCTCCAACAGATGGTATCATGTGTTACTCACTTCCAAAGTATGAAAATCGCCTACTCAACTTCTCAATCAAGTCGATGATTGGTAGATCTCCTTGTTTCGTGACATTCCTACCTCAAGATTGACAAATGACTAGGCTATTGTTATACGACAATATATTTAAGTTGTTGATGTAGTGTAGAAGGAATGGCCCACCCCATGTGGATCCATGGTCTCCCAATAAAGCAAGTCAGATCCTCGAATCTATTTGAGGACGTGGAAAGGATACACATTGAATGTATTTTGGACCAATCTCAATTGGTACTCAATCTCTTCGACGTAATAATTTCATCTGGATCCATCAAAAGCTTTGATAACCGTATGGTCGCTTGGATCCGCTTTTGAGATTGACGTTCATCTTCACCAAGGTGGCATAAGGACGTATATTTAGAGATGAACCTCCATCTATCAAAACTCCAAAGCCTAATATATATCCCCGAGGATAAAACTCGCATGATGCAAAATGGCTTGTAATGACGGCCCCTTCGAGAGGTATGTCATCATCATCAATGAAGGATATCACATTGTTGTTGAAAATGTGATCAACCAGATGTTGAAATTTTTCCACATCCACCGATTTTGGCAAGTAGGCTTCTTCCAAAACCTTTAATAAGATCTTTCTATGATCCTCTGGAAGAGAAAACCAAGTCCAAGATTGAGATCCGATGTGGAGCTTCTTAAGCTTAAAACCACCTCGCTTCATTATGGCCCATAGTGCGGAGGAATTTTTCAATCTTCTCCATGGGAATCTTCCCCTTTGCTTTGAAGGTGGGCTTCATAACCCGCTGAGGAAGATACAATGGATTTTCCTTCGACACTGTAGCAGTAGTATGAGACGTGGATCCTTCAGCTTCTCCATAATTCCATGGGACTTTGTGTAAGCTGACAACAGGATATTGTGGTCTGAAGGGTAAAGAAATTGGCTCTGGTGCAGCCACTTTCAAAGGATTGTCAGCTCCTTTGAGTTGAATTGCTTGTATGGGAAATGGTTTGACAAGCCTCATCATCCTCAATGGATATAATCGCTATCGATCCTTCCATTTGGTAGGACATGTATCCCCCACTCTCGAGTAGCATGTTGTCATCATCTCGCCAACCGCAGGACACCGCTATCAATTAGATTCTGAATAAGGTATGAGTGCCCAACATTTCTTCGTCGGCCGTGACCGCGAGAATGTGAATGATATCGACAAACTCCATCGAAGAGTTGAACCATCTCGAACGGGGATTGATTGGAGGTAGAAGGGAGGTAATTCTTCCTTCATTGAGCAAGATCTAAAATATCTCCTCCATAGGTTGGCCTGTATGTAAATTCCTTTGATTGGCAAAATCTCGACGGCTTTTTTAGCATTTGCTTCTCTTTGCAACCTTATCCTCCATAGCTTTCGCTTTTCAAGGTGATGGTGGAGCATTCATAACAAAAGGAAGGAGATAGGCATGCTCTCGGTCGATTAATCTGGCGGTGACTTGATGTCGATGAGTCACCCGCCTCGCCTAATTATTCAATTTGCTTACAAAGAGCTTTCATCTTTCGCTCCATAGCAAATTGAACTTTTTGCATAATCCCATCTATCAACACCGCCTTTGATGGTCCGGGATGATTCACCATTAAAATTGGAACTCGCCCAATGCTCCAACTAATCATGTTGACCTCTTCTTCTTTGTGTTGAGGAAGAGGGTTGTCTTTTGCACATGAGGTTGATCCGGTTTGGTAACCACGATCTCACCATTGTCTATCAAATCTGGATCTTGTGTTTCAAGGCCCAACAATCTTGAGTATCATGTCCAAGTGTGCTCCGCATGATAAGCACACTTCCGAAAGTAGCATTAAAACCCCTCCCATTAGGGTTGGTTGGTGGAAGAAGATGTGATTTTCTTTCGAGTAGTAGTAGAAGAGCAAGAATATTCTCGAGCGAGTCCCCTAAGGGTGTGAACGCTCGAGGGCGCTTTCAGATCTCCACCTTTAGGCAATGGAGGTTTCAAGACCGTGCTTTGAAAGGGAGTAGTTTTCTCCTCAGATAGGCATGTTCTCGACCGCCTTTTTGACCCTCAGTAGTATCAAGGAAACATCCTCCTCTTTCTTTTTATGGACCCTCCGGGGTTGTTTCCATAAGATCCGGATCGATGTGCTCAAGAATCGCTTTAAGAGCTGGCTAGGTCTTGAATCTTACCGACTTCAATCCCATCTCACCCATCTCTCCGTGTTTGATCATTTCGTAGAATGGTTTGCCAATACCAAGCTAAGACTCTCTCATAGAAAGGAGCTTTCAGATGTCTACGAAAGTCATGACCATTTCGATTCTATCATGGAAGGAATAACTTGCAAAGCAACAAGGCGCCCACCTTTGAGCATACTCTCTCGAAAAGACTCATTAGACTATTTTCGACCTTGGTAATCTGGGTACCTGGCCAGAGCCATCCGAGATTGAAAATCAGATTGAGTGAGGAAGGCGTGAGCTAGCTCTTCCCAACTACATGGATCTTTGAGTTGTCTAACTGTATACCATGAACGGGCTTCTCCAAATAGACTTTTTTGGAACAAATTGATTTCGAGCTTCTCATTTTCTCAGATAAGATCCAAGTTCTCCAATGAACACCTTCAAATGTGTGTAAGGATCCCTAATCCATCATACTTTTCAAAGTCAGGGTTTTAAATTTCTCTCGATAATGAACACCGTGGAATATGCAAAGGTCAAGATATGAAACACTTCCATGTGTTCCAATCCCTTTGAGAGCACTGGATAGTTTCCTCCATTTGAAGGACCTTCTTCCCGATATCACCAATGTCCGGATCTCCTTTGAGATGGGTGTTTTTGTGGTCTTTGTGGTCGATCCAACCGAGGTTCGGATTTGTTTTATCCAAACCTTGTGTCCCTCCTCAGTGTAGAGGATTCTGTATGTGTAGGCATCTTTGTACCCCGAGTAGATCGATGCAATTCTTTTTAAGCAGTAACAACCAAATCTGTAATTTGTTTACTTAATCCATCAAATTCTTCTCGAGAAACGGCAGATTAGACCGGGTCAAGAAGAAGACATGATTGGGTCAGAAGCTCGTGGCCTTTTTTGGATTTTGAAAGGTGTAACAGCCCAATTGTTTCCCTACAAAAGACTTATGTAGTTTAGTCTTAGGATAATGTAAATGCTATCATAATGTGTCCATTTTAGGAATATCATCCTCGCAAAAATGGGTGTTATTTGATAACATGTCATGTATGCACAAATATTCTTCATATTTTCCATTACATAAAGATGAACATGGAATAAAATTACAAGTAAATGTTTTTACAAGTAATGAAAAAATGGAAAGCATGAAGAGACTTTTCTCCGCCGTTTGGTTTATCGAGGTCGACTATATCTTAGGGTTACTCTCGCGGCTTTTTGGCATGAAGGTCCCCAGATCATCGCAATCTACTTGACGGAAGTTAATCCGGCCTTTCAACCGGAGCTTAACTGGTGGTGCCTTTCCGAGCCTCATTTGAATTAGTCTCCCCACGAGTCCAAAGAATCAAACACCGACAGATAGCCTCCCCGTGGAGGAACCACACAACATACATTCACATACAACGGTCTCACCGCTTATGAAAATGATGACATGTGTGAAGCACTAATATCATAGATAGATATTTCAAAAGCAAAGAAGTAAAATGCATTCGTACACATTCATCATAAATGTAAATGCAACATTCACACACAAGCATATAACAGCTTTTGAAAAGCTTGTAGTAGGGCTTAAGCCCTCTTATCGAGTCCCAAAGCAGAGTCGCCACCGTCGACGCCGGGATTTTTATTTGTCCTTTTTTTTACTTGTTCTTTGGTGTTCTCATGTTATGTGAGATTTGTTTGAAAAACAAGTGAAAAAGGTCCGATATGTGTAATGTCGATGATTTGACCGTAAGAGTCGCCATTGGGTTTTTTTTAATCTGGTTGCACCAACGCAACCGAGAAAAGGTTTCACATTGACCCAAATGATGTAACATCGCTAAACGGGTCGTGTGAAACCGAGATTCATTTGGGTTCGGGGTTTGATTATGCGTGAGGGAAGGTGTTAGGCACCTCGACATCCGTGTTGCTACATGTGACCGCCACTTTTCAAGAAATCGTTATATGAAATGTGTGTGTGTGTGTGTGGATCAATGTGCAATTTATTTGGAAGTAGTGTGAGGCCTCGCTCGCACTTATATACAAAGGGTTTGAATTTATAGAAAAATTCAGCTTTTAAACAAGATATAGCAATGAAGTTTTGTAAAAGAGGTTTTTCAAACCTCGTGCTCAATAGAATTGAGACCTTTTCATACTTCCATTTTATTATTAAATGTTTGGCTTTGTTTGCTTTTTATTTTCGAGATGCGAGGCATCTTCGAGAAAATAATATACAGAAGGTCAAACTCCTCATGGGCATGAAAGCCATCATAAGGAAATTTCACACATCAGAATAATGTACAAGTCACATAAATTTGAAAATGTCCATC
Source organism: Panax quinquefolius (assembly GCA_020205615.1). Classification (NCBI taxonomy): domain Eukaryota; kingdom Viridiplantae; phylum Streptophyta; class Magnoliopsida; order Apiales; family Araliaceae; genus Panax; species Panax quinquefolius. The sequence continues at coordinate 86,311,184 of CM035159.1, read as the reverse complement.
ACGGAAATCAATCTAGATTCAAGAGATCAATCTATGTGATCACATGATTCCTAGGCTCACATGATGCCGCATAATTTATATAAAAAGTATATATATATATAAATATATAATATATATATATATATATATATATATATATATATATATATATATATATATATACATGATCAACCACCACGAAGCACCTCCATGGGGGATCGAAAATGTAAATATATAAAAATAAATATATATATATATATATATATATATATATATATATATATATATATATATGGACATGATCAACCACCACGTAAGCACCTCCATTGGGGATCATAAATGTAAATAAAGCAAGAAAAGATGATCAACCGCCATTAAGTAAACTCCAAAGGGACTAAATGTAAAGAAAGCAAAGAAAACGATCAACCGCCACGTAAGTAAACTCTCAAAGCGGGACTAAATGAAATAACTAGTAAAAGGCCTCAAGTAAAGTCCAGTTCTGACGTAAAATATATATATATATATATATATATATATATATATATATATATATAATATATAAAATATGTGATCAATATAAATATATATATATATATATTATATATCGATATAAATGTATATATATATATATATATATATATATATATATATATATATATGGATATAAAATAAAAGCTCAAAATAGAAGTTCGATATAATATATATATATATATATATATATATATATATATATATATATATATATATATATATATAAGCAAGTAAACGCCCGCATATAAGTCTAGGCTCAATCGAGGCATAACTCGATAATGTTAGTCCATATATAAATATATACATATATAAGTATATATATATATATAAACAGTAAATAAAACCACGGATCAAGTCCGCATATACACACACAACACGACTCTCAATGTGAAGAAGAAAAGTGTGCAAAGATGAAGAGAAAGGCTTTATAGAGTGTGAGAAGGCTTATAGTGGGTCGCAAAAGCAGCTTCTATGACTCTAGATGGATAAACACTCAGCCTCCCCACCGAAAAAAATATAGCTATATGTGAGCTAACAGGTGTTTAAAATGAGAAAGCACTCAATATGGGGGGTGTGTACAGAGCAAATTGGACAGGCTTCTCGCTTTTTTTTTCTTTGAATATGGCCACCCCAAGCCCTCTATTTATAGAGTGGGGAGCCTCAGTGTACTCATGGCGATATATGCAGAGATGCACTGCTGGCCGCCGGGGGGTGCCCCCCAGCTCATGGGTCCCATCATTCAAGCACGTGCACTGCAGCACTATGATGTCCGTCGAACTTGCGTAACTTTAATCCGAGCATCCGAACGAGGTGTACAAGACCTTCTTCTTCGATCGCTTTTGTCGAGAGTTACGCAATGACATGGGATTAGAGGTTGTATGAAGTCAGAAGAGGGACCATGCCCATGGTCTTCAAGCTTCAAATTCTATCCGTGCAAGTCGCCACGCCGTAATAGTCACTGGGATTGGAACTCCTCGCTCTTGTGGGACATTGTTGTGTAGAAATGTATATATATGAAATGTTGAGATGAGCGCAAGGGGTTGAGGTGGCAAGATGACGATTTGACTCCTCACCGGTTATCTCCGCTTTGAGCCGATAGCAGACATTTTTAGTGGTTACATCCGAGATTGGATCGCCGCAAGTGTTTGAATTCGCAAGGTCATCTCCGTAAGTGTGCTCTATCTTCCCGGTGTTAGCTCTCCGGTCTTTGGTATGAGTGCCTCGGCAGGAGGTCGGAGATTAAAGCTGATTGCATGCATTTGAAACAAGCATTTTCGGAGTTATCGTCGGAACTGTAACAACATTCCTTGGGGTTATCTCCAAGGACAAAACTCGGGGTTATCTTCGAGGTTTGAATTGATACTCCCAGTGTGTGTTCCGGGGTTGAGACTTAAGTGTGCGAAAATTTTGAGTGTCTACACCACACTATTAATCTATTTACCCCACGAACCTTATTCGCCTGCCACCAATAACAAGCTTCAGACTTTAACATAAATGTTGCGAATGCGGTTTTCTAGTTATCATTGACTCTAGCAACATCGAAAACCTTCTCCATTTCTATGATCCAAGTTTGGGCTTCAACTGGATTCATAAACCCTTGAAACTCCGGCGGTCCAACCGCTTTGAAGTCCTTGAAAGCCATGGCTTGAGCTTGCGGCTGATTCGCAAGTGCTCCCATTAACAAAGTCACCAACTATTGAACCGGGTTAGCGTTGACCTCATTATTGTTATTGTTAGTAGACCCCTCAAAAGGTGGTTGTTGACGTGATTGTCTTCTTCTAGGAGGCATCTTCTGTTTAAAATATATGCTTATTAGTTCGTTACTCAATTTCTTGAATATTTAAAGTTTAACTTAAACATTCTAAGATTAAAGCTTAACACATAACATTTTAATAAACTTCGACATTTTATTCATTCATAATATTTTAAAACATAATAAGGATAGAATCTCTGCTATCTACATCAACTTTTCTGAACTTGAAAAGTTTCAGAATATCATACTCATCTTACCCCTTTATTTATCTCAAATAAGGGATTTACAATTTATTCAATCACATATTTCATCATATATTATTATTATTCTTCCTATCTTTGCATATTAAGATGTCGAGAGGCTTCTCTACGCTCTTCTTCCATAATATGATATGCCGTCCTATGATCCATCATGTACCATGGCAAGTCTTTAAATTGAGGTGGGTAATAAAAGACTCGATCCTGGGTTCTATCAATCGCAAAATGAAAAGCATATTCCATTTCATTCATTTTAACCTTCTTCATCTGAATCTTGGCTTCAGCATGATCTGCATGCTGAGTAGCCTTCATCTAAGCGTCCTCTACTCTCACACGCTTAGCTGACTCCTCCTTTAAGTCATCTTTTAAGTTTTCCACTTCAGTCTTCATCTTCTCATTCTCAGCTAATAGCTCCTCTTGATGACCCTCTATGTGAACTAGGTTCCATTCCGTGTTCCCAAGTCATGAGTTGAGTTCCTGAATCTTCACATCCTTCTGCTCTAAAGTAGCCTGACGCATGTCAGCCAACTCCTTCAGCTCCTCAATGTTATCCTATAATTCTATGTTTTGATCATACAGCTCATCATACATCTCAACCGATATGGAGTTTGGTGGAAACTCCACAGGATCATCTTCCTCATTCTCCACCTCTATCTCCTCAGAGTCCTCCTCCTCAGGATCAGACACAGGCTCATTCTCCTGTCCTTCCTCAGTAACCAACAGAGATGGCTCCCTCTAGATCAACTACTCTCGAACAACATGAACATCTCGGGGCTCCTCATCTCTAGGCACCTGAGGTATCTTTTCCCTAACTTGACTGGATCCTTCAACATTAGACATCCTGACAACAAAACACTTTTAAGTTTTTATTTATTATGTGACACTCTTCGATACTCATGAGCACATAAGTTATTAACACATAACACATAAAGTCTTTTATTATCTATCTTTAATAGGTGCCTTAATCCATTCCTTAAAACTCGATCAGAGTTATCACCACTATATTTTCTGTCTCCTTAAAGGTTACTTCCTAAGGTTTTCCCCACCTTAGGTTACTTCCTAAAGTTTTCCCCACCTGTGACACCCCCAAATTCGGGTACATCATTCCCAAAGGATTTGGTGCTCACTATCGAAAACAATTACTTCTAACTACCAATAATCAAGGATAATTATGTAAATTAAACCGCTTAAATAATAATCCATCCATTTATAGGGTTACATCAACGTAAATCAAATCCCAGGTAATCTAACCTTAAAAAATTACATAAGTCCGTGGAATACATCACAAAATAAATTAAGCCTCATAACATAAGTTCAGTAAATAAAATTAAAGTGGTCTTCATCATTTGGACATCTTGCCCTTGGCTTTGCTAGAAGACGGCTCATCAATTTTCTCAACTTTAGCTGCAGTGTTAAATGCAAGAGTGAGCAAACAATTGCTCACTAATATAAAGAATGATAATAGCAGTTAACTTGTTCTTACAGATAAAGAACAGAAAACAAGTTCGAGGTTTATATCTGAGGGTCTTAAGACCATTAACAGTCATTAGACTATACAGACCTTTACTTTTAAACTTAGAGGGATCAGCCCTTCGTACCATGTATTGTGCACAAACATCTAAATGCTAACGCGTACATAATCCCCTATATTATGGTTATTCATTCTTAGTCTGACTTTAGGATTTTCGCACTAAAGAAAGTTTAGTTTGGAATAGCTTAATAGTGATTCTAGAACTTTAGAACACTCACCAATTATGGATTAGTCCATTCAATAAAGGTTTATTTGCTATTCGAAGGTTCAACACAATAATATAAGATTGAAAAACAATAATTAAGTCAAAGATTGAATATCAACAATATACGATTGGATAAAAATTGTATATACAAAGTATTACATCTAAAAGAGTTAGGAAATCTCATTTGGAATAATAAACTTTAACAATTTATGCTTTGAATAGTAAGAAACAAAAGTTAGGAACTTCCTCAATAAAAGTTGTAGGAACTTGCATAACGATATCAAGTTAGGAATATGAAACTTGCTCAATGTAAAAGAATTAGAATACAAGATCTTGCATAATGAAAAAGTGGGGTTAGAGAACTTGCCTCATGCGTAAGCTACTCAATTATAAATGGACCCAAGAGAATAGCCTAGTCCGATTGTCCCTATTTGACTGAGAACTTGAATTGGGCCTTTAATGCCCTTATGATCCTTACCTAACCCTTGTCCAGGTTGAAAACCCAAAGAAATCATCTCTTGACTTGCCGACATTACCTCGGCAGAAACTCTGGGTATCAGAGGTGGCGCCCCAATAGGTTGATAGTGAGTGTTGCTCACTTGAAGGGCCTGAAAGCTGACAGGCTCAACTTCTACATTAAAACTGATGAGTGGTATGTCACCTTATTCCAAACATTCTGGCACAGCATTAATAGTTACTAGGCTACTATTAATGATGTATTTGAGGTGTTGATGAAGGGTGGAAGGGACGGCTCCCGCCATATAAATCCACGGTCTTCCCAAGAGTAGGTTATATCTTGTATCTATCTTGAGTATATGAAAGGATATGCAGAATGTATGTGGACCAATCTCCACGAGTAGTTCAATCTCTCTAATAGCATTTTGTCGGGATCCATCAAAAGCTTTGATAATTGTATGGCTGCTTCGGATCCTGTTGAGATTGATGTTCATCTTCTCCAAGGTAGCATAAGGGCAAATGTTCAAGGATGATCCCCCATTTATCAGAACTCCTCCCACCATATATCCGGAGGACATAACCGCTATATGCAACAGTTTGCAATGACCCGTCCTTTCGAGAGGTATGTCATCATCAATGAAGGATATCACATTGTTGTTGAAGATGTGATCAACCAGATGATAACAATTTTCAACATCCACTGATTTTGGCAAGTGGGCTTCTTCTAAAACTCTCAGTAAGATCTTCTGGTGATCCTCTGAGGAGAAAACCAAGCCCAATATAGAAATCTATTGTGGAGCTTCTTTCAAGCTTAAAACCACCTTGGCTTCATTGTGTCCCATAGTATAGAGGAATTCTTCGATTTTCTCCATGGGAACTTTCCCGTTTGACTTGATGGTAGGCTTCATCACCCGTTGGGGAAGATATAGTGGATTCTCTTTCAACACTGCATCAGTTATATTGGATGTGAATCTTTCAGCCCTACCATAATTCCATGGAACTTTTTGTAGGCTGACAATAGGATACTGTGGCCTGAATGGAAATATGATTGTCTTTAGCGCAACCACTTTCAAAGGATTTTCAACACCTTTGAGTTGAATAGGTTGAATTGTATGTAATGTGGTAGCTAAATCCGCCTCAGAAGATAAAACTGCTACGACTTCCTTCCATTTTGTAGGAAATATGTCCCCACTCTCCAGTAATACAACGTCATTGTTTGTCATTTGTAGGACACCGCTGTTAATTAGGTTCTGAATAAGATGGTGGAGTGCCCAACATTCTTCAGTGTTGTGACCGCAAGAGTGGAAGTGGTATTGACATACTCCATTAAATTCAAACCGTCTGGATCACGGGCTGATTGGAGGTAGCAGAGCTATGATTCTTCCTTCATTGATCAGCATTTGCAATATCTCTTCCATCGGTTGGCCTAAATAGGTGAATTCTGTTTTGTTAGCTAAATCATGACGGGCTTTGGCATTTGCTCTTTTTACAATTTTATCCTCCAGTGTTTCACTTTTTGGAGTACATGATGGAGTACTTGAAATAAAAGGAAAGAGGCTAGCATGCTCTTGGCTGAATAATTGATGTGTGACTTGGTGTTGGTGAACCACCAGTTCTGCCTATTGGTTGACTTGCTCACTAAGAGCCTTCATTTTTTGTTCCATCATAAACTGGAACTGAGCATAATCCCATCTATCAGCACTATCATTGCCGGTTCGGGATGAACCACACATATAGTTGGAGCTCTGTCCATTGTTCCAACTAATAATGTTAACATCCTCTTCTTTGTGTTGAGGACGAGGGTTATCTTCAATGTGAGGCTGATCGGGTTTGGTCACGATAATCTCACCATTGTTAATTAAGTCCAGGATTTTATGCTTCAGGGCCCATCAATCTTGAGTATCATGTCCCGGAGCTCCAGCATGATAAGCACATGTTTTGCTTGCACTAAAATCTTTTCCACTCGGGTTGGCTGGTGGAAGAAGATGTGTAATTTTCTTCTGAGCTGTCAGAAGTTTGAGAATGTTATCTAGTGAATTCCCTAAGGGTGTGAACACTCGGGTATGTTTGACTTCTCCACTTTTTTGGTAATGGAGGGTTTGAAGATTGAGCTTGAAAAGGGGAGTAGTTTCTCTTCAGAATAGGCATGCTCTGATTGCCTTTTTGTCCTTGTAGTATCAAGGAAACATCCTCCTCTTTCTTCTTATGGACCCTCCGAGGGTTATTTCCATAACTTCTAGACTAGATGTGGTCATCTACAGCTTTTAGAGCGGCAAGGTCTTGAATCTTTCTTATCTTCAATCCCATCTGACCATTTCTCCGTATTTGATCATTTCAGAGAATGGTTTGCCAATGCCAGCTAAAACTCTCTTATAGAAGGGAGATTCTTGAATATCTATGAAGGTCATCACCATTTCAGACTCCGTCATAGATGGAATAACTTGAGCAGCCAGACACCTCCATCTTTGGGCATACTCTCTCGGAAAGACTCATTAGCTTGTTTCTTGACCTTGGTAATTTGGTACCGGTCAGGAGCCATCTGAGTTTGGAAACTGTATTGACTGAGGGAAGCATGAGCTAGCTCCTCCCAGCTATGACTATTGGAGTTGTCTAATTTGGTGTACCATGATCTGGCTTCTTCAATCAGACTTTTTTGAAACAGCTGCATTCTGAGCTTTTCATCCTTCAAATGTGTGTAAGGATCTCCCAATCCATCATACTTTTCAAAATTGGGAGTTTTGAACTTTTTTGGATAATAAACCCCAAGGAAGATGCAAAGATCTAAATATGAAACACTCCCGTGTGCTCCAATCCCTTTGATAGACCAAATGATCTCTTCCATTTGTAGGACTTTCTTCCTGATATCACCGGTGTCTAGATCTTCTTGGAGATGGGTGATTTTAGGGGTTTTGTTGGTTTTGTCAGACTCGGGTGCTGAAACTTCTTTATTCGAACCCTGATTTCCTCCATGTGCAGAGGATTTTGTATGCATGGGTATTTATAGACCCTGAGTGAACTTTTGTAGTTCTTTAAGCAGAACAACCAACTCTATAATTTGGTTACCTAATCCTTCGAACTCCTCGCGAGAGACAGGAGTAGGATTAGACTGGCTAGATGTAGCCATGCTTAGCTATAGGCTTGTTGCCTTTTTGGACTTTGAACGGGTAATAGGACCAATTATTTCCCTATAAAAAGACTTATGTAGTTTAGCCTTAGGGAATGTAGAAATGTTACATGCTACGTAATGTGTCCATTTAGGAGTATTATCCTGCGAAACGGATGACAGTTGACAAGATAGCATGTCAGGTTCTGATAAGAAAGGGAATGCATGTACACATTCTCCTTTATATTTTCCATTACATTGAGATTGACATAGAAATGAAATTACAAGTTATTGAAATGGGAAGTTATGAAGAGACTTCCCTTCGTGTTTAGTTTATCAGAGGCTTACCTATCTTAGGCTACTCTCGCGACTTTTTGGCATGAAGGTTCCCAAATCATCGCAATTTACTCTACAGGAAGTTAATCCGGTCTTTTAGCTGGAGCGAATTTGGGTGGTGCCTTTCCTGAGCCTCATTGGAATTAGTCTCCCTACGAGTCCAGTAATCAAACACCATCAGGATAGCCTCCTAGTGGATGGACCACTCAACATACATTCACATACAATGCGTCTCACCGTATGGAAATGATGATATGTGCGAAGTACTAATATCACAGGTAGATATAGTGCGAAGCACTAATTGCAGTAAGTAAATACATTAGTACACATTCATTCAAATGTAAATGCAACATCCACACATAAGCAGATAAATGTTTTGAAAAGCTTTGATAGCGACTTAAGCCCTCTTACTAGATACCCTCAGCATAGTCGCCACCTATCGACGTTGGGATTTTTATTTGTCCCTTTTCTATTTTTGTCTTTTGGTATTCTCATGTTAGGTGAGATTTGTTTAAAAAAACAAGTTGTGAAAAGGTCCGATATGTATATGTCAATGATTGGACTGTAAGAGTTGTCAATTGGTATTTTTAAATGGTTGCACCAACTCAACCGATAAATGGTTTGCACATAGACCTAGTGATGCGACACTGCTTAACTGGTTTGTGAAAACCGAGATTCGTTAGGGTCCGAGGGCTTGATTATGTGAGGGGAAGGTATTAGGCACCCCCCGTCATCTGTGGTCACACGGTGATTGCTACTTTTAATTTTAAACATTTATCTGAATGTGTGTGTATGTGCAATTATTTGGAAGTAGTGTTATGCCTCGTTTACACCTATATACAAAGGGTTTGAATTTTGTATAAAATTTTAGTTTTAACAAGATATGGCAGCGATGTTTTGTAAAAACAGGTTTTTCAAACCCTTGTGCTCAATAGTAATTGAGGCCTTTGATACTTCCATTTTATTATGTGTTCGGCTTGCTTGCTTTTATTTTCGAGATGCGAAGCATCTTCGAGAAAATAAGATACATGGCTATGCTGAACTCCTTGTGAGCATGAGAGCCGTCTAAGGAAATTCAGACATCGTAAATAATTTACAAGCTGGTTGCAGCTGAAAAATGTCCATCACGGGAACCGAATCTAGATTCAGGAACTGAATCTGTGATCACATGATTCTCAGGCTCACATGATGATGCAGTATGTATGAAAGCTATAAATAGTTATATATATATATATATATAAAGTTGTAATATATATATATATATATATATATATATATATATATATATATAACGATCGACCGCCACGTAAGTAAATTCCAAAGTGATGGAAAATGTAAATATATATATAGGCGATCAACCGCATACGTAAGTAAACTCAAAGCGGGGGATAATATATATATATATATATATATATATATATATATATATATATATATATATATATAGATTTATCAACCGCCATGTAAGTAAACTCAAAGGATGGAAATGTAAATATATATTTATAATGCGATTAACCGCTACGTAAGTAAACTCAAAGGGACAAAAATATAAATATATATATAGGCGATCAATACTTAAAAAAACTGTATCGAAAAATATATATATATATATATATATATATATATATATATATATATATATATATATATATAAATGGTAAATGTAAGTGATCTCTCTGTGCCCTGATAGAAATGTAAATGCACTAGGATATTTTGATCTAAGCTCAATCGATAATTCGATAATATATATATATATATATATATATATATATATATATATATATATGATGAACGCATTTTGAGATATATCGATCCTGGCTCAATCGATAATTCGAATGAATGAATACTCGGTTTCCACCGGTAAAATATAGTGAAACACAAGCTCACAAGTGTTTGAAATGAGAAAACACTCAGTTTATAGTGTGTATAGAGCAAAATGGACAGGGCTTCCTCGCCTTTTCTCTTCTTAAAATGGCCACCCCAATTCCTCTATTTATAGAGGGGAGTGCAGGTGTACCTGTGGTAGCCGCAGATGTACCTGCGGCTACCCGGGGTGCCCCGGCTCTGTGGGCCCCACCGTCTCGAAGTACATGTACTTGTGCAATGCGATGTCCCCTCGAACCTTCATAAATTTCAATTTGGACCTCCGATTGAGGTGTATAATACCTTTCCGGAATGCTATTGTCGAGAGCTAAACAATGATATGGGATAAGAGGTTGTACGAAGCCGGGAAGATGGGTCCATGCCTAGATCTTCTTGTCTTCAAATTCTATCCAATGTGCTATCTTGTGCAGTAGTCACTTGGGATTGGAGCTATTGTTCTTGTAGGACACTTCTGTGTAGCATATGGGTTGAAATGTTTTTGAAATGGTGTGATTGTGGGATTGCGGTGGCAAAATGACGATTTTGCCCCTCACCAAGGTTATCTCCGGTTCTGGGCTGATTTAGCAGTCGTTGCTCAGGGTTATCTCTGAGATTGGGCTATTATGAGTACTGAATGTCCTCAAGGTTGTCTCTGAGGTATGCCTGACCTCCCGGGGTTATCTCCGGGGTTAGAACTGAGCACCTCGAAGTTATCTTTGAGGTTGAAGCTAACTTCTGAGGCTTAAAACGGACTTTTTTGGGGTTGTCTCTGGAATCGTAAATGCATTCCTCGGGGTTATCTTCGAGGTTGGAACTAAATCTCCCATGGTTGTCTCCGGGACTGGAACTAAATATCTCGGGGTTGTCTCCGTCATTGTGCTGATTTGATTTCCAGGGTTATCTCTAGAAGATGATTTTGCCCTCCTGCAAGCTTAGTAACAAGAATGTAAAAAAATTGAGTGTCTACAATGCCCAATTTAATTATTCAACCACCGAGAAGGAATTACTTGTATTATTATATGCCTTTGACAAATTCAGAGCTTATTTGATAGGAATAAAGGTGGTGGTATACACGGATCACTCGGCAATTCGTTATCTGATTTCGAAGAAGGATGCTAGGCCAAGACTCACCAGATGGACTCTACTCCTTCAAGAATTTAACTTGGAAATAAAAGATAGGAAGGGTACATAAAATTAAGTGGCGAATCAAATTTCAAGAATGGAAAATCCGGATAAGGACGGGGCAAATAAGTGTTTAATCAATGAGTCGTTTCCGGATGAACAACTATTTGGAGTAAACTCTGAGTTTCCATGGTATGTGGATTTTGCTAATTACTTGGTGAGCAAAATCCTTTACCCTGATCTGACATGTCAGCAAAAAAAGAAATTCCTACATGACGTCAAGTGGTACATGTGGGACAAGCCTTATTTATTCCGATCAGTGTGCAGATAAAATGATCCATAGATGTGTGCCTTACAACGAAGTGGAAAATATTTTACACGAATGCCATTCATCTGCATACGGGGGACACTATGGGAGAGAGCGGATAACGGCCAAGGTACTTCAGGCAGGATTCTATTGGCCTACTATGTTCAAGGATGCCCACCAGTTCGTGAAAAACTGTGATAGATGCCAAAGGGTGGTCAATATCTCGAAAAGGAATGAGATGCCACTAAACACCATCATGGAAGTCGAGGTTTTTGATGTATGGGGGATGGACTTCATGGAACCTTTTTCGCCTTTATTCAACACCCCGTACATACTGCTAGCTGTGGATTACGTGTCAAAGTGGGTTGAAGCTTTAGCACTCCCTACAAATGATGCCAAGGTAGTTCTAAAATTTCTACAGAAGAATATTTTTACAAGGTTCGGCACGCCGAGAGCAATTATAAGTGACGAGGGAAGTCACTTTTGCAATAGATCCTTTACAGCTCTCTTGGCGAAGTATGGAATCAATCATAGGGTTTCCACAACTTATCACCCCCAAACGAGTGGACAAGCTGAGGTTTCCAACAGAGAGGTGAAGCGAATTTTAGAGAAGGTTGTTAATCCGAATAGAAAGGACTGGTCTCTAAAGTTCGATGACGCGTTATGGGCTTATAGCACAGCATACAAGACACCAATTGGGATGTCTCTATATCAGTTGGTCTACAGGAAAGCATGTCACCTGCTAATGGAACTTCGGCACAAGGTGTATTGGGCCATTCAAAAACTTAACTTTGATCAAACAGCTGCAGGAGAGAAGAGATTACTCTGATTGATTAAACTCGATGAATTTTGACTACAAGCCTATGAGAACTCAAAAATGTACAAAGAAAAGGTTAAGAAGTGGCACGGCTAGAAAATTTTGCAAAAAAAGTTCGAACCGGGACAATTTGTATTACTATTTAACTCACGACTAAGATTGTTCCCCGAAAAGCTCAAATCCTGATGGTCTGGGACATTTATGATCAAGACTTTTTTTCCCATATGGCGCCATTAAACAGTACAGAAGAAAAGCACTCGAGATATTTAAAGTCAATGGGCAGCGGTTAAAGCATTACTAGGGTGGCGACATCGACAACGAAGCCATTGCAATCACACTTGCCGATACACCATGATCCAAGAGTCACTGTCGGGCTGACGATGTTAAAACAAGCGCTACTTAGGAGTTAACCCAAGCTCTAAATCTTTTCTCTTTCATTTGTTCAAAAATTTTAATTCATATCATAGCCTAGATAGTTAGTTTTTAATAAAAAATAGTAGTAATGACTTAATTGTGGTTTATTTGTAGGGAATCAAGGAAAAAGTACACCAACTCAGACACTACCCCCATGGCGCGGGCCGCACCAAGAGCCTATGCAGCCCAGTGCGGGGCGCGCTGCTTCATCAGTCAAACACTACTATACCAGTGTAGGTCGCGCCACCTTAAATGAAGACACAAACGCGGAGCATACCAGGTTCCACTGTGATACGGCGCGGGGCACGCTGTCCTGAGCTTCCTCACTGCCATACCATCGTGGGTCATGCCATCTTGAGAGTGCCAATAGTGCGGGGTGCACCGATCGAGATCTGCAATTAAATAAGAAGCTCCATCTGCTCGTTCCCATTTTAACCCCATATAACACTATGCCTTCCCAAATTCTTGCTCAACTCAAACTCTCTCAATCACCCATAACTCCTATAACATGAAAATTCAACTCTTAATCAACCTATTCCACTACCCACCTTCTCATCTCCTTCAACTTCTCTCACTCTATTCCGCTACCCACCTTCTCATCTCCTTTAACTTCTCTCACTTACCCATTTCCCTTTTAAGGGATAACCTCCATAATCCATTCCCACATGAATTATCCAACCTAATTCTCTTATTCCTACACATTCACATTCACTACCAAGGCTTGCTCTCACCAATTGGGCATCAATCGAGGCGTTATTCAAAGTGTGGAGACTGATTTTCACACATGAGGCCTTTTCAATTTGGTGAAATCTAATTTTATATTGTAGTATTCCTTCTTTTTCATTATATTGGTTAAAAATCCTTGGGATATGTTGGGTAAAATCTATATACGCACAACACGCAAGTATATGTGGTCAACAATTAATAAAGTGATGAGTAGAGTATCATTCCCACAAAGACAAATTAGTAAGAAACTTAACCTTAAAAGTATCAATTTTCTATTAACCCTAATTTTATTAAACTATTCAACTCAATGATTATAATTATAAAAACTAAATTAAGAAATAAATAAATTACCACAAAATAATCACAAATATCAAAATCTGGATTTTCAAACAATTAATGGAGAATTAGACTTATGATTTCACCCTAAGCTTCACTTTGATTTCTACACCTTTATTCCAATTCAATTCACTATCCCAGTTTATTAATCAAGAACACGAATGTAGTAATAGCCACCTCTTGATGCACTAATACCGTATTAACTTTAATCCACAAATTAGATAGAAACAAGTTAAACACCTTAATCAACTAACTCACTATATCTCTATGTGAATTATAATTAAAGAAGATTTAAGAGTAAGTTCTCTATCCGATTACATGTGATGTCAAGCATATCTCTACCTTAACATTCATCAAGATTCTGCTATTCACAAAATTCATGAACACATGCTATATTAACTAAGTCTAGATTCGAATATCCTCTCTCGATTCCATACAAATCCACAAAGAATTGTTGATCAAGTAATTCATAAATTCAAGCTCAAATTAATATAGATAAACTGGAAAATAGATTATTGAACTGAAAATCAAAGTTTACAAAATCATTGATTCACTAAAGGATCCACCATAAGCCTAAAAAGTGAATTAGTTCATCATCAATGAAATAACTACTGAATAACTCAAAGATAACATTATTTCAATTACAAAGAATAGTGTAAGGAGAATAATAATGAAAAATACCCTTCACGTAGCCTAGAATTGAAATTGTCCCAAAAATCTCCTCAAAATACTCCTCCAACGCTTGCTAAGAAAAACTGGAATTGATCTTCGTAATATGCCTTGTGTCTTGTTTAATTCATTGTTTATTGAGTAATAAGCATCAAACACACAAGCCCCAGTCGAAATTCTCTGCTAATTAGAGTCCATAAGCTATTCAAATGCTAGAAACCATCTCCCAGCAAAGTTCAAAGCACAACAGGAGTCTTCGCCAACAGGGGTGTATGCCTTATATGAGCCCGCCCCGGCAGGCACCCATTCTGCTAAAGTCGTATGAAGACCCCCCGCCCCGGCGGGGGTTTATAAGCCAAATAGGCCTACCCCTGCGGGGGTCTATTCTGTTGAGTGACTTTGCTTGCTTCATGAATTCTTCCGAAAATGCTCCCAATTGACTCCAAATCTTGTTAAATGCCACAACAACCACCCTACACATAAAAGAACATAAAAAAAATAAAAACGAACATGAACATAAGAAAATAGCAACAATTAAGCGTGAAATGGACAACGATTCATGGATATGAAATCCACTTATCAAAATCCCCCAAACTTAAACCGTGCTAGTCCTCGAGCACAAAACAAACTACATGCTATGCAATACAATGCAATGAGATGGAATGAATATAATCTAATCTATATGCTTTCGAATCCAACAGTATCGCAGAATCAAAATTATCTTATCAAGCTTAGAGAAAACAAGCAACTCTACAAAAATTAATCACCAAAACCAATCCACAATTCCGTATTAATTCTCAAATCTTACACCATCATCACTGGTATATTGTGCGTGTGTGTTCAACATCCATGACAACTGATACGGACTCAAATTCAATACATAATCAATTTATTAGAAGGAATTATATAGTGCAAACTTAAAAATTTCAAAAATAGGCACTTTTCAGCTAAAACTAAGCAATACCAAAATCAAGGATTCATGTCGGGCACTTATACTTCATTCATACTACTTTTTTCACACGGGGGCTTTTTTTTGCTTTTTTCCCGTTCTATTGGTTTTTTTTATATACATACATTACTGTGCAATGTCTCATCCCATTAGGCTGACAGTGCTACCCCTTAGCAAGCTTTCGACCAACGACTCCCAGACCATAAAAGACCTTAGGGCGCTAGGTGTAAACACAATCCCCTCGGGCGTACTTGCTCAAGTAACAAAGGCCCCAAAACAATACTAGTCACGAAATATATATTTTTTTCATTTTTTTTCTTTTCATTTTTTTTGATTTTAAACTATAAAGCTTATATACCCCACATATAATCCCCCAAACTTAGGTTCTTGCCTAATTTTTGCCTTTACTGCCTATCCTTGTCATTTTCTCATTTACCCTAGCATTATCCTTTAGAAACTATTTATGTATCAATTTGAACTGACCAGTCAACAAAGATGTTATTAGCGTGCTAACCTTTTTATACCAGTTTCAAATAAGCGCAAGATTCGATTAAAAACAGAAATTATATCACAGTTTTAATAATCAATGCTGTATTGGTTACTTATTCTCAATCTCATCATTGGCCCACAAATAACATGAACTACAACACTGCTGGACATATGCAAACACAATATTTAACTAAAATTATTATTATTATTTTTTAAACATAAAAAAATGTGATAATAACAGAATTAACAACAATGCAATAACAAAAATAACCTAAGCTACTATGTATGCACCTAAGCTATCATGCAACTATGTCAAAACCTAAATGCAACATCATAATTCCTAATTATTATGCAAAACTGGAATGCAATGAAAATTTAAACGCAACTACTACATATGCATGCAAACAAGAATTTAAATCATCCAAACTTAAGTAATACAATGCCCTCGTTGGATGAATAAGCATATTTAAGTGCATGAGGACTTCCCTACAATTGCCTAAGTCTGGGGAGGTGGTTGTTAATCTTGTTCTTCTGAATCACTTGGTGGAAACCTCGGTATTGGCATAGGCTGCTGATAAGAAAATTGTGCAGCTGTATTGAAGCTCTGAAGCATAATGTTAAGTGAAACGAATGATGCGTTCATAGCATCAAACATGTGGTCTTGCCTCAGTGCAAGTCGTCGCATCTCCCGACGTGATGCCTTGTTGTTCGCATCCATTTGACGTTGAAATTCAAGGAACTGAGGACTGGATAGTGCCTCGGTCTGTGGTACCTGCTCGGTTCCTTGATCTCCCATATCTTCATCCTCATCCTCTGATGTATTTGCAGCATCAACTTCGTCCTCCGAAGCTGATGGAGAAATAAAATCCAGTTCTCGAGGATGGGAGTCGCCCCCGGCCCATACTGAATACCGTACGATCATTCTAGAGTCTACCAACGCAAGCGGCATCTGTGTGGGCTCATCATCCGACTATCTCACACCTGCTTGGTGACACATCCCACATATAAGTGATGGGTGTGGCAAGTCGCCCGAAAAGTTTCCACATAAGCACCGGTGGATGGAGAAATAAATGATGGCCCCGACGTCAATGATGAAGTCTTGCACAATCGCGTATAGCAGTAACGCCTTTTCTTTGGTCACGTCCGAAGTGTGTTGGGACGAATACAGTTTAGAACATAGGAATGCATACCAAATTTTGTCATACCGACTAAGATCTTTGCTATGGAACATGTGCCTTCCATCCAAACTTTGATCCATGTTGTTCCCGGTTTAGTCATTTCCTTGAGTATTGCCTCATAGTCCGGATCAAAATCTCGTAGTTGGGCATATTGGCATTGTCGAGGTACCCGCAGCTGATAATAGGTGTTTATGGAATCAGCACTGAACGGGACCAAACGACCCCGCACATACGCGTTGAATGGGGCTTTGTCCTTGGCGTTTGCATAAAACTCCTTGACTATATTGACCACGGCAGGTTCCGGCTCTTTGATGAATTTGTTCCAACCCTTCTGATAGATTTGCTGCATCATCTCCCCATCAATGGGATCCAGTACCAATCCCCGCTCTGGTGTAAAGGCCTTTGTCAGCATATACTCATACCGGTCAGTGGCGGCGGCATTCATAAATATTCGGTGATCAAAGGTCCGTGTCGGTTGTGCGGGCCTTAAACTCTCTCCCCTTTGGCGTTTGATGTTGGTTGTGAAGCCATTAGCTCTCAACTGCTTGTATCCCAGAATCTTTCCCTCCCAAACTTGGTTTACGCACTTTGTCGAACACTTGGTGTGCACAGAAAAATTCTCCCCCAAACTTGTCAATTTGATCCTCAATTGCTCTCAAGTAGCCTCTATGAATGCCCTAATTTGAAAATAGTTGAAGAGTTCTGTGAAGAATTTGGGATGAGATGTGGCAATATATAGAGGTGGTGTGATGGGGTATATTGGTGGATTGAAGAGGTGGGGAGAAGTAATGGAGTATTGGAAATAGTGGGGTAGAAGTAGGTGTAGTGGGTGGTTGTTGGAGTTATGATGGAGGAGGAATAGGATTAAGTGATGAAGTAGTGGGAGGTTATGTAGTTGAGGAACAAACGTGTATAACCGCCGACTGTGTCTGTTGAGTTTCAGAACCCCCACCCCGGCGGGGGGTATTACACTTAGAAAGCCTGCCCCGGAGGGCATAGGTTCTTCTAAATTGATTGGGGACCCCCGCCCCAGCGTGGGTTGCAAGGTAAAAAATAGCTCGCCTCAAATGGGTGTATTCTATTAAATTGGAGACCCCACCCTAATGGTGAGTATAGGAAAAATAGGCCCACCCTACGTGAAGTGCCTTTTGCTAAGTGATTTTTTTAGCTCATGTTTTCTTCATGCAATGCCACTGAACTTCCATTTCCCCATCCTGCAAGCCATGAAATGTACAATTTATTAGTTTGTTGATCACTTGGAGTATGATTGAGACATTAACGAGATTTTTATTATATACTACCTACTGAATGACTTAATAACCACTATATTCTAACAATTATGAATAAAAATACTTAAAATAAACGTATGATTGGGTTGCCTCCTAATTAGCGCTTGATTTTAAGTCTTTCAGCCTGACTACTTCTTGTTCATGGTACGTCGGACAATGTGATGGCAATGACATCAGTGTTGGACTCGCCACCCCAATAGTGCTTTAATCGTTGACCGTTGACTTTGAAAGTTTCTAGTGGATTGCGACTGTAAAGTTCAACGGCGCCATGAGAGAACACCCGCTTTATAGTGTATGGTCTTGACCATCTCGACTTGAGCTTTCTTGGGAACAATCTCAGTCGTGAGTTGAACAAAAGGACTAATTGTCCAGGTTCGAATGTTTCTATGCATAACTTTTTTGTTGTGCCATCTCTTGACCTTTTCCTTATATAACTTGGAGTTCTCGTAGGCATGAAGGCGAAATTCGTCGTGCTCATTTAGTTGAAGTAATCTCTTTTCCCCTACAGCTGCTTGATCGAAATTGAGTTTCTAGATCGCCCAATAAGCCTTATGTTGAAGCTCGACTGGTAGGTGACAAGCCTTTCTGTACAGTAGTTGGTATGGTGACATCCCGAGTGGTATCTTATACGTAGTCCGGTATGCGCATAATGCATCGTTGAACTAGAGTAACCAATCCTTACGATTCGGATTCACTACTTTCTCCAATATTTTCTTGACTTCCCTGTTTGACACCTCAGCCTGCCCATTGGTTTGGGGGTGATAAGTCGTTGCTACCTTGTGGTTGACCCCATACCTTACCAATAGAGCTGTGAATGATTTGTTTCAAAAGTGACTACCTTCGTCACTTATAATTGCTCTAGGTGTGCCAAACCTCATGAAAATGTTCTTCTGTAGGAATTTGAGGACCACCTTGGCATCATTTGATGGTAGTGCTGTAGCTTCAACCCACTTTGATACGTAATCCACTGCGAGTAAAATATACTGATTGTTCAGAGACGAAGGGAATGGCCCCATGAAATCGATGCCCCATACTTCAAAAATTTCCACTTCAAGAATTGTTTGTAGAGGCATCTCATTCTGTTTCGAAATGTTTCCCACCCTTTGACACCTATCACGTGTTTTGACAAAATGGTGAGTGTCCTTGAATAGTGTAGGCCAATAAAACCTAGATTGCAGCACCTTTGTTGCTGTCCTCTCACTCCCATAATGTCCGTCATACGTAGATGACTGACACTCATGCAGAATGTTCTTCACTTCACTGTAGGGCACGCAACTTCTAATCATTTTGTCGGCGCACTGCTTGAATAAATAGGGTTCGTCCCACATGTACCATTTTACGTCATGAAGAAACTTCTTTTTTTTGTTGTCTTATGAGATCAGGTGGAAGAACATTGCTCCCTAGATAATTCGCATAACCCGCATACCAAGGAAATTCTACATTTATCCCAAATAATTGCTCATCCGGGAATGATTCGTTAATTTCACACTTGTCCTCTTTTAATTTCTCTTGGTTTTCCAGCCTAGACAAGTGATCAAACTCTTGAAGTAGGAGAATCCATCAGATAAGGCGTGGCTTAGAATCTTTGTGATGCCCCCAAAATAGGTATACAACACCCATTCTGAGTCGCCAAATACATGGTACAGAAAGTAAACTACAACTTCAATAATACAATTGTCGTGCAAAATACGACAACACATACTGTGAGTTTAAATACATACATTTTCTTCTAGACAATATCAACACTCAAATAAGTCCTCATTACAATTATTCAAACACTATTTTACAGAAATAGTGAGGACTACTAAAACATCTTTCTAGAACCATCACTCCATACCCCAACTAGATCCTACTATGTTCTCACCTCCTTGGAAAAAAATGGAACAAAAAGGAAAAGGGTGAGCTCAACTAGCCCAGTAAAGAATATTATGACTAAGATAATATACACCAAATTATCATTAGTCTTCAACAGGGAAAAATCTGATAGAATACAATAGACAATAAATTTTAGATCAACAACTACAGCGGAAACAACAATCCATTAGAAGAGTCATGTAGAGAATGAATTCTACTATCTTCTAAGATTTAAAAGTTCATCATCAATATTTTATCCCTGTAACAACAATCAATATACATCTTTAATCAAATATTCACCTTTGCACTACAGGCCAAAGATATTCATTTGTGTCACCAGTTGGTCATGTTCATCTCAACATCTGCTCATCTTTGCACTACGGGCCAAAGATATTCATCAGTTAATCATTCATCTTTGCACTACAGGCCAAAGATATTCAGTAATATCATCATTTAAGATTGAGCATGATGAAAAATACTTTAAAGAAAACGAATCCAGTGAGACAGAAGGACAAATATTAGGGATTCGTATAACAGTTTATCCAAGATCAATTATACTTTATAATAATCAATTGTGAAGCAGAATTCAAAAATAACGATCAAAACATGGATACAATCAAAGATAGTAGCCAGAATAGACATCTTGGATAAAAAGGAAAATTTTTATTTTTCGGTGAATAATGTTGTATTCGTGAATAGTGCCGTATACGTGAATAGTAACCCCGACACAAAAAGTTCCAAATTTGATTAAAAATTTCAAACCAATATTTTGGTATAATGATATTGAAGAAAATAATATCATTTCGAAAGAAAATAACATCCCTTACCTCAAAATAATCTAAGATTGCCGATCGAAATATCGGATAGAAAGTCGAAGGAAACTTGTACTTAACAAAAGAACTCTCAAAGTATCAAAATACTCACAAAAATACGCTCGATAATCTAGAGAAAGAAAACTTGTTTACGTGTGATTTTCAATTCTAACCCAGGCGCCTATTTATAGGAAAAATATTAGCCAAGCGAGACTTGACTTCAACACCCGATGGCTTTACCGCTACTATTGCCACCCACCACATTTGAAATAAAATTCAGTACATTTCTTCACCAACCACAAGTGGGGCCCACTCAATTCTAGAATTTTCCATCAAAATCAATTATAAACCTAATTTCTGAATCAATCACCTCTTAAATTTCATAACAAATCATCCGTTCATTTTTAACGGTTCAAAATTTGTGAACATATACTCAACTTATATATGTATAACATATTCAAAAATCACAACGATCCAACGGTCGGATTAAAAATTATAACTCACGCAATATATCGTAAAAATACTGATTTGATTTTTAATACCTCCATTCCGACAAAAATACTGATAAAATAGCTCAACATTAAATCCATCATTTATATCCACGTCAAATAAATATTTCCTTATTATATAAATCAATAATTAATTATTTACAAATAATATTATAGAATCACAATTATGACAACCAGGCCGTTCCTAGGAAAGAGGGGGCTTTCCAATTCGGATTTCTCCTTACTCGCGCGCAATTAAGTGACCAAACCTCTCCTTAGACATAACTTTCTAGACATTGCCAATAATGTTATCTAATAATATTATTCAAATAATATGAATTATTGATCGGATAATGGGAAATACTGTGCAGTGACAATTATTGAAACAACAATAATATAAAATATCAACGCAACAATTATTGAATCAATAAAATAAAATATTGAAAAGTAATTACTGTAACAATTATTGAGTAGTGCCTTCTTACGTAAGACTCAATAATTCAAAAATATCGCATACAATACTGCAGTGCTTCTCTTTGTGCAACCACGCGTAGACATCGTATTTTAACCACCGGTATTCCAACGTTGTTAACTTGGTAATAACTACGCCAAGTTATTTATAAAAACTCAAACTTGTCGTTTTCTTCATTCGACAGTTATTCTGTTATGAGGCCCACGAATGGCTGCACCTTCGTACGAATATTCCCCGACAACAAGAATATTCCACGACCAAACGGATATTCTCTGACAAAAATGAATATTTTATAACCACTTGCTTATTTTGTAAAATTTGCACATTTCACCCATAACCAAAGTATTATATCAAATTAACTCCTAATTATTTCAAGATAATAAGTAGAGAAAATTTAATTTTATTCATAATAAGTTGGGGTCTTACAACCTCCCCTTCTTATGAAATTTTGTCCTCGAAATTGACGTACATACTTGGTGTGTTTCAACAGGTGAGGGTACCTCACTTTCATTTCTGATTCCAACTCCCAGGTCATTTCCTCAATAGCATGGTTCCTCCACAAAACCTTAACTTGTGGTATAACCTTGGTACGTAGGACATACTCTTTTTATCCAAGATCTTAACAAGTACCTCCTCGTACGTTAAATCTTCGGCTATCTCATCTGGTTCTAACTCAATAATGTGGTTTGGGTCTTTCACATATTTAAGAAGCATAGATATGTGGAAAACATTGTGAACACGAGACGTACTTGGAGGTAACGCGAGTCTATAGGCCACATTTCCTATTCGGTCAAGAATCTCAAATGGACCAACAAACCTTGGATTGAGCTTTCCTCTCTTTCCAAATCTTGTAACTCCCTTCCATGGAGCAATACGTAATAATACATGATCCCCAATATTAAATTCCACGTCCTTTCGATGAAGATCAACATAACTCTTTTGTCGATCCTGTGAGATTTGAATACGTTATCGAATCATTTGGATTTTTTCTGTAGTCATGCGTACCAATTCCGGTTCCAACAAAGTTGCTTCACCCACCTCGTCCCAGGATACTGGAGAACGACACTTTCTTCCATATAACGCATTAAATGGAGCAATGCCTATACTTGCTTGATAACTGTTATTGTAGGAGAATTCCACCAATGGCAAGTACTTATCCCAACTTCCTTTGAAATCTAGGACATAGAGTCTTAATAGATCATCAAGGGTTTGAATAGTCCTTTCCGATTGTCCGTCCGTTTGAGGGTGGTATGCTGAACTGAATCGTAAATCTGTGCTCATAGCTTTCTGCAAGCTAACCCAAATTCGTGAAGTAAATCTTGGATCACGATCTGAAACTATGGATACTGGCATGCCATGCAATCTCACAATCTCATTCACATACATACTAGCAAGACGTTCAAGGGAATAAGTCTCACGTATAGGCAAGAAATGAGCCGACTTGGTTAATCTATCAACAATAACCCAAATCACATCTATATCTAGAGAAACCTTGGGAAGACCTGTAACGAAATCCATAGTAATGTGTTCCCACTTCCATTTCGGAATCTCAAGTGGTTGTAATGGACCTTTTGGCACTTGATGCTCCGCCTTTACACGTTGACAAGTTAAACACCTCGAGATAAACTCCGCGATCTCTTTCTTCATATTGCTCCACCAAAATGTATGTCAAAGATTGTGATACATTTTGGTACTCACAGGATGGATTGAAAATGGTGTGTTGTGTGCCTCCATCATGATTCTGTGCTTCAAGTCAAAATTGTTAGGAACGCAAAGTCTGGAGTTGACTCGAAGTATTCCTTATTCATCGATTCTTGCTTCCGGAATAACACCTTCTTGCACTTTCTTTTTCATACGCATCATCTCTTTGGGTCTGTGGTTTGAGTAGCTTTAACTTTATCGATTAAAGTCGGTTCTACTCGTATATTTGCCATCATCATGTGGGTCCCTGGAGTCTTTAACTCTATCTTCATCCTTTGTAAGTCGTACAAAATGGGTCTTTGTGTTAATAACATTGCACTCGTACCCGCATATGATCTTCTACTCAATGCATCATCTACAACGTTCGCTTTTCCAGGATGATATTGAATAGTGTGATCGTAATCTTTTAAAAGCTCAAGCCAACGTCGTTGCCTCATATTGAGTTCTTTTTAGGTGAAGAAATATTTGAGGCTTTTATGGTCCGTATAAATCTCCACTTTCTCCCCATACAGGTAGTGTCTCCAAATTTTCAACGCGAAAATGACTGTTGCCAACTCTAGATCATGAGTAAGATAATTCCTCTTATATTCTTTGAGTTGTCATGAGGCATAGGCTATGACTTTCCCATGTTACATGAGAACACATCCTAACCCTTTTGCCTGAAGCATCGCTGTAGATAACAAATCCATACGTACCAAATGGTATTGCCAGAACAGGTGCCGAAATGAGTCTCTTCTTAAGCTCTTGGAAACTCTTCTCGCATTCTTCGCTCCATATGAATTTTGTATCTTTCCGAGTCAGCTAAGTTAACGGAGTAGGAATTTGAGAAAGTCCTTCCACGAATCTCCGATACTAACCAATTAAGCCTAGAAAGCTAGATATTTTGATTACTGACTTAAGTTGCTCTCATATGTGATTCATATCCCAATCTTGGATTGCACGTCATAATGGCACCTATTGTTTTACCACCACACAAATATAGAGTTCCCTATGGAGAGTCTGGCTTTGGTGCATTCCACAAAGGAAGTCACCAGATAGAGGCTTGAGTACCAACTCTTGTACTTGGGTTTTTAACTCCTGAAGTTCAATAGGAGCCATTCGATAAAAGATTTTAGAAATGGGTTTTGTACCGGGTTCAAAGTCGATACAAAATTCAATATCACACTCTGGGGGTAGGCCAAGAAATTTTTCAGGAAATTCACTAACAACAAAAATTTTATTCAAATCTGACGTGTCTTTATTCAAATCCATAACATGAGCTAAGAAAGCTTGACATCCGTCTTTCAATAAACGAATAGCTTTGTGGCTTGATATGATAGTGACTGATTTTAGTGGTTTAGTTTCTTGAATTTGCATAACAGGTTGGTTAGGAATATGAAAACTAACAACCTTACGAAAGTAATCAATTTTGGCATGATGAGTGGTTAACCAATCAATTCCTAAAATCACATCAAAAGCAAGTATCTTTAAAGAGATAAGATCAACAGGTAATGTGATAGTGCCAACTTGGATCATGCAAGATTTATAAATTATATATGTAACGAAGGTTTCACCCAACGGAGTTTCAACAGATAAGTCAAAGTCCAATTTCTCCGGAGTCAAGTTTAAACGTTGAGCACAAGCAGGAGAGATAAAAGAATGGGTAGAACCGATATCTAGTAAGGTATAAACATCGTAAAAAAATTTATGATTAACTAACCCGTGATAACTTCATTTGGGTTCCTCACTTATTGTGAAGTCATGACAACCGCTCTCCCTTGAACTACCCGTCTTTGACTTGTCTGGAGCAGCATTTGGTGTCATCACTACCGTTGAAATTGAATTTTCTATAGGGCATATTCCACCCTCAACTGCTTCATCGTACTCCTATTTCATGATCTAAATCATTAATCTTCGATCCATATCGAATTGGGGTTGACCGCAATGTACAGGGTAATTCAAAACTCGATGTTGGGTTCTCTCAATTGTTGTCCAAAAAGAGAAATACATATCATTTATTTTAGCCTTCTTAGATCGGACATCTCTTTCCACAATATCAACGCGTCATGCGGCTTTTACCCATGCATCACTCATTCTCACTCGTTCAGTTGTTTCTTCTTTCAGCTCAGATTCCAACTTTATCATCTTATACTCTGTCAAAGAGTGCTTCTGTTCAAGCATCACATATCGGGTAACACAAGCCTGAATTATTGCATCCTTTTGCTCCACGACCGCCTGCCGTTCTTCAGCCTGCTCTTCTAACTCATCAATTCGATTTTGCAATTCTAAATTTTGATCATAAAATTCTTCTAATAAATTCTCCTCAGGTACCTCTTCTTCCTCTTCTTCCTCACTCTCAGCTGCTACCTCTGCGACTATCTCGGGTGCAACTATCAATTCTTCACTCACAACATGGATATCTGTAATTCCTTCTTCGCTTGACATCACATTATCCTGGTTGGTGATTAGAGGTGTCTCCACGATCTCATTCACTCCATTGTTAACGTTTTCAGCTGCCATTCTTAAATACTGCCATAAAACAAGGGTTAATTAAACAAATTAACATATCACATAATATCCCTATATTATGACCAACCAACAAATAAGCTTAGGTAGGACACACTAGCAAAGGATTTACTCATCTCTCCCCTCCTAGTTCTATTCCCCGATCTCCGCCAGAGACCATATCCCTAAGCTTTGATACCAACTGTGACGCCCCCCAAAAAATAGGTATACCACACCGAGTCACCAAATACATGGTACAGAAAGCAAACTACAACTTCAATAATACAATTGTCGTGCAAAATACGACAACACATACTGTGAGTTTAAATACAAATATTTTCTTCTAGACAATATCAACACTCAAATAAGTACTCATTACAATTATTCAAACACTATTTTATAGAAACAGTGAGGACTACTAAAACATCTTTCTAGAACCATCACTCCATACCCCGACTAGATCCTGCTATGTTCTCACCTCCTGGGAAGAAAAATGGAACAAAAAGGAAAAGGGTGAGCTCAACTAGCCCAGTAAAGAATATTATGACTAAGATAATATACAACAAATTATCATTAGTCTTCAATAGGGAAAAATCTGATAGAATACAATAGACAACAAATTTTAGATCAACAACTGCAGCGAAAACAACAATCCATTAGAAGAGTCATGTAGAGAATGAATTCTACTATCTTCTAAGATTTAAAAGTTCATAACCAATATTTTATCCCTGTAACAACAATCAATATACATCTTTAATAAAATATTCATCTTTGCACTACAGGCCAAAGATAAATATTTGTGTCACCAGTTGGTCATGTTCATCTCAACACCTGTTCATCTTTGCACTACGGGCCAAAGATATTCATCAGTTAATCATTCATCTTTGCACTACAGGCCAAAGATATTCAGTAATATCATCATTTAAGATTGAGCATGATGAAAAATACTTTAAAGAAAACGAATCCAGTGAGACAGAAGGACAAATATTAGGGATTTGTATAACAGTTTATCCAAGATCAATAATACTTCATAATAATCAATTGTGAAGCAGAATTCAAAAATAACGATCAAAACATAGATACAATCAAAGATAGTAGCCAGAATAGACATCTTGGATAAAAAGGAAAATTTTCATTTTTCTGTGAATAGTGTTGTATTCGTGAATAGTGCCGTATACGTGAATAGTAACCCCACACACAAAAGTTCCAAATTTGATTAAAAGTTCAAACCAATATTTTGGTATAATGATATTGAAGAAAATAATATCATTTCGAAGAAAATAACATCCTTACCTCAAAATAGCGGTAGATTTCCGATCGAAATATCGGATAGAAAGTCGAAGGAAACTTATACCCTAACAAAGAACTCTCAAAGTATCAAAATACTCACAAAAATACGCTCGATAATCTAGAGAAAGAAAACTTGTTTACGGTATGATTTTCAATTCTAACCTAAGCGTTTATTTATAGGAAAATATTAGTAGCCAAGAAGCAGACTTGACTGCCACTACACGATGGCTTTTTACCGCTACTATTGCCACCCACCACATTTGAAATAAAATTCAATTACATTTCTTCACCAACCACAAGTGGAGCCCACTCAATTCTAGAATTTTCCACCAAAATCAATTATAAACCTAATTTCTGAATCAATCACCTCTTAAATTTCATAACAAATCATCCGTTCATTTTTAACGGTTCAAAATTTGTGAACATATACTCAACTTATATATGTATAACATATCCAAAAATCACAACGATCTAACGGTCGGATTAAAAATTATAACTCACGCAATATATCGTAAAAATACTGATTTGATTTTTAATACCTCTATTCCGAGAAAAATACTGATAAAACAGCTCAACATTAAATCCTTCAATTATAACAACATAAACTAAATAAATCCATCATTTATATCCACATCAAATAAATATTTCCTTATTATATAAATCAATAATTAATTATTCACAAATAATATTACGAGAATCACAATTATGACAACGAATAGTTCTCGAGAAAAGAGGGGCTTTCAATAAGGATTTCTCTTTCTTGTAGGCGCAATTAGGTGACCAAACCTCTCCTTAGATGAACTTTCTAGACATTGCCAATAATGTTATCTAATAATATTATTCAAATAATATGAATTATTGATCCGATAATGAAAAATAATGCGGTGACAATTATTGAAACAACAATAATATAAAATATCAACGCAGCAGAATTATTGAATCAATAAAATAAAATATTGAAAAGTAATTACTGTAACAATTATTGAGTAGTGCCTTCTTACGTAAGAATCAATAATTCAAAAATCGTAATACAAAGGTGTCTTTCTTTATGCAACCACGCCAGTATTCAGTATTTAAACCACCAGGGTATTCCAAAGCGATGTTAGCAGTAATAACTACACCGTTATTTATAAAAACTCAAACTTGTCGTTTTCATCATTCGACAGTTATTCTGTTATGAGGCCCACAAATGGCTGCGCCGTCGTATGAATATTCCCCGACAACAAGAATATTCCACGACCAAACGAATATTCCCCGACAAAAATGAATATTTTATAACCAGTTGCTTACTTTGTAAAATTTGCACATTTCACCCATAACCAAAGTATTATATCAAATTAACTCCTAATTATTTCAAGATAATAAGTAGAGAAAATTTAATTTTATTCATAATAAGTTGGGGTCTTACAATCTTTTTTCGTAATTAGGTACCGAATAGCCGAATGGTCCATGTAGACTATCACCTTAGTCCCAATCAAGTATGCCCGGAACTTGTCAAACGCATACACCACTGCAAGCAATTCCTTTTCCGTAGTTGTATAGTTCATTTGAGTCTCCGTGAGTATTTTGCTTGCATAATATATGGGGTAAAACACCTTCTCTCGGCGTTGACCCAAAACAGCCCCAACTGCATAGTTGCTAGTATCACACATCAGCTCGAAAGGCATATTCCAATCCGGTGCGACGATTACGGGGGCTGTAGTCAACTTCCTCTTCAACAACTCAAAAGCTGACTTACAATTGTCGTCAAAACTAAAAATAACATCCTTCTCTAAAAGACTGCATAAAGGTTTTGCAATTTTAGAGAAGTCCTTTATGAATCTCCTGTAGAACCCCAAATGTCCCAGAAAACTTCTAATACCCTTAACTTAGCTCGGTGGAGGCAGTTTCTCAATTGGTTCCAGCTTCGCTTTGTCAACCTCCAATCCTTGAGCGGATACCTTGTGGCCCAAAATTATGCCCTCCTCAACCATGAAGTGGCATTTTTCCTAGTTCAGCACGAGGTTCATATCCTTGCATCGCTGATAAGTAGGTTTTATACCTACTTACTGGATATCAATTCACGAGAACTATGCCCATTTCAAGTACATTTTAGTATGTTTTTGGTTGCATTTTGTTTTGTTTTGCATTGCATGTACTGAGAACTCCTTTGTGGTGTAAAAGTGCAGGAAAATGGCACAGCTCAGCGTTGGTAGATGGCATGAGACTAATGGAAGCATGACGCAAGGAACAAGTGGAGATAGGCAACTAAGCATTGGTGAAGGAAAAAGGATTAGCAGTTGAACCAGAAGCAAGAGAAGAAGTGAGCACGTAATGCGACTTGCGTAGGATCCGCAGACTACAAGTGCGTGGCTACAAAGCTAAAAAGACGCGTGCCCACGCCATCAACCGAACAGAGCAGATTAGTACCATGGCATACCACATTACCAGATTTATAAAGGAATCATGGCACATGCCATGCGATCGATCAAAAGAATTTGACTTTATTTTAATTTTTAAAATTGAAGAGTCTGAAGTTGGTTAAAACTACTCTGGTTGGTACCAGACGTAGCAATCTATTATTTTTACATTTTTTTCATAATAGAGAACTAGGGTTTTACGCTTTGAGTGAATTCCAACGTGGAGCCAAATTTAGACATAATATTTTCTACTTCATCTTTGGGATTCAATCATTGTTTACGTTTATGTTATTGGAGATTATTGAGGAGTTGAACGTTACGTTTGGATTATAATCAGCAATTGGGTTTGATTGATTTCATATTCTCTTTCAATTGTTTATTTATTTTCCATGTATTGCTTTAATCCCATAATGGCTTTCGGTTCAGCGATGAACTAAACTCCATTATGGGATTCTAACGGATTTTAATATGTAGTCTAATTGATTGCTTGATTGCTGGACTGTTTGTGTATCATCAGGAATTTCTATTATGGTTGATATGAATGCATGAATGATTGATCACCATTCATTATATGTGCTTGTATGGAGTTGAAAAATAACATGCAAGTATGGTTGTAATCATATGATAGCATGCGTATATGGGGCTATTTTACTTAGCTTTATCAGATAGACATATACTGTTTCACTGTACGAGTTATATAAGGGCTTGTGCTTAAATTCAATATGGCTGTAATTTCACCAAAAAATATAGTGAGGTTGGTTTTATTGATGATTACATGATGTCTATTGTATGTGGATGTTATGTAAGTAGGTCATAATACATTGAAAAATGGTTATGTCTACATTCGTGCTCTTGGCTAATTTACTATGATACTTGAATAATTTTGCATGATGGTGGTAATTAGATGAACTATTAAATGAAGTTAGGATCCCATTATTTTCAGATTTGATTTATTACATTTATATTCATCTTTTAGTCATTATTTGAGTTTAGAATAATTTACGATTATAAGCATTCGTTTAAGCATATAAAAATAATGGTTTAGTTGATGCATAATAGTTTAATTTAGAAACATTTCTCCGTGAATCGATACTCGACTTACTATATATTACTTGTTGACACATGTATGCTTGCATGAGTTAGAGCTCTTTTGTTAGAACTAAAAAAAGAGGCAACAAGTTTTTGGCACCGTTGTCGGGGAAAGGCGTTTAAATTTATTATTATTATCATCATGTATAAGCTATATTGTATGACTTAGACAAATCTAATCTTATCTCATTTCTATTTTGTTTTGTTTTTGTTTTTGTTTCAGGTACTTGTGGATATTTTATGCACATGCGATCATCCAATTCCGAATTGATACCTGCACAAGACGACATTAACGGTAGGGGTTGGAAATCGAGAGTGTGTAGAAATTTACAGGTAGTTTTAGAAGGAATAACATCTAATATGGCAGAAGGACAAAGAGAAGAGCAAAGAGAGGAGCACGGGGATTTGAGGGACTATTCCATGTCGAACATTAATGGACTATAGTCGAGCATAGTCAGGCTAGCGATAGCAACTAACACCTTTGAAATAAAACCCGACACTATTCAGATGGTGCAGAATTCGGTATAGTTTGGGGGTGCTGCTACAGATGATCCGAATGAACACCTGTTGAGTTTCATCGAAATATGAGATACATTCAGATATAACGGGGTGACAGAGGATGCCATTAGATTAAGACTATTTTCGTTCTCATTGAGGGATAAAGCAAGAATTTGGCTTCATTCTTTGCCTTCAGGATCAATTACTACATGGGAGGACCTAGCACAAAAGTTTTTAGCCAAGTTTTCCCAATGGCTAAGACTGCGAAGATGAGGACAAAAATCTCCCAATTTGAGCAACAACAGGGTGAATCCTTAAATGAAGCTTGGAAGAGATATAAAGAGATGCTAAGGAAGTGTTTGCACCATGGTATGCCAGATTGGATGGTGATCAACACATTCTACAATGGATTAGGATGGCAGTCGAGGCCGATTGTAGATGCAGCTGTAGGAGGAGCATTATGGGCAAAGAACTACGACGAGGCCTATAACCTTATCGAGATAATGGCAGCGAATGACTTTCAAAACCCTACATCTCGGATGCCACATCCGAAAGTTGCACGTTTGTTGGAAGTGGATGCTATTACTCAGTTGTCAGCACAGATGGCAGCTATGGCGAAGAAAATAGATTCATTAACAGAGAGTAAGGTGAAGACAGTTGCCTTCGTATGTGAGATTTGTGCAGGGTCACACTCAACGGATCAATGTGCTATCAGCTTGGAGTCAGTACATTATGTGAGTAATTATAGGAAGGACCAAGACCAATTTCAGAACACATACAACTCCAACAACCGCAACCATCCAAACTTCAGTTGGTCAAATAATCAAGGAAATAAGCAGAATCATTTTCAAGCTGAATAATCAATTTCATTCACAGCCAGCGCAGCAACAGTTTACTCCAAGACCACCTTTTCCAGCTGGGATTTTCTCAACAACAACAACATCACACTCCATCTGCACCTCAAGAAGAAAAGAAATCAGAAATGGAGGAGATGATGATGAAGTACATGGCAAACATAGAGGTAATGATCAAAAGCCAAGTAGTGGCTATTAAAAATCTGGAAACTCAAATGGGGCAAATGGCGAGCATGCTTAATAACAGGCCCCAGGGTTCATTGCCAAGTATTATGGAGGCAAATCTAAGAAGAGAAGGGAAAGAACAGTGTCAAGCTATAACACTCAGGTCTGGGAAATAGTGTGTAGGAAATCCACCAGGCGCGCCACGCCTAGTTTACAAGGGGATGACGAGCGGCCGCACGATACAAAGAAGTTGGCTGAGCAGAAAGAAAACAATGAAGGTTCTAAGGTACAACAAGAAGAGGATAACAAAGCAGGTTCAGTTGAGAAGCCCGTGAGTAAAATACCACTAGTTCACCCTCCAGTTTCGTATCCACAGAGATTGAATAAGCAGAGGAAGGATAAGCAGTTCAACAAGTTCTTGGAGGTCTTTAAAAAGCTGCAGATTATCATACCTTTCGCTGAGGCATTGGAATAGATGTCGAGTTATGCAAAGTTCATGAAGGGTATATTGTCAAGGAAGAGGAGATTAGAAGAGTTTGAGACAGTGGCCTTGACGAGGAGGAATGCGGTGCGGTGCTTGGTATGAAACTACCTCCAAAATTTGAAAGGTTGAGGCGATTTCACAATTCCATGCACGATCGGGAAGATGAGCTTCAGTAAGTGTCTATGTGATCTTGGGGCAAGTATCAATTTGATGCCCTTGTCAGTATTCAACCAGTTAGGATTGCTGGCTCCAAGGCCGACAAATATTTCTTTGCAGCTAGCTGACAGATCCATCACGTATCCGTGGGGAATTGTTGAAGATGTATTGGTGAAAGTGGACAAATTCATCTTTCCGGCTGACTTCATTATTTTGGATTACGAGGAAGATAAGAGTATACCAATCATATTGGGGAGACCATTCTTAGCCACATGAAGGACCTTGATTGACGTTCAGAAAGGAGAACTTTATACATGTTCATGATCAGGAGGTTACCTTTAACGTATTCAAGGAAATGAAGTTCCCAACAGATGAAGAGGAATGTTTCAGAGTTGATTTGGTGGACCATGTCTTAAACGATGAAGTTGAGAGTTTAGTGGATTATGAACCATTGAGAAGTGTCATTGCTGAAAATTCAGAATTGGAGAATGAGGAATTCGAAGAACTTGTGCAATATCTGGATACCATTCCATAATTAAGAAAATTCAAAACACCTGTCGAGCCATTGAAGAAAGCTGGAGAGATGTCGGTAAAATTGAAGCCATCTCTTGAGACACCTCCAGAACTTGAATTGAAACCACTTCTAGATCATCTAAGGTACGCATTTTTAAATAAAGATTTAAAGCTACTTGTGATTATTTCTTCTGCACTAACATCTTTTCAGGAAGAAAAACTGCTACGAGTCCTTAGAGAGTTCAAATCGGCTATTGGGTGGACTATAGCAGACATAAAAGGGATCAGCCCTTCTTTCTGCATGCATAAGATCCTGATGGAAGATGGTAGTAAGCCGTCGATAGAGCAACAAAGAAGACTTAATCTGATCATGAAAGAAGTGGTCAAGAAAGAAGTTTTGAAATGGCTGGATGCATGTATAATATATCTGTGACGCCCCCAAAATAGGTATACATCACCCATCTTGAGTCGCCAAATACATGGTACAAAAATCAAATACAAACTTCTTTAATACAACTGTCGTGTAATATACAACAAAACATAGCGCAGAGTTTAAACAAGAATATTGCCTTCTAAACAATATCCACTCTCAATGAAGTCCTCATTACAATTATTATCACACTATTTCACAGAATTGTGAGGACTACAAAAGCAACTTATCTTGGACCATCACTCCATTCCCCAACTTGTCCCAGCTATATTCTCATTTCCTGAAGAGAACAATGAAAGAAAAGGGTGAGCTCAACTAGCCCAGTAAGAAATATTATGACTAAGATAATGCAGAATAAATTATCCTTAGCCTTCAACAATATAACAACTGATAGAATATAATAGACAACAAGTTTTAGATAAACAACTGCAACAGAATAAGCAATCCATTAGAAGAGTCAAGTAGAGCATGATATCTACAATCTTCTATGATTTAAAAAGTTTTTCATCAACTTTATCGCTGAGACTCGGCTTAATAAATAAACCAAATCATCGAATCATCCTTGCACTATGGTCCAAGGATATTCATTTAATCATCAATGGTCATGATTATACCGAATAATCCCTTGTCATAATCATACCAACAACTGTCCATCAATGCACTACGGGCCAATGAGGACTTTTACCACATCATTTATAACATTACG
This sequence comes from Panax quinquefolius, assembly GCA_020205615.1. Classification (NCBI taxonomy): domain Eukaryota; kingdom Viridiplantae; phylum Streptophyta; class Magnoliopsida; order Apiales; family Araliaceae; genus Panax; species Panax quinquefolius. Next base: position 86,276,479 of record CM035159.1, on the reverse strand, counting down.
GGTCATGATTATACCCAATGATCCCTGGTCATAATCATACCAATCAACCGTCCATCTATGCACGTAAGCCAAAGATGACTTTCATCACAATATAAGCACGAGGATGACGACATGATATAAGCATTAATCAAACAAAATCAAATCAAACTAAATCAAGGATAAATATTAAAGACTTTAAATTTATCCAGAGTTTAAAAATATCCAAATTGTCAATATGATACTGCTTTATAGAGTAAAATTCAAGAATAATATTCATGTACCAAAAATAATTTGGACAGAAAATAAATATATTTTTGGGTAAATAGTATCTCGTGAATAGTACCCTATGAATAGTACTTCAGGAATAGTACCTTGTGAATAGTACCATGACATGAAAAGTACCCCAAATACCCGAGTGAATAATATTTGGGTGAATAGTAATTGGGTGAATAGTAACTCATGAATAGTACTCCGGCATGAAAAGTGCCCCGAATACCCGAGTGAATAATGTTTGAGTGAATAGTAACTGGGTAAATAATAACTCGTGAATAGTATTCCATCATAAAAAGATCAATAATTATCAAGAAAGCTCATAATAAAATTTCCATGAAAAGATACTGGATGAAGCACAAATATCAAGGATATTCTACTAATTTCATGGAGTATAGAAGCCAAAACTTCAACAGACTTAGTGTATAATCAGGAAAACAAGACTAAATAATATTACTCACATACTATAGAGTATGGAAGAAAATATTATTTCAAGAATAATATCAAAAAAAAACAACATCTCTTGAGCGAAAATAATATTCCAACGAATATTTAACGAAGATAATATTCCTACGAATATTGAACGAAGATAATATTCTTTATGAATATTGAACGAAAATAATATTCATACGAATATGAAAAATAATATCTCTTCAGAATATGAAATAAATAATACCCCTTACCTCATAAGAAGACTGGATACTGGAATAGTGAGGTAGCAGACTTCTCCTCTTCTTTCTCTCTATAGAGTCTCTCCCTATAGCTTCTCTCTCTATAATTGCTCTTGTGAGACTTAGTGAATTGGTGAGAATGAAGGAAGAATGAGCTTTTATTTATTGGAAAATATAGTTTCGATAATTGCACGTTTTGGGGCTCGAAATATTATAGTACAATACCTTCATCTTTTCCTTTATTTTTAATTTAGTCCTGCAAGTACTATCAAACTTGCACCACCTCCCCTAATAATACATCATGTGAATCAATAGTACACACATGTGAACAAATAGTTATAAGCATGTGAATTAATAGTAATTTATTGCTAATTTATCCGATTAATTACCCAATTGGACAATATAACTTCCAGACATCAATTATTAATGAAATAAATGTCGATTTTCACTAACACTAATAATCCCAACACAATGGAACTATTAATTTCATCTTTAATCAATATGAACTTATTCATCATTAATATTATAACTCACAATATTTAACAACCAGGTCATTCCCAAGAAAGAGAGGGCTTTCCAATAAGGATTTCTCCCTATTGGCGCGCAATTAGGTGACCAAACCTCTCCTTGACAGAACTTCTAGAAATTATCAATATTTCAAATAATAATTTGAATAACTATGTCATCTCAATTATTGATTTAATAATATAACATATTATGTAGATGATACTGTGACAATAATTGAATCGATAATATGAGAGATATGATCACGGCAATTCTTGTAGCAATAATTGAGTATAAGCGAGTGACTTCTTACGTAAGCATCAATAATCAGTACAGTGTGCTACAATGCAACCACGCGTATTACTGTACTTTTACTACCAGGTAGTTCAACAGTTTAACGGTAACACTTTCGCCGTTATTTTTATAAAAATATAATTCTGTAATTTTCTAACTACGAAAATACTTCCGTTGTGGGGTCCACCAATGATTGTTTCGTCGTATGAATATTCACTGTTAAAACGAATATTCCTCGACAAATCGAATATTATATAACCACTTGCTTACTTTGCAAAATTTGTAAATATTATCCAGAACTATAACATTATATCATATCCACACCATAATATTCAAAAATATATTTCGAGAGAAATTAATCTTTATTCATAAAAGTTGGGGTCTTACAACCTCCCCTTCTTATGAAATTTCATCCTCGAAATTATGGTGTGTACTTGGTATGTCGAAGAGGTGAGGATACTTTGACTTCATTTCAGATTCTAACTCTTGAGGCATAACCTTTGAGTATTGAATATGATCCTTCTTATCCAAGATTTTAACATGTATCTCCTCATACGTTAAATCTTCTGCTATTTCGTCTAGTTCCAATTCAATAATGTGGTTCGGGTCATCCACATATTTACGTAACATCGATACGTGAAAAATGTTATGAACACGCGACATACTTGGCGGTAAAGCGAGTCTATAGGCCACAGTTTCTACTCGATCGAGGATTTTTGGGCCAATTAAATTGAGGGTTAAGATTTACTCTCTTCGTCGATTCTTGCTTCTAGAATAATGCCCTCTTGAACCTTCTTCTTCACATTCATCAGCTCCGGGTGTGTAGCTTGAGCGTTTTTAACTTTATCGATTAACGTCGATTCTACTCGTATTATTTGACATCATCACGTGGGTCCTTAGAGTCTTTAACTCTATCTTTATCATTTGTAAGTCATATGAAATGGGTCTTTGTTTTAACAACGTTATAATCGTAAACGCATACGATCTTCTACTCAATGCATCAGCTACCACGTTCGCTCTTCCATAATGATATTGAATGGTATAATCGTAATCTTCAACAGCTCGAGCCAACGTCTTTGGCGCATTATACGTTCGTTTTGGTTGAAGAAATATTTAAGGGTTTTAGAAATGGGTTTTATACTGGGGTCAATACAAAATTTGATTTCACGCTCTGGGGTAGGTCAAGAAGTCTTCAGGGAATACATCAGGAAATTTATTAACAATAAAAATATTATTCAAAACTGTGACCCTCATCCCAGACTTGGATAACACGTCACATTAATACCTATCAACTTGCCATCGTCATTCACGGCGTCGCCTAAAAGTCTGGCTTTGGTGCATTCCGCACAAGGAAGTCACCAGCGAAAGGCTCAAGGCTCAAGGCTCTTTACTTATGGCTTAATATGACAGTGATTGACTTTAGTGGTTTGGTTGCTTGAATTCGCATAATAGGTTAGTTAGGAATATGAAAGCTAACAACCTTACGAAAAGCATGATGAGTAGTTAACCAATCGATTCCTAAAATCACATCAAGGGCAAGTATTTTCAAAGAGATAAGATCGACAGGTAACGTGAAAGTGTCGATTTGAATCAACAAGATTTATAAACAGTGGAGGTAACGAAGCTTTCTACTAATGAAGTTTCAACCAATAAGTCAAAGTCTAACTTCTCTGGGGTCAAATTTAAACGTTGAGTGCAAGCAAGAGAGATAAAAGAATGGGTAGAACCGATATCTAATAAGGTATAGACTTCGCAAGAATTTATAATTAACTAACATGTGCTAACTTCGTTTGGGTTACTCACTTTTTGAGAAGTCATGAAAAATGCTCTTCCTAAAACCACCGACTTTGTTGTGTCCGTATCCGCCTTTGGTGCCACTATCCCAGCTGGACTTAATTTCGCTATAGAACAAAATCGAGCTATATGACCGTCTTTTCCATAACTAAAACATACCTTGGAAGGCTATGAACAGTTTGGACTTATGTGTCCCTCCACTCCGCATCTGTAGCATTTAACTGGTGGTCGTTCTCCTCCCCTAGAATTTGTTGCTGGTGTTGGTTCTGCTGCCAACGTCTTCCCATCATCATTAAATCTTCTCTTCTTGAATTTTCCACTTCTATTATCTTGGCCATGATTACCACCGAAATGGTTACCATTCTTGGCATGATAATTTGCCCCACGATGGTTATCATTGTTAGATGGCGTTGCCACCAAAGACGATTATTATCGTGTTGTTGTTGGTTGTTGCCTTTTGGTTGTCTTTGACTCATTATCGCGCTCCAATAAGCGAGCCCTATTCACAACATCTGAATATAAACAAAGTTTGTGAGAAATAAGGTATTGACGTATATCGGGTTTCAAACCTCTTAGAAACATCCGCGTCATTCTCTCCTCATTATAAACCAAGTATGACGCAAACCGAGATAACTCGGAAAACTTGGCTTCGTACTGTGACACAGTCATATTTTTTTGCTCCAGCTTGACGAACTCTACCTCCTTCAGGTGACGAATACTTTTGGGAAAGTACTTGTCATTGAATAACTCTTGGAACTTCTCCCAAGACATCCTGAGTGCGTCAGGCTGGGTACGCTTTACAGATTCCCACCAATAATCTGCCTCTTCATGCAACATAAAGGTGGCAAAGGGAACCTTTTGCTCCTCTGAGCATTCTAATACATCAAATATCTTGGTGATTTGCTTTATCCACGTCTCCGCCTTAAGTGGTTCGGGATTTCCAAAAAACTCTGGCGGTCCCAGCTCCTTGAACTGCTTAGCAGTGACCATCCGAGAGTTGCCAGTGTTTCCACCTGAATTTTGAACAGGAGTCTCTCTCGCCTGATGTTGCATAAATTGCATAAAGCCTCTGAGTATTCCATCGTTCATCATCTGATCGGTGTTGTTGTTTACCTGAGGATTATTGTCTTCCTGTTGCACATTAACCCGGGTATTGATCGTTGGTGACTCAACGGTCTCATGTGCTTCATTGCTAATTTCAACATTTTTAGATGCCATTTTCAAACATTGTCACAAAACAAGGGTTAATTAACATATCACATATTATCCGTATACTCTGACCGACCAATTAAATACCAAATAAACTTAGGTAGGTCATACTAGTGAAGAATTTCCGTCTCTCCCTCCTAGTTCTCGTCTCACATCTCAGCCAGGGATCATATCCCTAAACTTTGATACCAACTGTGACCCCCCCAAAATAGGTATACATCACCCATCTTGAGTCGCCAAATACATAGTACAAAAATCAAATACAAACTTCTTTAATACAACTGTCGTGTAATATACGACAAAACATAGCTGAGAGTTTAAACAAGAATATTGCCTTCTAAATAATATCCACTCTCAATGAAGTCCTCATTACAATTATTATCACACTATTTCACAGAATAGTGAGGACTACTAAAGCCACTTATTCTGGACCATCACTCCATTCCCCAATTTATCCCAGCTATATTCTCATTTCCTAAAGAAAACAATGAAAGAAAAGGGTGAGCTCAACTAGCCTAGTAAGAAATATTATGACTAAGATAATGCAGAATAAATTATTCTTAGCCTTCAACAGTATAACAACTAATAGAATATAATAGAAAACAAGTTTTAGATCAACAACTGTAGCGGAATAAGCAATCCATTAGAAGAGTCAAGTAGAGCATGATATCTACAATCTTCTATGATTTAAATTTTTTTTTCATCAACTTTATCGCTGAGACTCGGCTTAATAAATAAACCACATCATCGAATCATCCCTGCACTACGGGCCAAGGATAATCATGTAATCATCAATGGTCATGATTATACCGAATAATCCCTGGTCATAATCATACCAACAATTGTCCATCAATGCACTACGGCCAATGAGGACTTTTACCGCATCATTTGTAACATTATGGGTCATGATTATACCAAATGATCCCTGGTCATAATCATACCAATCAACCATCCATCTATGCACGTAAGCCAAAGATGACTTTCATCACAATATAAGCATGAGGATGATGACAATGATATAAGCATTAATCAACCAAAATTAAATCAAACTAAATCAAGGATAAATATTAAAGACTTTAAATTTATCCAGAGTTTAAAAATATCCAAATTGTCAACATGATACTGCTTTATAGAGTAAAATTCAAGAATAATATTCATGTACCAAAAATAATTTGAACAGAAAAGAAATATATTTTTCGGGTAAATAGTATCTTGTGAATAGTACCCTTTGAATAGTACTTCGAGATAGTACCTCGTGAATAGTATCCCAACATGAAAAGTACCCCAAATACCCAAGTGAATAACATTCGGGTGAATAGTAATCCAGTGAATAGTAACTCGTGAATAGTACTCCGACATGAAAAGTGCCCCGAATACCCGAGTGAATAATATTTGAGTGAATAGTAATCGGGTAAATAGTAATCCATAAATAGTAACTCATGAATAGTATTCTGTCATGAAAAGATCAATAATTATCAAGAAAGCTCAGAATAATATTTCCATGAAAAGATACTAGATGAAGCACAAATATCAGGGATATTCTACTAATTTCATGGAGTATAGAAGCCAAAACTTCAATAGACTGAGTGTATAATCAGGAATACGAGACTAAATAATATTACTCACATACTACAGAGTATTGAAGAAAATATTATTTCAAGCGAATATTGAACAAAAACAACATCTCTTGAACGAAAATAATATTCCAACGAATATTTAACGAAGATAATATTCCTACGAATATTGAACGAAGATAATATTCTTTATGAATATTGAACGAAAATAATATTCATACAAATATGAAAAATAATATCTCTTCAGAATATGAAATAAGTAATACCCCTTACCTGAGAAGAAGACTAGATACTGGAATAGTGAGGTAGCAGACTTCTCTTCTTCTTTCTCTCTATAGATTCTCTCTCTATAGCTTCTCTCTCTATAATTGCTCTTGTGAGACTTAGTGAATTAGTGAGAATGAAGGAAGAATGAGCTTCTATTTATAGGAAAATATAGTTTCGATAATTGCACATTTTGGGGCTCGAAATATTATAGTACAATACCTTCATCTTTTCCTTTATTTTTAATTTAGTCCTGCAAGTACTATCAAACTTGCACCACCTCCCCTAATAGTACATCATGTGAATCAATAGTACACACATGTGAATAAATAGTTATAAGCATGTGAATTAATAGCAATTAATTGCTAATTTATCCGATTAATTACCCGATTGGATAGTATAACTTCCAGACATCAATTATTATCAAAATAAATGTCGATTTCCACTAACACTAATAATCCCAACACAATGGAACTATTAATTTCATCTTTAATCAATAAGAAATTTTTCATCATTAATATTATAACTCACAATATTTAATAACCAGGTCGTTCCCAAAAAAGAGGGGGCTTTCCGATAAGGATTTCTCCCTATTGGCGCGCAATTAGGTGACCAAACCTCTCCTTGACAGAACTTCTAGACATTATCAATATTGCAAATAATAATATGAATAACTTTGTCGTCTCAATTATTGATTTAATAATATAACATATTATGCAGATGATACTGTGATAATAATTGAATCAATAATATGAGAGATATGATGCAGTAATTACTGTAGCAATAATTGAGTATAACTGAGTGACTTCTTATGTAAGCATCAATAATCAATACCGTGTACTACAATGCAACCACGCGTATTACTGTACTTTTACTACCGGGTAGTTCAACAATTTAACGGTAGCACTTTCGCCGTTATTTTTATAAAAAGATAATTTTGACATTTTTTAACTACGACAATACTTCTGTTGTGGGGTCCACCAATGATTGTGCCGTCTTACGAATATTCCCTGTTAAAACGAATATTCCCCGACTAATCGAATATTATATAACCACTTGCTTACTTTGCAAAATTTGTAAATATTACCCACAACTATAACATTATATCATAATCCACACCATAATATTCAAAAATATATTTCGAGAGAAATTAATCTTTATTCATAAAAGTTGGGGTCTTATAATATCTGATTTTAGATAGTGCATGGGTGAGCCTAGTGCATTGTGTACCGAAGAAGGGTGGTATGACCGTGGTTTCAAATAAGAATAATGAGTTGATTCCAACACGAACAGTGATGGGGTGGAGAGTCTGCATGGATTACTACAGGCTTAACAAAGTTACAAGGAAAGATCACTTCCCACTGCCATTCATTGATCAAATGTTGGATAGACTAGTAGATCATGAGTATTATTGCCTTCTGGACGATTATTCAGGCTACAATCAGATTATGATAGCTCTAGAAGACCAGGAAAAGAAAACATTCACATGTCCATACGGCACTTTTGCTTTCAGAAGGATGTCTTTCGGGTTGTGCAATGCTCCAGCCACCTTTCAGAGATGCATGATGGCTATTTTTTCGGATATGGTGGAACAAAATGTGGAGGTATTTATGGATGATTTTTTAATCATCGGGGACTCGTTTGATTTATGCCTTGAGAATTTGGTGATGGTTTTGAAGAGGTGTGTTGAGACTAATTTAGTACTGAATTGGGAAAAGTGCCATTTCATGGTACAAGAAGGAATCATACTAGGACATAAAGTTTCAAAGAAGGGACTCGAGGTGGATAGGGCTAAGATAGAAACTATTGAGAACTTGCCACCACCTACTTCAGTAAAAGGTGTTCGCATTTTTCTTGAACATGCAGGTTTCTACCGCAAATTCATCAAGGACTTCTCCAAGATAACTAAACCATTATGCAGTTTGTTGGAGAAGGATGCACAGTTTAAATTTGATGAGGCTTGCGTGTCGGCATTTGAGCACTTGAAGGGGAAATTAACTTCGGCACCAGTTATTACTGCACCAGATTGGGATTTGCCATTTGAGATGATGTGTGATGCCAGTTATTACGTTGTAGGGGCTGTTTTGGGGCAGATAAAGGAAAAGATATTTCATGTGATCTATTATGCCAATAAGACCCTTACAGATGCACAGTTGAACTACAGCACCACAAAGAAAGAGTTATTAGCAGTGGTGTATGCCTTTGATAAATTTCGAGCATATTTAATTGGTATAAAGGTGATAGTGTACACAGATCACGCAGTAATTTGGCACTTAGTGGCAAAGAAGGATGTTAAGCCTAGGTTGATCAGACTGATTCTATTATTGTAGGAATTTGATTTGGAAATCAAGGACAGAAAGGGCAGTGAAAACAAAGTGGCGGACCACTTATCTCTACTAGAGAATCCAGAAAGAGAAGCAGATGACAAAGTTGTAATTAATAAATCCTTTCCTGTTGAGCAGTTGTTTGTGGTGAAAGGGGAAGTGCCATGGTTTGCAGACTATGTGAACTATTTGGTGAGTAAGATGGTACCTTCTGACTTGGTGGGTCATCAAAAGAAAAAAATTATGCATGATGTTAAATGGTTTATATGGGATGAGTCGTACTTATTTAAATAGTGTGCTGATCAAATGATAAGAAGGTGCATCCCATATAGAGGGGTTGAGGGTATTTTGCAGGATTGTCACACTTCTGTGTATGGGGGTCATTATGGTGGAGAGCGAACAACGGCTAGAGTGCTACAAGCAGGATTCTACTGGCCGTTAATTTTCAAGGATGCGTACAGTTTCGTCCAAAGGTGTGATAGATGTCAGAGAGTTGGGAACATCTCGAAAAGAAATGAAATGCCATTGAATACGATCCTCGAAGTAGAAATTTTTGATGTGTGGGGGATTAATTTCATGGGCCCTTTTGTTTCTTCTTGCAGCAATCTCTACATCTTGCTCGCAGTGGATTATATGTTGAAATGGGTAGAAGTGGAAGCTCTTCCGACAAATGATGCCAAGGTAGTCCTCAAGTTTTTATACATAAGTATCTTCACAAGGTTTGGGACTCCAAGGGCCATCATTAGTGATGAAGGCAGTCATTTCTGCAACAGGCAGTTTACAGCTTTGTTGGCCAAGTATGGGGTGAACCATCGTATTGCTACAGCTTATCACCCACAAACGAATGACCAAGCTGAAGTGTCAAATCGAGAAGTTAAAAGAATCCTTGAAAAAGTTATGAATCTCACGAGGAAGGATTGGTCTTTAAAGCTTGATGATGCTGTTTGGGCATATAGGACTACATACAAAACTTCATTGGGCATGTCACCTTTCCAGCTAGTCAACGGCAAAGCATGTCACCTTCCTATGGAGCTAGAGCATAAGGCATATTGGGCTATTCGGAAGCTCAATTTTGATTTAAAAGCTGCAGGGGAGAAACGCCTACTCCAACTCAAAGAGTTGGATGAATTCAGACTACATGCGTATGAGAATTCAAAGCTATACAAAGAAAAGGTGAAGAAATGACATGATCACAATATCATAGAGAGAACATTCGAGCCGGGACAAAGAGTTTTACTTTTCAACTCCAGACTTAAACTTTTTCCCAAGAAGCTGAAATCAAGATGGTCAAGGCCATTTACAGTGAAGACTGTCTTCCCACATGGTGCGATAGAAGTGTTCGATAAATTCCCAGATCAACCTTTTAAAGTGAATGGGCAGCGACTGAAGCATTACTTTGGTGGCTAGGTGGACAGATAAAAAGTCACCTCAATTCTTTCTTCGACATGAGATTCAGAGACAGTCAAGCTAATTGACTATAACTTAGCGCTTGATGGGAGGCAACCCATTATTTCTATCTCTACATTTTATTTATTCAGTTTAGGTTGTTTTTGTTAGTTAATTAGTATTTTTAATAGTGATAGTAGATTAGCTCGGCACAAATATTGTAGTAGCTAAATTTGGATAGGAGTATGTCTGTGCATAGCATCGAAATCATGGTATTAAGTAAACACTCATTCAATACTTCATGCCTTGACAGTGTTTATTGATGTCTATGTAGGTATCTTGGACTGAATTCATTACTGATTTGAAGTACTAGAAAAGAAAGTTGGCGGTCTGCAGAAATAGGAGCGTCTTGTCGCGCTTATATCAATGAGAACAAAAGACGCATACCCGACCGCATGCCTACAAGAGAAAAAAATCCACTCGCGCGGCCGTGCCTGGAACCAGAACTTGAAAATTTTGTGGATTTTAAAACGTGTTGTGGCTCATTTATGCTATCAATTGAAATAACAGAAATGCACGTCTCCTTATCTCTAGACCCTAATAAGTACAAACTGAAGCCATAACGCTCCTCTCCATTACGTGATCGTCGCTTGGGTGCTCACACCCACGATCACACCCATGATTACACCCACGATTACACCCACGATTATACCCATGATTCATATCTGCATTATAAAGCTAGGGTTTCCGATTGGGTTGTGCAGAAATCAGTTTGGGGGTCATCAGTCATCGGTTAGCAATCACTATCAGGCAAGTAATCCTCGCTTTCTCTATCAATTTCAAATGGGTCCTAAGAGAGCACGTTCTGTCACTTCGCCATCATCATCCTCCTCCAGTAACCAAGGCGAAGATGTTGTGGATCATACCAAATTTCTGAGTCTGGAAGCACAAACGGAGTATTACAGAATTGTGGCAAAGACGTTTATAAAGGAGCGCGGTTTCAAACCTGAGAAGCAAGATGGTCAGGTATTGGATATAATTCACGAAAGAGGATGGGTTGGATTGACTGCAACCCCTATGCCTGTTCCAATGAGTATCGTCTGAGAATTCTATGCTATTGCTAAAGACACAATGAGTGGTCTATCTGTGGTTCGAGGATTTCAAATAGATTACAGACCACCAGCAATCAGATGAATTTTTAGGATAACTGACACACCACCGATAGGGTATGACTATTAGGTTGAGGCTGCCTGCTTCGAGACTGATCTGGACATAGTCATTACTGATTTGTGTGTTCCAGGCACGAAGTGGACTTGTAGGGCAGGAACAAATCAGCCGAGAACTTTCTCAGCCTCAGCCTTGAATCGGTATGCTAAAGCGTGGAATCTGTTTATATGTGCAAAGCTTGTTCCATCATCTCATCAGCACGAAATCAGAACTGAGAGGGTTGTTATTCTGTGGGGAATAGTCACCGACAAGTACATTGATATGGGCCACCTTATCCACCAAAATATGTTGCGTTATCTATGGGGAAGCACTACGGGGAGTATTCCATACGCGTCAGTTGTAGCTATGATGTGTGCCCATCAAGGCTGCCATTGGGATAATGAACAAATGCAGAACCCGAGCCAAGATATCACTCATGCAACCATAGCAAAATTCGAGGATTGGGCATGAGGTGCACCGCACCCGAGAAGAAAAGGCTTTATCATCCAACCCACATCCTCAGCGCCTCCATCACAACCCATACAGGAGACTATAGCAGGAACATCAGCTCAAGCAACAACTACTACTAGGGATCGACAGCTCCGACGGTTGGAGCGGAAGGTTGACGCAATATATGACAACTTTGCAGCGTTTGCTACGGGTCTGACAAGGTCGTTGGCAGAGGCGTTTGTACAACAAGGGACCATGCTTGAGTGGCCACAGTTCGGGACGGCCGTGCCATATCCACCACCGGATTCACCACCGGATTCACCACCCGATGAGGGTGGTACAGCTGAGCAGTAGGGGAGTTTCTCTAACCCTGTACCTTCATTCATTGAGGCAATCAATATTATAAGTTTGGGGGTATTGGGGTAGTAGGGTAGTGCATATAGTATTTGCATGTTTAGTTTACAGTTTCATGTTTAGTTTAACAGTTTGCATGTGTATGTGTTAGATAATAATTGCATGTTATATTGTTCATCATTACTCATGTCAGTGTATCTTTAGTTGCATGTCTCACAGTTTTAGCTTTATGAAATTTTGTCTAGCCGATGATGAAAGTGAATTTTGAAGGATTGTTGAGTATTTTGGATAATATGAGCTTAGATATAATGTTTTACACGATGTAATTCATGATGCTGTTTAGATTCTTTCAGTTTGCACTGACGTGTTCACAATTTCTTGTAGGCATAAGAATGATGTGTTACATTGCTTAATAGGAAATGTGGTTTTAAAAAGAGAAATATGTGGAAAATAGACTTAGACTGTACAAAACATTGATAATCAAACTTTGGGAACACATGGGTATGCTATATAAAAAAAAAGCAATAACGTGGCTAGTCTTATTTCGAGGCCTTTGTTACTTGAGTAAGTACGCCCGTAGGGGTGTCTAACACCTAGCACCCTAAGGTCTTTTATGGTCTGGCAGTCGTTGGTTGAAAGCTCGCTAAGGGGTAGCATTGTTAGCCTAATGGAATGAGGCATTGCACAGTCATGTGAAAAAAAATGAAAAAAAATAATAGAAATAAACATCGTGGGAAAGAGTGAAAATCGCCCTCGTGAGTAGAAATAAAGCAGTTAAGCCCATTGTTGAACCTTAGTTTGTTTTGATATGTGGGAACAATCTTTGTTGCATAAGTATACATGAGTCTTGATTTAGACTGTAATTTTCTATTTTGGGCAGTTTAGCATGTGTATTCTTTGCTTAAATCAAGTTTTGGTGAACACAACACACACACACACACAACATCTTTATAGCATATATGAATTATTTGAGTGTATGATATTATGCCTATAGTTTGGTTTGAATTTGTATTCTCGAATCTGGATAATTCGCTGAGGCATTTTGGACTGAAATTTTGTTATAGTTGGAACAATGTGAGACTCGTTTGCATCATGATTTAGTTGCATAGCATTGTAGTTGCCTTTTCAGTGTTTTAAGTTATATGCATTGCTTGAGAGCAAGCAATAGTTCAAGTTTGGGGGTATTTGATAAGTAGATTTTATACCTACTTATTGGATATCAATTCACGTGAACTATGCCCATTTCAAGTACATTTTAGTATGTTTTTGGTTGCATTTTGTTTCGTTTTGCATTGCATGTGCTGAGAACTCCTTTGGTGTAAAAGTGTAGGAAAATGGCACAGCTCGGCGTTGGTAGATGGCATGAGACTAATGGAAGCATGACGCAAGGAATAAGTGGAGATAAGCAACTAAACATTGGTGAAGGAAGAAGGATTAGCAGTTGAACCAGAAGCAGTAGCAGCAGCAGAGCACAGAATGTAGTTTGCAGGAGTCGCGCGGCTACACAGGCTAAAAGACGCGCGCCCGTGCCATCAACTAGATAGAACATATTTAGCACCCACGCGCTACCATGCCGTATTTATTAAAGGAATCTCGCATGTATGCATGCGACATCGATTTAGAGTCTTGACTTTATTTTAATTTTTAAAATTGAAGAGTTTGAGTTGGTTAAAACTATTCTGGTTGGTACCAGACGTAGCAATCTATTGTTTTTACGTTTTTTTCATAATAGATAACTAGGGTTTTACGCTTTGAGCGAATTTCAACATGGAGCCAAGTTTAGACTTAATATTTTCTACTTCATCTTTGGGATTCAATCATTATTTACGTTTATGTTATTGGAGATTATTGAGGAGTTGAACGTTACGTTTGGATTATAACCAGCAATTGGGTTTGATCGATTTCATCTTCTCTTTCAATTGTTTATTAATTTTCCATGTATTGCTTTAATCTCATAATGGCTTTCGGTTCAGCAATGAACTAAACTCCATTATGGGATTTTAATGGATTTTAATATGTAGTCTAATTGATTGCTTGATTGCTGGACTGTTTGTGTATCATCATGAATTTCTATTATGGTTGATTTGAATGCATGAATGATTGATCACCATTCATTATATGTGCTTGTATGGAGTTGAAAAATAACATGCAAGTATGGTTGTAATCATGATAGCATGCGTATATGGGGCTGTTTTACTTAGCTTTATATTTCGTGAATCAGATAGACATATATTGTTTCACCGTATAAGTTATATAAGGGCTTGTGCTTAAATTCAATATGGCTGCAATTTCACATAGAAATATAGTGAGGTTGGTTTTATTGATGATTTCATGATGTCTATTGTATGTGGATGTTATGTAAGTAGGTCATAATACATTAAAAATGGTTATGTCTACATTCGTGCTCTTGGCTAATTTCCTGTGATACGTGAATAATTTTGCATGATGGTGGTAATTAGATGAACTATTAAATGAAGTTAGGATCCCATTATTTCCAGATTTGATTTATTACATTTATATTCATCTTTTAGTCATTATTTGAGTTTAGAATAATTTACAATTATAAGCATTCGTTTAAGCATATAAAAATAGTGGTTTAGTTGATGCATAATAGTTTAATTTAGAAACCTTTCTCCGTGGATCGATACTCGACTTACTCTGTATTACTTGTTGACACATGTATGCTTGCATGAGTTAGAGCTCTTTTGTTAAAACTAAAAAAAGAGGCAACAATCGTTGTAACACCATTACCAAATTTCTGAGGCAAGTATCAAAGTTGTCCCCATAGACAGAAAAGTCTTCCATGAAGACTTCAACATTTTTCTCCACCATGTTTGAGAAAATGGCCATCATACACCGTTGGAAGGTCGCAGGTGCATCACATAACCCGAATGACATCCTCCTAAATGCGAATGTGCCGTAAGGGCACGTAAATGTAGTCTTCTCTTGATCCTCAGGAGCGATGACGATCTGGTTATAGCCCGAGTATCCATCCAATAAACAGTAGTACTCATGTCTCACCAATCTGTCCAACATTTGATCGATAAAGGGCAGTGGAAAATGTTCTTTTTGGGTTGCTTTATTCAACTTCCTATAATCCATGCAAACCCTTCAACCTGTCACTGTTCTTGTCGGTATTAACTCATTATCCTCATTCTGCACCACAGTCATTCCTCCCTTTTTCGACACACACTGGACCGGACTAAACCACTTACTGTCGGAAATCGGGTAGATTATACCGAGCATCCAACAACTTCAAAATTTCATTGTTCACAACTTCCTTCATAATGGGGTTAAGTCGACATTGTTACTCCACCGTCTGTTTTGCATCATCTTCCATCATAATCTTGTGCATGCAAAACGAAGGGCTGATTCCCTTTATATCAGTTATCGTCCACCCAATCGTTGATTTATGTTCCCTAAGCACCCTCAACAACTTTTCTTCCTGCAATTTGTTAAGTGTAGCAGGAATAATAACAATTAAAGAATTTGAATTGCCTAAATACGCATACCTGAGATGTTTAGGGAGTGGCTTAAGTTCCAAAGTTGGTGGCTCCTCCAATGACGGTTTCAATTTTTCTGTGGTTGTCACCTCCGTGTGCAAGGGTTCAAATGGTGCTCTAAATCGACTCACTCGTGGCAACGAATCTAGCATCTGTAAGTAGTCCACAAATTCTGGATCATCGAACTCTTCATCACCCAATAATGTTGTTTCTAATGGATCGTTGACCAAACTCTTGCCCATCTTCACTGATAATTTTCTCAATTAAATCCATCCGAAAACATTCTTCCTCATCCGTAGGGAATTTCATGGTCTTGAACACGTTAAATTTGATTTCTTGATATTGGACCCTCATAGTAAGTTCTCCTTTTTGTATGTCTATGAGTGTCCTACCTATGGCCAAGAAAGGTCTCCCTAGGATAATCGGGATGTTCTTGTCCTCCTCAAAATCCAGAATAATAAAGTCCGCGGGGAATATAAACTTATCCACCTTAAATAGTATGTCCTCTACTATGCCTCTCGGATATGTGACTGATCTATTTGCCAACTGCAATGAAATATTCGTAGGCTTTGGCGCGGGTAAACCCAATTCTGTGTATACTGACAATGGCATAAGGTTCACACTCGCCTCCAAATCACATAAACACTTGTTAAAAGACATATTCCCGATCGTGCATGGAATCGTGAAACTCTATGGGTCTTTCAACTTGGGTGGCAACTTCTACTGTAACACCGCATTGCACTCCCCTGTTAGTGCCACTATTTCAAAGTCTTCCCATTTCTTTTTCCTTGACAGAATCTGTGACGCCCCCAAAATAGGTATACATCACCCATCTTGAGTCGCTAGATACATGGTAGAGAAATCAAATACAAACTTTATTATAACATTGTCGTGAAAAATATGACAAAACATAGCTGAGAGTTTAAACACGAATATTGCCTTCTAGACAATATCCACACTTAATGGAGTCCTCATTATAATTATTATCACACTATTTTTATAAAAATAGTGAGGACTACTATAGCCACCATCTCGGACCATCACTCCATTCCCCGACTCGTCCCAGCTATATTCTCATTTCCTGAAGAGAACAGTGAAAGAAAAGGGTGAGCTCAACTAGCCCAGTAAGAAATATTATGACTAAGATAATGCAGAATAAATTATCCTTAACCTTCAACAGTATAACAACTGATAGAGTAAAATAGATAATAAGTTTTAGATCAACAACTGTAGCAGAATAAGCAATCTATTAGAAGAGTCAAGTAGAACATAATGTCTACTATCTCCTCTAGATTAAAAGTCCATCGTTAATATTTCATTCCTGTAATACTCATCAACAGCTCTTTGTTATACCCAAGATAAAAAGAACTCTCATCACCTGTCTTCACCTTAACCACCAAAGATTATAGTTAAATCCACAATTCATATTTATAATCAGGTAAATCAACAGTTTCTCCTTGCCACAAAGGCTTAATTGAACGTTTACTCAATATCCTTACCCCAAAGGCTAAAGATATTCAAATGTAATAACAATGATCATACCAATCAGTTGTCTACCTTTGCACTATGAGCCAAAGATATTCAACTATAAAACCAATGGTCATGATGATACCAATCAATTATCTGTTAGTGCACTACGGCCAAAGACATTCAACTGTTAACTAATGGTCATGATCATGCCAATCACATCATTGAATTATCCATGCACTACGGGCCAAGGATATTCGTTATTATCACCAGTGGTTATGATCATGTCATACAACTATCCATCTTTGCACGTAAGCCAAAGATATACAACTATAAAACCAATAATCAACAGTCCATCTTTGCACGTAAGCTAAAGATATACAACTGTAAAACCAATAATCAAAAGTCCATATATTCACTACGCCAAAGATGACTTTCATCACAATATAAGCATGAGGATGATGACAATGATATAAGCATTAATCAAATGAAATCAAGGATAAATATTAAAGACTTTAAATTTATCCAGAGTTTAAAAATATCCAAATTGTCAACATGATACTGATTTGTGGAGTAAAATTCAAGAATAATATTCATGTACCAAAAATAATTTGGACAGAAAAGAAATATATTTTTCTGGTGAATAATACCCCGTGAATAGTACCCTGTGAATAGTACTTCGGGAATAGTACCTCGTGAATAGTACCTCAACATAAAAAATACCCCAAATACCCGAGTGAATAATATTCGGGTGAATAGTAATTGAGTGAATAGTAACCCATGAATAGTAACTCATGAATAGTACTATGGCATAAAAAGTGCCCTGAATACCCGAGTGAATAATATTTAAGTGAATAGTAACTGGGTGAATAGTAACCCGTAAATAGTAACTCATGAATAGTATTTCGGCATGAAATGATCAATAATTATCAAGAAAGCTCATAATAATATTTCTATGAAAATATACTAGATGAAGCGCAAATATCAAGGATATTCTACTAATTTCATGGAGTATAGAAGCAATACTTTAACAAAATGAGGGTATAATCAGGAATATGAAACGAAATAATATTACTCACATACTACAGAGTATGGAAGAAAATATTATTTCTACGTATACTGAAAAATATAATATCCCTTACGAAAATAATATTCCAATGAATATTTAACGAAGATAATATTCCTACGAATATTGAACGAAGATAATATTCTTTATGAATATTGAACGAAAATAATATTCATACGAATATGAAAAATAATATCTCTTCAGAATATGAAATAAATAATACCCTTTACCTCAGAAGAAGACTGGATACTGGAGTAGTGAAGTAGCAGACAACACTTCTTCTTTCTCTCTATAACTTCTCTCTCTATAGCTTCTTTCTCTAAAATTGCTCTTGTGAGACTTAGTAAATTGGTGAGAATGAAGGAAGAATGAGCTTCTATTATAGGAAAATATAATTTCGATAATTGCACGTTTTGGGGCTCAAAATATTACAGTATAATACCTTCATCTTTTCCTTCATTTTTAATTTAGTCCTACAAGTATTATCAAACTTGCACCACCTTCCCTAATAGTATATCATGTGAATCAATAGTTCAATCATGTGACACAATAGTTCTATACATGTGAAAATACGAATTACAGTATAGTACCTCCATCTATACCTCCATTTTTAACTTAGTCATGCAAGTATTATCAATCTTGCACCACCTCCCCAAAAAGTACATGAATGTGAATCAATAGTACACATATGTGAACAAATAATTATAAGCATGTGAATTAATAGCAATTAATTGCTCATTTATCCGATTAATTACCCGATTGGTCAATATAACCTCCAGACATCAATTATTATCAGAATAGATGTCGATTTCCACTAACATTAATAATCCCAACACAATGAAACTATCAATTTCATCTTTAATCAACACGGACTTATTCATCATTAATATTATGACTCACAATATTTAACAACCAGGTCGTTCCCAGGAAAGAGAGGGCTTTCCGATAAGGATTTCTCCCTATTGGCGCGCAATTAGGTGACCAAACTGTTAGGTTTGTAATATTCATGAACGCAATCAAATTGCAAAAATAAGCGGAAACGTGTAAAAATCAGAGTTTAAAAATTTTACAAACTATATACCCGGATCACCCTTTATGCACAATTATTAATTAAACGAAAAAGATGAATAAGAAACATACCCTTGAAGATCCGAGCTTCCTCGGTACAAGTTCACCTCCAATCCTTTTAGCGTTCAACTTGAATCCACCAGGGTTTGGTTCCTTCCTTTGATCAACGTTAGCCACCCAAGTGTTTGGCCTCCAGAGGTGATCCACCAAGGAAGAAGAAGGATTCAAGAAGATGGGTGGTTGGCTAAACCCTAGTTTTTCTATCTCTATAGAAAAAGAGCGTACTCTCCAACCATTGGAATAACCATGTAGTCTCGATATCTGATATAAGACTCCTCTTATAAAGATATCAAGTAACCCTATTAAAATAAGGTATTATTTAATTAAACCCTTTTAATTAAAGGGGCCCTAATCTTATTAGGGATAATTAATTAAACTCCTTTAACTAATTTTTTTATTCCTAATCCAATTAGGAATAAATGAGAGTACTTATATTAAATTAATTCCTAAACTCTTTTAGAAATTAAAATAATAATAATAATTATAATAATATTAATAAGACTCCTCTTATTAATTTATATTTAATATTTCTAAAATATTAAATAATAAATATTAAGCTATTTAATTTATTCTATCACCATAGATTAAATTAAATATACTTTAAATATATTATTACGATTATGCCATTAACTTCTTAAATAATTATTCTTCCTTTTATGGTGTGACCCTTTAGGTTCTCCATATTAAACCAGGTTGTGAATAAATCAATTAGAACAATTCTAATCTTATTTAAATAAATAAATTAAACAATTAATTTATTTAAATAAATATATTTATTCTACAATAGGGATAAGCCTCCCCTAGCGATCAACGACTTTCTAGATAATATAGATTTCAACATTAATCATAAAAGAACCTTTGAGTAAATAGTTACCGTACAATTCAATCCTTCCACCATACAATGTCCCAATTAAATATAAGACATGGAATTCTTGTCAAGTCTTATTTTATTTAATTATATGTATTTCGATCCTTAAATGCACAACACCAAATAATGCAAATTAGAAACTCCTTTCTAATTTCATTACGCCGCCAAGGACTACTTGGGTTGTCATTTATCGAATCACATAGGACATTTCTCTTCTTTTAATAAGTGGTAGATTCTTTATTGATCATACATTATCTCCATGTACAACTTATTATACCCAAGCATACCCTTTGATATACCCTAAGGGTCTTAAGGAATAAGTCAAAGTATAACTCATCATACACAAGATACTATGATGATCTCAAGTCCAAGGATCACTTGTCTTTACTATCACTACTGAGAATTCTATCGACAGCAGTAGTAAAACTCCATTAGGTATTCCTTAGTGAGCCACGTTCGATGAACTTATTCTCTAATAAGCACCTACATACTTGCTTTAGTGTCTCCACACAAATGATCATGAGATCAATTATCCTCATCCAATGAGCAAGAACAACGTATGTACCAATCTATCCGGATTCACTAATCCCCAATTTAGTAATCCAATGATTGGGAACTATTTTAGTTTTAAGCTTTCTAAGAATTTAGATCTCATTAGAATAATCATCATCATTATTCTAAAAGCATTGCTTATAACTATGGGTTTATCACATATTATAAAACAAAGACATCATGTAGATAATTAAAAGCCTTTAATAAATTAATACTTTTTATTAATAAATGAATAAGATTGTTACAAAGTATATGCTTTATCATCAAACATGATTGGCTTGTGTGCATACTACTTTCAATCTCCCACTTGCACTAAAGCCAATCGTCATGGTATCTCATACTCTTCTTCTCTAAGTGACGATTATCCTGGCTTTGATTGGATAAGCTTTAGTTAATGGATATGTAATGTTGTTCATGAGAGTCCACTATCTCTATAGTGATTTCCCATCTTTCAATGATTCTAATAATCAAATGAAAGTTCCACAACACTTGTTTAGATCCAAGATGAGACTTAGGAACTATTCCTAGTTACGTAATGAACTTTTTTAATCCAAACAATCAACTTGCGACTTCATTTATAGCTATATACTTTGTCTTTATCACTAAACTAGCAACTCTTTCTTTGTTTGGAACCTTTCAATTCGCACCTTTGTTCAAGGTAACACTTTACCTTAAAGTGGATTTTAAATCGTCTTAGTGCATCGAAAAAAAACTTGAGTCTATAAAGCCCTCTAGTTTTAATTCGGACCCACCATGTATGCTCACATCCTTAGTGCTTGGGTTAAGAACTTTAAGATGTTTTTCAACGTCTTTGTTGATCTTCTCGAGAATATGACCGATCAACATTAGATCTTGTATATTTCATTGCATACATGATAATCACTCATGCGATCTCTCTTTTCGAGAGTCTGTGGGGACTATAAAGAGATATACTCCATAGATCATCAACATGAGACATCTCTTGGAGTTTTCCATGCTAAAAGCGACTTTAGCATCAAATGAATATACGTTCCTTGGGTTAAGTTGAGCATCCTTTTAAATCTATCTATATAGATTTGCATCCCCAATAATGATACTCTTCCCAAATCATTCATGGAGGATTGTTTAGACAACTTTATCTTTACTGATTGTAGCATTGGTATGTAATTCCTCATCCGTAGTATATCAACATATAATACTAGAAATTTCACGACGCTCCCACTGACCCTTTTGTACACACTAGAAGTCTTACCTCATCGAATGTAACTCTGGATCATCATCTTCTATGATGTGTACCTCATCATCATCATCCATGATGAATCCATACCTCCCAGGTATCTTTGGTACTATTCCAGATTTACGATTCGGTTGTGGTACAATAGGTCTATCTACAGGTTCCTCTTATTTGACTTATAGTGTTTTGTGGTTCTTGAACTCTTCAAGATCTATTATCCTCCCATTAGTCCCTTTTAATGATAAACACCTTTATCTTAGAAGGCAGCGTGTTTCGTAACAAACACCTTTTGCTAAGTAGAATTATAGAACATATACCCTAAACTTACTTTAGGATGTCCCACAAATCTATACATGTCAAATCTTGTCCCAAGCTTATCCTTCAAAACCTTTTCACATAAGTTGGACAACCCCTTATCTTAACATACTTAAGATTAGGAATCCTCCCATCCATAACTTTTATGGAGTCTTGAAATTTGGATTTTTGAGGTTACCTTTTTCGTAGATATGTCGACCATTTCTAGGACATGATCCTGAAGGATACTTGGAATGTCGGTAAAATTATTTTGGACCGTACCATGTTCAACAAGGTATGATTTTTCCTTTCGGATACATCAATCAATTATTACGTATCATGAGGTGTCCATTATGAGAAAAACCATTTGAGATGATCTTGAAACTTATTCAGATAAGTATTTATTCCTTGATCTTATCAAAGAATCTTAATACTTTGCCAATTTGTTTCACTTACAATTCTTTGATCCTTTCAAATAATTCACATTTGTATTCAACAAATGCATACATTCAACTCTTTGAATGATCATCTCCTTTTATTATATTAGTTTGTTCAATTTATAAAATAATTTTCCACGTAAGTCAGTATACAAAATCTATTAAGTAATATTTCGGTTTCTATAAAAACATTATTATTATAAATAGAACAACAATTGTTCTTAATTATAATACCAAAGATTTCATTGTCCAACAATAAAATAGAAATAATATTTCTAACAAGGCTGGAATACAATAACAACTTATTGACTTAATAGATTTGCCGTAGGCATCGCTAAACTATAAGTTTCTATGGCTAATGTGGCAACCTTTGCTACATTTCCGCGCATAGGATTACTTATATTTGTTTAGCTTTCTACTTACCTTGGTCCCTTCATAAATCTATATTTATGATAACCAAAGTCGATATCCAATACCCAAGTAGAACCTTGACTTAAAGAAAAATTTATTTTAAATCATGAACAAATTTGTATTTGTAACCAAAACTTCACTAAGCTTCTTTGGTTAGCCTCTGCAATATGCTTCTTGCAGTTTCTTTCCAGTGTCCAGGCTTATTGTAGTGGAAGCAAACTCATTTGTTATCCGTATCAGTTTTATTCTTATTATCCTTTGTTTATGCCTTTCTATTTACCTTCTTTGAATCGTTCTTCTTTTCAGAAGATCCTTTGGCCCCTACCAGTAAGACTTGATCTTTCTTGGTTGGAAAGTGACTCTCAACATTTTTCAATATGTTAAGTAAATCAGCGAGGCTGATATCTAGCTTGTTCATATGAAAAATTCACAACAATTGTGAAAGGAGTTCGGGAGTGAGTGCAAGATCAAATCTTGGCTCAACTCTCCATCCATGACAAAACTCGTTGTCCTAATTGATCAATCAAATTGATAATGTTAAGGACTTTTATCTATACTGTAGTGTCATCGGTCATTCTAGATCGGAAGAGCTCCTTAGATATATGATATCTATCAGTCCTACTTTCCTCACCATCAACTACTTGATGTGCAGGAATATAGTAGGAGCATCCATAGTTTTATGCTGACGCTGAAGCTCGTTACTCATGGATGCGAGCATGATGCATTGAGACAACTGTGCATCATCTTGCCACTTTCTAAAAGTAGCAATCTCTTCCTCAGAGGCATTGTCTGCAACCATTGCAGGGATATGCGTATTAAGGACATAAGATAGCTTTTCAGCTATGAGAACTACTCTCAAATTCCTTAACCAATCCGAGTAATTCGGTTCGATTAATTTAGCATCTAATATGCTATGCAGTGATAGTAATTTAAACATTGTAAAATTCTGTAAAGGAATTTGTAATTAACAACATTTTAACATACATTCTTTTATTAATTACCAAAATAAATTAGGTCTTGTTTTAAATTGGTATCTCCCACTATTTTCTTCAAACTATATTACCCTTACTTATATAGTTCGGCAAAATCTAATTAAAGATTTGCTAGTGAGAATAAGGATCTCATTTCAAATGTATATAGCCTTGTGGTGACACAACAAACTATATATAAATAAATAGGTAGACAACTTTTGTCAATTACATCAACTATGCAACTCCTTTTCTTTTGCCTCTTAGATTATTTTGATCAGTGGTGGCACATCCGAATCAAAATTATCCAAGTTAAGTCCGACCTAGCACTCTATATATTCAAAAAAAAAGAAAAATATCATCCTTGTGGTGACACAACAAAACAATATTGTTCAATTTTCTTTATAAGCATCAAATGTGATAAATTAACATCTTAAATACTTAATACTTGCCTTGTGGTGACACAACAAACTCATATTAAATATTTAATACTCTATTAATTTTATCATGCTAGAAAGGCGACGTTCGATATTCCAAATATCTTTGAACGCTTAGGACTTAATATAAAAATTGAGGGGTTTGTTATTAATTTGTCTCATCTTGTTTAGCGTAGCGCACATATATATATAAAATATCGTTATATTAATTAACATGCGAAGCATGTTTGCATAATATATAATATATATAGTATAAGCATGCACATATAGAATACTATATTCTACCCGGATTGATTATGGACTTTTATTCTAGTTTGGTTCACTAGAGCCACCAAGTGAACAAAAGGTCAAACTCCCCAGGGTTGCAAGAAATAATATTTAAATATAACTATTACATTTAAACACGGGCTCCATTAAACGAGTCTTCAAGCGCTCCTTGCTCCTTGATCTCCAATTTTTCAAAATTAATTCTAACTATTCCTATTACAAAACTAATTAAAATAAATAGAAACCTTGATCGTTGATCGAGGGAAGTACAAAGGAGGGAATAGAATTTACATTAGGAAAAATTAGAGAAGGCAGTAATGCAGACCCCATTTAATAAAACCCATACATTCATGCATCCAACTAAAATAAAATCCAATCACATTGGTCGATAGTCCATAATCAATCCCATTTATTATCATACACATCTCCATATGTATCAATAAATAACATTATCTCATTAGTAATAAACATTTATATATATATATATTGATATCATTTAATGGGCAAATTTAGTTAGTATAAAATCTAATTTTGAATCAAAATAAACTCCTTTATTTTAATCCAAATTTAAATCAAAATAAAACTATTTTATTTTAATTTATCCAATTTTGAATAAAATAAACTATTTTATTTTAATCAAAATATTTAATCAAAATAAACTCCTTTATTTTAATTAATTATGGAATCCAATTCCATGTAAAAAAAAATAACTCCTTTATTAAAGGAAACACGGATTCTCTTTCCTATTCACAAATAAACTCATTTATTTTGAATAATATGAAATCTTATTTCATATCTAAATAAACTCCTTTATTTAAGGAAATTAGGATTCTCTTTCCTATTCACAAATAAACTCTTTTATTTTGAATAATATGAAATCTTATTTCATATCTAAATAAACTCCTTTATTTAAGGAAACATATAATCCAATTTCAACTCCAATTAGTTATCATGGAATCTAATTCCAACTCTAATTAGTTAGCATGAAATTTAATTTTAAAATTAAATTAAAATTTTTATTTTAAAATTAAAATAAACCTTTTATTTTAAGATTAAAATAAATATTTTATTTTAATTATAAAATTATTATATATATATAAATATATATTACGTTAATATATATTATATATATAATCACCTCCTGCTTTCACCCTTTATTTCCGTGCACATGAATCTCAAAAAAAAAAAAAACTTGCATGCTCTCGCAGAATCTCGTAAATTTTTTTATGGTATTACTTATAACTTACTAACTACAGAAGTTAACATGAATATATATCTAATTATATATATTATAAAACCATTCACTTGCAGGTGCAGGATGACCACATTTTTTTTTTTTGAAGAAACAGGAAACTTGGGCCACGTGAATCATATATATAAAAAAAACCCATTGAATCCCCTGATCACGCAAATCACGAATTTAACAAAAGAAAAAAAAATTAGCATTTTTTTTTAATTTTTATTTTATACAACAAAATTATGCCCAATAAAATTGTTCTAAACACATATCAATATACATATCAAATTATAACAATTAATAATTTGGATAAAGGTTTGGCTCTGATACCACTGTTAGGTTTGTAATATTCATGAACGCAATCAAATTGCAAAAATAAGCGGAAACATGTAAAAATCAGAGTTTAAAAATTTTACAAACCATATACCCGGATCACCCTTTATGCACAATTATTAATTAAACGAAAAAGATGAATAAGAAACATACCCTTGAAGATCCGGAAGCTTCCTCGGTACAAGTTCACCTCCAATCCTTTTTCGCGTTCAACTTGAATCCACCGGGTTTGGTTCCTTCCTTTGATCAACGTTAGCCACCCAAGTGTTTGGCCTCTAGAGGTGATCTACCAAGGAAGAAGAAGGATTCAAGAAGATGGGTGGTTGGCTAAACCCTAGTTTTTCTATCTCTATAGAAAAAGAGCGTACTCTCCAACTATTGGAATAACCACGTATTCTCGATATCTGATATAAGACTCCTCTTATAAAGATATCAAGTAACCCTATTAAAATAAGGTATTATTTAATTAAACCCTTTTAATTAAAGGGGCTCCCTAATCTTATTTGGGATAATTAATTAAACTCCTTTAACTAATTTTCTTTCCTAATCCAATTAGGAATAAATGAAATACTTATATTAAATTAATTCCTAAACTCTTTTAGAAATTAAAATAATAATAATAATTGTAATAATATTAATAAGACTCCTCTTATTAATTTATATTTAATATTTCTAAAATATTAAATAATAAATATTAAGCTATTTAATTTATTCTATCACCATAGATTAAATTAAATATACTTAACTATATTATTACGATTATGCCATTAACTTCTTAAATAATTATTCTTCCTTTTATGGTGTGACCCTTTAGGTTCTCCATATTAAACCGATTGTGAATAAATCAATTAGAACAATTCTAATCTTATTTAAATAAATAAATTAAACAATTAATTTATTTAAATAAATATATTTATTCTACAATAAGGATAAGCCTCCTAGCGATCAACGACTTTCTAGATAATATAGATTTCAAAATTAATCATAAAAGAACCTTTGAGTAAATAGTTACAAGTACAATTCAATCTTTCCACCATCTGATGTCCCAATTAAATATAAGACATGGAATTCTTTGTCAAGTCTTATTTTATTTAATTATATGTATTTCGATCCTTAAATGCACAACACAAATAATGCAAATTAGAAACTCCTTTCTAATTTCATTACGCGCTTCGCCAAGGACTACTAGGGTTGTCATTTATCGAATCACATAGGACATTCTCTTCTTTTAATAAGTGGTAGATTCTTTATTGATCATACATTATCTCCATGTACAACTTATTATACCCAAGCATACCCTTTGATATACCCTAAGGGTCTTAAGGAATAAGTCAAAGTATAACTCATCATACACAAGATACTATGATGATCTCAAGTCCAAGGATCACTTGTCTACTACTATCACTACTGAGAATTCCTATTGACAAAAGCAAGTAAAACTCCATTAGGTATTCCTTAGTGAGCCACGTTCAGTGAACTTATTCTCTAATAAGCACCTACATACTTGCTTTAATGTCTCCACACAAATGATCATGAGATCAATCATCCTCATCCAATGAGCAAGCAACGTATGTACCAATCTATCCGGATTCACTAATCCCCAATTTAGTAATCCAATGATTGGGAACTATTTTAGTTTTAAGCTTTCTATGAATTTAGATCTCATTAGAATGATCATCATCAATATTCTAAAAGCATTGCTTAAAACTATGGGTTTATCACATATTATAAAACAGCATCATGTAGATAATTAAAAGCCTTTAATAAATTAATACTTTTTATTAATAAATGAATAAGATTGTTACAAAGTATATTCTTTATCATCAAACATGATTGGCTTGTGTGCATACTACTTTCACAAACCTCTCCTTGACAGAACTTCTAGACATTGTCAATATTGCAAATAATAATATGAATAACTTTGTCGTCTCAATTATTGATTTAATAATATAAATATTATGCAGATGATACTGTGATAATAATTGAATCAATAATATGAGAGATATGATGCACTAATTATTGTAGCAATAATTGAGTATAATTGAGTGACTTCTTACGTAAGCATCAATAATCAATATCGTGTGCTACTATGCAACCATGCGTATTACTGTACTTTTACTACTGGGTAGTTCAACAGTTTTAATGGTAAAACATTCGTCGTTATTTTTATAAAAAGATAATTCTGTCATTTTCTAAATACGACAATACTTCTATTGTGGGGTTCATCAATGATTGTGCCGTCGTACGAATATTCCCTGTTAAAATAAAAATTCCCCGACCAATCGAATATTCCCCGACACAACAAATATTTTATATCAACTTACTTACTTTGCAAAATTTTTACATATCACCCTTAACTTTAACCTTTTATAAATTTAACCATTTACTAAATAGAATAATTATAAGAAAATTGAATAATTTCATTTCATAAAATTCGGGGTCTCACAGAATCCCTTTCATGAATTTTGCATAACTCGGCATCTGCTCTAGGGCTTCTGCAAATGGGATGTTAATATGAAGTTTCTTGAAAACTTCCAAAAACTTCACGAACTGCTTATCTAATAGCTGTTTGTGGACCCTCTGCTGAAACGGTGGTGGAGGATATATAACTAGTTTGTCGTCTAACTCTGTTCTTTCTCTTTGCTTATCCTCACCCTTATTTCCTTTAACCGCGTTATTGTCGTCAAATTTTTTATCCAGTGTCAGCTGAATTTTCTGCATCTTTAGCAACGAGATGTTTTCCACTCCTCATTGTAATTGCCTGACACTGTTCGTGGTTTCCCTTCGGATTTCTCTCTGTATCACTTGGTAGGGTCCCTTGTGGCCTGTTATTTAATGCTAAGGCAATTTGCCCCATCTGATTTTCCAAGTTCTTGATGGCCATTGCTTGATTTTTCATTCCTGCCTCATTGCTAGTTATGTACTTCGACAATAACTCCTCCAAATCTGACTTTCTTTCCCGATGTTGAGCCGGTTGTTGGTGATTCTGAAAACCTGGGGGATATGACGATCATAGAGCTTGATGTTGCTGATTATTGCTCCACGAGAAATTTGGGTGATTCATATTCCCCTGGTTATAGGTGTTTTGGTACATATTCTGTGGACCTCTGTTGTAGCTACCTACAAACTAGACGGATGCTAGATTGATTGCGTACTGATCTGTAGAATGGTCACCCATGCACAATTCACATACTACTACAACTCGTCAGATTGCTTGAGCCCCCTGTCGTGGCGCCCAACTTTTTGGATGATAGATAAATTTGTTCTTGTATTGCTGTCACCCCATCTACTTCTAACACCCCAGCTGCCTTTACCTGTGTCATTCTTGTTGTGGGCCACTGATAGTTGTTAGCCGCCATGGTTTCAATCAAATTGTAGGCCTCCTTGTAACTCTTAGCCATGAACGCTCCAATTCGACATTTGCATCCATACGGGTTACGAGATTCTCATGTGATACATTGTAAAAGTGTTCATTTGCAGCCACTTGGGCAATCCATGATGTGGGAACTTCCTGAGCAACTCCTTGTATCTCTCCCATTCCTCATATAGCGATTCCCCATGTTGATGCTCAAACATTGTTATCTCATTCCACATTTTAGCAGTTTTTGTTGGTGGGAAAAATTTGGCAAGGAATTTCTGAGCTAAGTCTTCCCACGTAGTTATCGAACCCGATGGTAGAGAATGCAACCAACTCTTCGCCTTGTCCCGTAAAGTGAAAGGGAACAAGCGAAGTCTCACCGCATCATCCGATACCCCATTATACTTGAAGGTGTCACAAATCTCCAGGAAGCTGACTAGATGTTCATTCGGATCATCATTTTCCAATCCCCCAAACTGAACTGAATTCTGGATCATCTGAATTGTCCCAGGCTTGATTTCAAATGTATTTGCAGCAATAGTGGGCCTGGTGATGCTCGACTGCAGTTCAGTTACATTGGTGTGGCAAAGTCCCTTAACACTTTCTAATCTCCAGCTGCCATTTCCTCTTCATCCTTAGAATTTTCAAAGTCTTGCCTCATTTCCTTGATCCACTTACTTAACCTCTAGAACCGTTTCTCAATGTTGTCCTCAAAAGGCAGCAAATCTAGATTTTTGGACAGAGTTTGCATAAACCGCTTCAAAAACTTGAAATAAGAGGAACAAAACAAAAATAAAAATGTTTAAGTAAAACTGGATTAATTAAACTGATATTGTAAAAATATTAAGATCTATACTAAATTGTCCCCGGCAACGGCGCCAAAAACTTGTTGGGTAAAATCTATATACACACAACACGCAAGTATACGTGGTCAACAAGTAATAAAGTGATGAGTAGAGTATCGTTCCTACAGAGACAAATTAGTAAGAAACTTAACCTTACAAGTATCAATTTCCTATTAACCCTAATTTTATTAAACTATTCAACTCAATGATTATAATTATAAAAACTAAATTAAGAAATAAATAAATTACCACAAAACAATGCCAAATATCAAAATCTGGAATTTCAAATAATTACTGGAGAATTAGATGAAACACCCCCAAATCCGGGTACTTCCATTTCCGCAGGATTTGGTGTTCACTGTACAAATATCATCTATCTATCTACACATAAATAAATGCAAACCATGCAATAGATAGAAATAATAAATAAATTTTCCCCTTATGGGGTTACACCATCTGCACAATAAATACAATCCCAGGTCATTCTAACCTTAAACATCTGTGCGGAATCGTAAACAATAACGAGTCTTAAACAACATCAAGTCTGTAAATAAATACACATAAAGTCTTAAATAACAACAAGTCTTCCTCATTTGTTAACCTTGCCTTCGCCTTTACTAGTGGAAGGCTCGTCTGATCTTTCATTCTTAACTGCAATGTTATTATTACGCAAGAGTGAGCACGATTGCCCACAAGTATAACAATATAACAAAGAAATAATAACATGCGAATAACTCAAAGGCTTTTGAAACATGAAAACTCAGCTTTTGAATCAAGAAGGAATAACAAGAACAAAAGAACTTCTGAGGGTCATAAGACCTTGAACTATGTTCTAGGTTGTCAAGTGTTTATACTTGAAACCTTTTTAATGATCATAAGACTATGGACTCTACTTCTCGTACTTAGGGGTCACCTCAGTACCATCATCGTGCACAATATCTTAACGCTAACGCATAAGTAATCCCATATCTGAGGGTTGTTCATCTCGGTTTGACATTAGAGTCCGCTTTTCAAAGAAAGTTTGGTTTGGATAATTTATCAAGGGTTACGAAATTTAGAACGCTCATCAACTATGGACTAGTCGAATCATTAAGGGTTCACTAGTCTAACAAAGTTCAACAGTAACTGATAATTTAAAATTGAATGGCAATCTCAAAAGGTATATAATAGAATAATTATTGTATAACAGAATCATACTATGAAAGATTAATACATTTTAATATAATAAAATGTACTTGATCAATAATAACGAGAATTTGCTCGATGTAAAGAGACAACTTATAAGCTCATATAAAGATAACGAGTAGGGTTAGGAAACTTGCCTCGTGCGTAGATTACACGTTAATTATACTCGTTCCTTGATTTAAATCCTACATATCATTTACGTTCACAATACCAATCAAATATAACGTACTAGTCATCATAAGTTCATTCTTTTTGTCTAACTCGAATTATGACTATACTTAGTCAAACTACTACACTCCTTGTCACATAATTTACACTTCATGAACAATAAGCTAACTATGCATTCAATCGTTCAATTCACACATAAATGTGTTATTGACATGCTAAGAATTTATTTTAATACCTCATTATATGTCTAACATATTTTTATGCTCATTAGATTAAGTTACTAACACATTGCTAGACTTGAGTATTTAAAAAATCATTTCTGGACCATTTTGCAAAGTGGAATTGCTACATTGCACATCAATTATACTAGGTCTTGGTCTTTGCTGACGTGCAGGTACTGCAGCCTTAAGGATCTAATATTTGTATGGTATGTGATTGGCGCCATGACATGAGTTTTAGGCATGGAGTTGGCGTTGTGGCGCGAAACTCCAGTTTCTGAATTTCTAGTTAGCGAAGAACACAGAATCAGGCGAATTTATCATTACATGGTCATTAAATTCATCAAATTAAACATACCCATATACTAGAATTCACACATAATCACTACCCAACCTTTAAAGAGTGATTTTAACCAATGAAAACACATAATCACATAATTAAAACATGTAATTTCACTGTTCTTGATGTTCTTGAAGGTTTTGAACACAAAACATAAAAATTACCACTACGGATTCGTTATAACACCAAATCCATCCATTCAAGTTTTGTTTTCTTCGTTTTAACATGCATAATTATATACAAGTGGGAATTTTACAAAACAATTTATGTTTCACATATTAAATTTAAGTATAAGGGTCATATGGCCATATTCTATACTCTGTAACTTTTGAAGCAATAATATACGTTATAATATTATGAAACTGATAATATGGAACCATACAATATATAGGAAAACACATAAAAACATCTTATCACATATATGCACATAATCCTTATTCTTTCCAATTGTACGAATTTAACAGAACTTGAAAGCCAAAACTTAAACAACGTAATTTGAAATTTGGGGAAGAAGAGTTTACCCTTGATTACTCTGCTTGGATTACACAGGGTGATAACAACTCCCAATTTCCTCACACTTCTTCTCCTTTAATTTTACTGATTCTCAAAACTCTCTCTGTTTTTTTTTTGCTTTGCCAGACTTAGAAAATAAAAGACATAAGAAAAATAAAAGTAGGAAAGCGTATATAATGAAGAACTGATGCGTTGTGGAGGTCAGTTACCCATCATGGGTTAACTGCTCCCAACCTCCACTAATGCCATGTTTGGCTAGCCTTAAAAGGCTTATACCCAATTAATTTAATTAAACTTTTATCATATAGTTTAAATAATGTCACACCCCTTTATAAAATAACTCCAATATCTTATTTAATTTATTTTAAATAACATATAATAATTTCTCATTAATTCACATAGTCACATAATTAAATTCTCATTTATTAACTATGTCAAATTATTAAATCTCTAATTAATTATTAAATTAATTAAAAATAACATTAGGCTTATTAAATATTTTTTAATTCAATAAGCTCACATAATTACATACTTGAATAATAAAATTTTCTACATTAATTTAATAAATATAACACATATAATTAAATTAATCTACCATAATTTCATCAATTAATTATTTAATCTAATAATTAATTCATCGAAAAATATTTATTCAATCCAATAAATATTAAAATTAAATTACAAAATCTCGGTTGTCACATTAGACTTATGATTTCACCCTAAGCTTCACTCTGATTTCTACACCTTCATTCCAATTCAATTCACTATCCCAGTTTATTAATCAAGAACACGAATGTAGTAATAGCCACCACTCGATGCACTAATATCGTATTAACTTAAATCCACAAATCAGATAGAAATAAGTTAAACACCTTAATCAACTAACTCACTATATCTCTATATGAATTATAATTAAATAAGGTTTAAGAGTAAGTTCTCTATCCAATTACATGTGATGTCAAGCATATTTCTACCTTAACATTCATCAAGGTTCTGCTATTCACAAAATTCATGAACACATGTTATATTAACAAAGTCTATATTCGAATATCCTCTCTCGATTCCATACAAATCTACAAAGAATTGTTGATCAGGCAATTCATAAATTCAAGCTCAAATTAATATAGATAAACTGGAAAATAGCTTATTGAACTGGAAATCAAAGTTTACAAAATCATTGATTCACTAAAGGATCCACCATAAGCCTAAAAAGTGAATTAGTTCATCATCAATGAAATAACTACTGAATAACTCAAAGATAACATTCTTTCAATTACAAATAATAGTCTAAGGAGAAGAATAGTGAAAAACACCCTTCACGTAGCCTAGAATTGCAATTGTCCCAAAAAATCTCCTCAAAATACTCCTCCAACGCTTGCTAAGAAAAACTGGAATTGATCTTCCTAATATGCCTTGTGTCTTGTTTAATTCATTATTTATTGAGTAATAAGCATCCAACACACAAGTCCTAGTCGAAATTCTCTGCTAATTAGAGTCCATAAGCTATTCAAACGCTAGAAACCATCTCCCAGCAAAGTTCAAAGAACAACAGGAGTCTTCACCAGCCGAGACCCCCGCCGGGAGGGGGGGGGGTGTATCTTATATATGAGCAGCCTGACGGGCACCCATTTTGCTAAAGTCGTATAAAGACCCCCCGCCCCGGCGGGGGTTTATAAGCCAAATAGGCTCGCCCCGGTGGGGGTCTATTCTGCTGAGTGACTTTGCTTGCTTCATGAATTCTTCCAAAAATACTCCCAATTGACTCCAAATCTTGTTAAATACCACAACAACCACCCTACACATAAAAGAACATAAAAACAAATAAAAATGAACATGAACATAAGAAAATAGTAACAATTAAGCGTGAAATGGACAACGATTCGTGGATATGAAATTCACTTATTAGGATAATGTTGCCCAAGGAGTGTATTGGATTGTCTTTATTTTCTGGCCTAGTGTTAGTCCTAGGAAGTCAAGTTTGGGGGGAATTTACTGTGACGCCCGCCAACTGTTCGTTAGTTTGCCTCAACTAAATTCTCACCCTCTATTACTCCCAACAAACCATGTCTTCCCATAAGCGACCGCGTGCCTCCACTTCTAGTGCTCGGGCTCAATTCGATAGCACCAAATTTGTAAGTGAGGCCGCTGAAACGAGGTTTAAAACTATCATTGATATAAAGACATTGCTGTTAGAAAGGGGGTTGAAGCTGGATGCAAATATTGACAGGGATATGGCACTAATGATTGTGGAACGCAACTGGTTTCAACTGATGGAACAGCCACAACCCGCGGTGATCAATATTGTAAAGGAGTTCTATGCTAATGGTAATGAGCGTGTTGGTCACACAGTCATGGTAAGGGGTAAACCAGTGTCATTCTATGCCAATGCCATCAACGAGTATTTTGGGCTGGAAACAACGACGGATGCACGCTGTGAGGACCGCTTGCTTGACCTGGATTAAATTATTGTGAGATTGAGTAAGCTAGGAACGCAGTGGGTTACCCGAGCCAGAACTAATGAAAAAAATAAGCTTTCTTCATTGTGCCTTAAGTCGTTATGGCAAAGCTTGGTATGCATTCATATGTAACTGGTTGATACCCACACGCCATCAGAACAATGTGACTAAGGAACGGGCGTGACTGCTATATGGCATTATCCACCACCACTTTCGAGTGAATAATTCAGTTATGTTTTACAATGTGGATGTGGGTGCATGCATGAAAGAGTCGATTGACAGGCTGCTATGGGGTAGTACCACGGGAGGCCTTCTCCATGGTTTTCTTATCACTGATTTGTGCCGTAAATCTAGGGTGCAATAGCATTCCTCTGAACTGATCTACAACCAATGGCAATCATCGAATATTAAAAAATATAAAGCATGGGAAGGGGCGCAATCACATCCAAGAGGAGAAGGTTATATCATGAGATGACCACCCTCACCCCCGGTCACAGCAGATACGATGGAAGAACAACCTGAGTTTGCTACCTCTTCACGAGTTCCATGGAATAAGTTCTTATGGTTGGTATCGACGTCGGGATTTTTATTTATCCCTTTCTGTTCTTGTCTTTTGGTGTTCTCATGTTAGATGAGATTTGTTTGAAAAAACAAGTTTGAAAATGTCCGACATGTATATGACAATGATTTGACTATAAGAGATTGTAATTGGTATTTTTAAATGGTTGCACCAACTCAACCGAGAAATGGTTTGCACATAGACATAGTGATGTGACATTGTTTAACTGGTCTATAAAACTGAAATTCGTTAGGGTCCGGGGGCTTGATTAAGCGGAGGGAAGGTGTTAACCACCCCTAACTGAAAGTAGTATGCACACAAGCCAATCATGTTTGATGATAAAGCATATACTTTGTAACAATCTTATTCATTTATTAATAAAAGGTATTAGTTTATTAAAGGCTTTTAATTATCTACATGATGCTGTTTTATAATATGTGATAAACCCATAGTTTTAAGCAATGCTTTTAGAATAATGATGATGATCATTCTAATGAGATCTAAATTCTTTGAAAGCTTAAAACTAAAATAGTTCCCAATCGTTGGATTACTAAATTGGGGATTAGTGAATCTGGATAGATTGGTACATACGTTGCTTGCTCATTGGATGAGGATGATTGATCTCATGATCATTTGTGTGGAGACACTAAAGCAAGTATGTAGGTGCTTATTGGAGAATAAGTTCACTAAGCGTGGCTCGCTAAGGAATACCTAATGGAGTTTTACTTTTTGTCAATAGGAATTCTGTAGTGATAGTAGTACAAGTGATCCTTGGACTTGAGATCATCATAGTATTTTGTGTATGATGAGTTATACTTTGACTTATTCCTTAAGACCCTTAGGGTATATCAAAGGGTATGCTTAGGTATAATAAGTTGTACATGGAGATAATGTATGATCAATAAAGAATCTACCACTTCTATTAAAAGAAGAGAAATGTCCTATGTGATTCGATAAATGACAACCCAGTAGTCCTTGGCCAAGGCAGAATGAAATTAGAAAGGAGTTTCTAATTTGCATTATTTGGAGTTTCAAGGATCGAAATACATATAATTAAATAAAATAAGACTTCACAGTAATTCCATGTCTTATATTTAATTGGGACATTGTATGGTGGAAGGATTGAATTGTACGGTAACTATTTACTCAAAGGTTCTTTTATGATTAATGTTGAAATCTATATTATCCGGGAAAGTCGTTGATCGCTAGGGGAGGCTTATCCCTATTGTAGAATAAATATTATTTATTTAAATAAATTAATTGTTTAATTTATTTATTTAAATAAGATTAGAATTGTTCTAATTGATTTATTCACAACCGGTTTAATATGGAGAACCTAAAGGGTCACACCATAAAAGGAAGAATAATTATTTAAGAAGTTAATGGCATAATCATAATAATATGTTAAGTATATTTAATTTAATCTATGGTGATAGAATAAATTAAATAGCTTAATATTTATTATTTAATATTTTAGAAATATTAAATATAAATTAATAAGAGGAGTCTTATTAATATTATTACAATTATTATTATTTTAATTTCTAAAAGAGTTTAGGAATTAATTTAATATAAGTACTCTCATTTATTCCTAATAGGATTAGGAGGGAAAAATTAATTAAAGGAGTTTAATTAATTATCCCTAATAAGATTAGGGAGCCCATTTAATTAAAAGAGTTTAATTAAAAATACCTTATTTTAATAGGGTTACTTGATATCTTTATAAGATGAGTTTTATATCAGATATTAGTTATACGTTATTCCAAGAGTTGGAGAGTACGCTCTTTTTCTATAGAGATAGAAAAACTAGGGTTTAGCCAACCACCCATTTTCTTGAATCTTTATTATTCCTTGGTGGATCACCTCTAGAGGCCAAACACTTGGGTGGCTAATGTTGATCAAAGGAAGGAACCATACCCGGTGGATTCAAGTTGAACGCGAAAAGGATTGGAGGTGAACTTGTACCTGAGGAAGCTCGATCTTCAAGGGTATGATTTTATTCTTTATCTTTTCGTTAAATTAATAATTGCGCATAAAGGATGATCCGGGTATATGGTTTGTAAAATTTTTAAACTCTGATTTTACACGTTTCCGCTTATTTTTGCAATTTGATTGCGTTCATAAATATAACAAACCTAACAGTGGCATCAGAGCCAAACCTTTATGCGAATTATTAATTGTTTTAATTTGATATATTTTTTGATATGTGTTTAGAATAATTTAATTGGGCATAATTTAATTGTATAAAATTTAAATTAATAATAAAAAAAAGGGACTGAAATAATTATTCGCGAATTGTTTCCTTTTAAAAAAAACTTGTACTGCATTCCTGATTTCATATTGCTATCAATGATGACATGCACGGATTTTAAGGAGAGTAGTCAGGATTGCTGTTAACGTGATATATATATATATATATAATATAATTGTTATATATATATATATATATATATATATATAGCTAAATGTTAGTTAAGTGTTAATAGGTAACAGGATCTTCCATGATTAGTTTTAAATAATAGCTAAATGAATGATGCGGACTAATCATGCGGACTAATCATATCATGATCTTCCATGATATATATATATATATATATATATAATATTTTAATAATTTTATAATTAAAATAAAAGTTTATTTTAATTTTTAAAATAAAAGGTTTATTTTAATCTTAAAATAAAAAGATTTATTTTAATTTTAAAATTAGATTTCATGCTAACTAATTAGAGTTGGAATTGGATTCCATGATAACTAATTGGAGTTGAAATTGGATTCCATGTTTCTTAAAATAAAGGAGTTTATTTGTGAATAGGAAAGTGAATCCATATTTCCTTAAATAAAGGAGTTTATTTAAATATGAAATAAGATTTCATATTATTCAAAATAAAGGAGTTTATTTGTGAATAAAAAAAATTCGTGTTTCTTTTAATAATTTTTTTTTTACATGGAATTGGATTAAGTAATTAATTAAAATAAAGGAGTTTATTTTGATTAAAGATTTTGATTAAAATAAAATAGTTTATTTTATTCAAAATTGGATAAATTAAAATAAAATAGTTTTATTTTGATTTAAATTTGGATTAAAATAAAGGAGTTTATTTTGATTCAAAATTAGATTTTATACTAACTAAATTTGCCCATTAAATGATATCAATATATATATTGAATGTTTATTATTCATAAGATGAATGTTATTTATTGATGCATATGGTGATGTGTATGATAATAAATGAGATTGATTATGGACTATTGACCCGATGTGATTGGATTTTATTTTAGTTGGATGCATGAATGTATGGGTTTTATTAAATGGGAATTCTGCGTACCTCGTCTTCTCTAATTTTTCTTAATGTAAATTCTATCTCCTCCTATGTACTTCCCTCGACTGCGATCAAGGTTTCTATTTATTTTAAATAATTTTGTAATAGGAATAGTTAGAATTAATTTTGAAAATTGGAGATCAAGCAAACAAGGGCGCTTGAAGACCCGTTTGTAATGGAGCAGGGTTTAAATGTAATAGTTATATTTAAATATTATTTCTTGCACCCACAGGGTTTGACCTTTTGGTTCACTTGGTGGCTCTAGTGAACCAAACTAGAATAAAAGTCCATAATCAATCCGGGTAGAATATAGTATTCTATATGTGCATGCTTATACTATATATATTATATATTATGCAAACATGCTTCATATATTAATTAATATGACGCGTATTTTATATATATATTTGCATGCTGCGCTAAACAAGATGAGACAAATTAATAACAAACCCCTCAATTTTTATATTAAGTCCTAAGCGTTCAAAGATATTTGGAATATCGAGCGTCAGCCTTCTAGCATGATAAAATTAATAGAGTATTAAATATTTAATATGAGTTTGTTGTGTCACCACAAGGCAAGTATTAAGTATTTAAGATGTTAATTTATCACATTTGATGCTTATAAAGAAAATTGAACAATATTATTTTGTTGTGTCACCACAAGGATGATATTTTCTTTTTGAATATATGGAGTGCTAGGTCGGACTTAACTTGGATAATTTTGATTCGGATGTGCCACCACTTGATCAAAATAATCTAAGAGGCAAAAGAAAAGGAGTTGCATAGTTGATGTAATTGACAAAAGTTGTCTACCTATTTATTTATATATAGTTTGTTGTGTCACCACAAGGCTATATACATTTGAAATGGGATCCTTATTCTCACTAGCAAATCTTTAATTAGATTTTTTGCCGAACTATATATATTGAGGGTAATATAGTTTGAAGAAAATAGTGGGAGATACCAATTTAAAACAAGACCTAATTTATTTTGGTAATTAATAAAAGAATGTATGTTAAAATGTTGTTAATTACAAATTCATTTACAGAATTTTACAATGTCTAAATTACTATCACTGCGAAGCATATTAGATGCTATTTAATGGGAACCAATTAAGCGGATTGGTTAAGGAATTTGAGAATAGTTCTCATGGTGAAAAGTTATCTTATGTCTTAATACGCCTATTATCCGCAATGGTTGCGCACAATGCCTCGAGGAAGAGAATGCTACTTTTAGAAAGTGGCAAAATGATGCACAATTGGCTCGATGCATCATGCTCAGCATCCATGAGTAACGAGCTTCAGCGTCGACATGAAACTATGGATGCTCTTCTTACTATATTCCCGCGCACATCAAGTAGTTGATGGTGAGGAAAGTGGGGTGATAGATATCGGATATCTAAGGAGCTCTTCCGATCTAGAATGGCCAATGGCACTATAGTATGCAAAAAAAGTTCTTAACATAATCAATCGATTGATCAATTAGGACAACTGGTTTTGTCATGGATGGAGAGTTGAGCCAAGATTTGATCTTGCACTCACTCACCCGGACTCCTATCACAATTGTTGTGAATTTTTCATATAAACAAGCTAGATATCGCCTTCGTTGATTTGCTTAACATGTTGAAAAATGATGAGAGTCACTTTCAACCAAGAAAGACCATGTCTTCTTGGTAGGGGCCAAAGGATCTTCAAAAGAAGAAGCGATTCAAAGAAGGTATATAGAAAGGCAAAACAAAGGATAATAAGAACAAAACTTATACGGATAGCAAAGGAGTTTGCTTCCACCGCTATAAGCCCTGGACAATCGAAAGAAAGCATGAGAAGCATCTTGCAGAGGCTAACCAAAGAAGCTTAGTGAAGTTTTGGTTACAAATACAAATTTGTTCATGATTTAAAATACTTTTTTCTTTAAGTCAATGTTCTACTTGGGTATTGGATACCGGTTTTGGTTATCATAAATATAGATTTTTGAAGGGACCAAACAGAAGTAGAAAACTAAACAAATATAAGTAATCCTATATGTGAGAAATGAAGCAAAGGTTCCTGCATTAGCCATAGGAACTTATAGTTTAGCAATCCCTATGGGCAAATCTATTAAGTCTATAAGTTGTTATTGTATTCCAATTCTTGTTAGAAACATTATTTCCATTTTATTGTTGGACAATAAATTTTTGGTATTATAATTAAGAACAATTGTTGTTCTATTTATAATAATAATGTTTAAGTATATAAATCGAAAGATTACTTAATGGATTTTGTATACTTAACTTACGTGAAAAATATATTTTGCAAAGTGAACAAACTAGTATAAGAAAATGAGATGATTATTCAAAGAGTTGAATGTGTGTATTTACTGAAATACAAGTGTGAATTATTTGAAAGGTTCAAAGAATTCAGAAATGAAACAAATTGACAAAGTATTAAGATTCTTTGATTAGATTAAGGAATAAATACTTGTGCAATAAGTTTCTAAATCATCTCAAATGGTTTTCTCATAATGGACGCCTCTCGATACATAATAATTGATTGATGTATCTGAAAGAAAAAATTGTACCTATTTGAACATGGTGCGATCCATAATGATTTTACCGACATTCCAAAGATCCTTCAGGTCATGTCCTAGAAATGGTCGCATATCACGAAAAAGGTAACCTCAAAATCCCCCAAGACTCCATAAAAGTTATGGACATGGAGGATTCCTAATCTTAAGTATGTTA
This sequence comes from Panax quinquefolius, assembly GCA_020205615.1. NCBI lineage: Eukaryota > Viridiplantae > Streptophyta > Magnoliopsida > Apiales > Araliaceae > Panax > Panax quinquefolius. Next base: position 86,234,337 of record CM035159.1, on the reverse strand, counting down.
AGATAAGTGGTTCTCCAACTTATGTGAAAAGGTTTCAAAGGATAAGCTTGGGACAAGATTTGACATGTACAGATTTGTGGGACATCCTAAAGTAAGTTTAGGGTATATGTTCTATAATTCTACTTAGCAAAAGGTGTTTGTTACGAAACACGCTGCCTTCTAAGATAAAGGTGTTTATCATTAAAAGGGGCTAGTGGGAGGATAATAGATCTTGAAGAGTTCAAGAACCACAAAACACTATAAGTCAAATAAGAGGAACCTGTAGATAGACCTATTGTACCACAAAAGATAATCGTAAATCTGGAATAGTACCAAAGATACCTAGGAGGTATGGATTCATCATGGATGATGATGATGAGGTACACATCATAGAAGATGATGATCCAGAGTTACATTCGATGAGGTAAGACTTCTAGTGTGTACAAAAGGGTCAGTGGGAGCGTCGTGAAATTTCTAGTATTATATGTTGATATACTACGGATGAGGAATAACATACCAATGCTACAATCAGTAAAGATAAAGTTGTCTAAACATTCCTCCACGAATGATTTGGGAAGAGTATCTTAATTGGGGATAAAATCTATATAGATAGATTCAAGAGGATGCTCGACTTAACCCAAGGAATGTATATTCATTTGATGCTAAAGTCGTTTAGCATGGCAAGCTCCAAGAGATGTTTCATGTTGATGAGCCATGGAGTGTATCTCTCTTAATAGTCCCCACAAACTCCTGAAAAGAGAGATCGCATGAGTGACAATCATGCATGCAATGAAATGTACGAGACCTGATGTTGATCAGTCATATTATGGAGAAGTTCACTATGAGTCAGTGAAAAACATCTTAAAGTGCTTAACCGGCACTAAGGATGTAATCATATTCATGGTGGGTCTAAATTAAAACTAGAGGGCTTTATAGACTCAAGTTTTTCAGATAGACCAAGACGACAGAAAAATCCACTTTAAGGTAAAGGGTTACCTTGAACAGTGGTGTAGTGAATTGGAAAGGTTCCAAACAACAAAGAGTTGCTGGTTTAGTGATAAAGACAAAGTATATAGCTATAAATGAAGCTGCAAGTTGATTGTTTGGATTAAAAGTTCATTATAGAACTAGGAATAGTTCCTAAGTCTCATCTTGGATCTAAACATGTGTTGTGGCACTTTCATTTGATTATTAGAATCATTGAAAGATGGGAAATCACTATAGAGATAATGGACTCTCATGAACAACATTACATATCCATTAACTAAAGCTTATCCAATAGCAGGATAATCGTCACTTAGAGAAGAAGAGTATGAGATACCATGACGATTGGCTTTAGTGCAAGTGGGAGATTGAAAGTAGTATGCACACAAGCAAATCATGTTTGATGATAAAGCATATACTTTGTAACAATCTTATTCATTTATTAATAAAAGGTATTAATTTATTAAAGGTTTTAATTATCTACATGATCTTTGTTTTATAATATGTGATAAACCCATAGTTTTAAGCAATGCTTTTAGAATAATGATGATGATCATTCTAATGAGATCTAAGTTCTTTGAAAGCTTAAAACTAAAATAGTTCCCAATCATTTGATTACTAAATTGGGGATTAGTGAATCCGGATAGATTGGTACATACGTTGCTTGCTCATTGGATGAGGATGATTGATCTCATGATCATTTGTGTGGAGACACTAAAGCAAGTATGTAGGTGCTTATTAGAGAATAAGTTCATTGAACGTGGCTCGCTAAGGAATACCTAATGGAGTTTTACTTGCCTGTCAATAGGAATTCTTGTAGTGATAGTAGTACAAGTGATCCTTGGACTTGAGATCATCATAGTATCTTGTGTATGATGAGTTATACTTTGACTTATTCCTTAAGACCCTTAGGGTATATCAAAGGGTATGCTTGGGTATAATAAGTTGTACATGGAGATAATGTATGATCAATAAAAATCTACCACTTTATTAAAAAGAAGAGAAATGTCCTATGTGATTCGATAAATGACAACCCAAAGAGTCCTTGGTTAAGGCAGGAATGAAATTAGAAAGGAGTTTCTAATTTGCATTATTTGGAGTTTCAAGGATCGAAATACATATAATTAAATAAAATAAGACTTCACAGTAATTCCATGTCTTATATTTAATTGGGACATTGTATGGTGGAAGGATTGAATTGTACGGTAACTATTTACTCAAAGGTTCTTTTATGATTAATGTTGAAATCTATATTATCTGGAAAGTCGTTGATCGCTAGGGAGGCTTATCCCTATTGTAGAATAAATATTATTTATTTAAATAAATTAATTGTTTAATTTATTTATTTAAATAAGATTAGAATTGTTCTAATTGATTTATTCACAACCGGTTTAATATGGAGAACCTAAAGGGTCACACCATAAAAGGAAGAATAATTATTTAAGAAGTTAATGGCATAATCGTAATAATATGTTAAGTATATTTAATTTAATCTATGGTGATAGAATAAATTAAATAGCTTAATATTTATTATTTAATATTTTAGAAATATTAAATATAAATTAATAAGAGGAGTCTTATTAATATTATTACAATTATTATTATTTTAATTTCTAAAAGAGTTTAGGAATTAATTTAATATAAGTACTCTCATTTATTCCTAATAGGATTAGGAGGGAAAAATTAATTAAAGGAGTTTAATTAATTATCCCTAATAAGATTAGGGAGCCCATTTAATTAAAAGAGTTTAATTAAAAATACCTTATTTTAATAGGGTTACTTGATATCTTTATAAGATGAGTTTTATATCGAGATATTAGTTATACGTTATTCCAAGAGTTGGAAATGCGCTCTTTTTCTATAGAGATAGAAAAACTAGGGTTTAACTTGACCACCCATTTTCTTGAATCTTTATTATTCCTTGGTGGATCACCTCTAGAGGCCAAACACTTGGGTGGCTAACGTTGATGAAAGGAAGGAACCAAACCCGGTGGATTCAAGTTGAACGCGAAAAGGATTGGAGGTGAACTTGTACCTGAGGAAGCTCGATCTTCAAGGGTATGATTTTATTCTTTATCTTTTCGTTAAATTAATAATTGCGCATAAAGGATGATCCGGGTATATGGTTTGTAAAATTTTTAAACTCTGATTTTACACGTTTCCGCTTATTTTTGCAATTTGATTGCGTTCATAAATATAACAAACCTAACACTAACTTCCTTGAAAACACGGTTACCGCCACTTTTCAATTTAAACTTTTATCTGAATGTGTGTGTGTGTGTAGGTCTATGTGCAGTTGTCTGGAAGTAGTGTTATGCCTCGTTTGCACCTATGTACAAAGGGTTTGACTTTTGTATAAAAGTTCAATTTTAACAAGATATAGCAATGATGTTTTGTAACATAGGTTTTTCAAACCCTTGTGCTCAATAGTAATAGAGGTATGTGATACTTCCATTTTATTACGTGTTCGGCTGGATTGCTTTTATTATTTTCGAGATGCAAAATCTTCGAGAAAATAAGATGCATAGCAGCGCCGAACTCCTTGTGGGCATGAGAGCCATCTAAGGAAATTTAGACAACGTGAATAATTTACAAGCTGGCTGCAGCTGAAAATGTCCATCACGGGAACTGAATCTAGATTCAGGAATTGAATCTGTGATCACATGATTCCTAGGCTCACATGATAAAGCAATATGTACAAAAGCTAAAACAAGAACTAGATTTGACTAAATCTAAACTATTTTAGCTTCATTAGTTCCAATTTAGTCACCATGAACCGGCTAAAGTGAGAAATAGCTAGATTGAGACAAATCTAGCCCATAATAAAAGCTAGAAAACTAATTAGATTTGAGTCAATCTAAGCATTTCAGCTTCAACGATTCCAGTTTAGTCACCATGAACTGGTTAAAATGAGAAATAGCCAGATTTAGACAAATCTAACCCGCAGGCCGATAAATAGTTATATATCTAAGCTATATATATATGTGTGTGTGTGTGTGTATATATATCTATATATAAGCTATAAAAGGCCACGAAGTGAACTCCAGGACAGACAGAAATGTAAATATATATATATATATATATATATATATATAAGCATATGTTGTCGACGTCGGGATTTTTATTTGTCCCTTTCTGTTCTTGTCTTTTGGTGTTCTCATGTTAGATGAGATTTGTTTAAAAAAATAATTTTGAAAAGGTTTGACATGTTTATGTTGACGATTTAACTATAAGAGTCGCCAGTTGGTATTTTTAAATGGTTGCACCAACTCAACCGAGAAATGGTTTGCACATAAACCTAGTGATGTGACACTTTTTAACTGGTCTGCAAAATCAAAATTCATTAGGGTTCGGGGGCTTGATTAAGTGGAAGGAATGTGTTAGGCACCCCCCCCCCCGACTTCCGTGATAACACGGTTTCGCCTATTTTTAATTTAAACTTTTATCTGAATGTGTGTGTATAGGTCTATGTGCAGTTGTCTGGAAGTAGTGGTATGCCTCATTTGCACCTATATACAAAGGGTTTGACTTTTGTATAAAAGTTCAATTTTAACAAGATATAACAATGATGTTTTGTAAAATGGGTTTTCAAACCCTTATTCTCAATAGTAAGTGAGGCCTTTGATACTTCCATTTTATTACGTGTTCGGCTAGATATTGCTTTTATTATTTTTGAGATGCGAAGCATCTTAGAGAAAATATGATACATAGCAGTGCCAAACTCCTTGTGGGCATGAGATTCATCTAAGGAAATTCAGACACCGTGAATAATTTACAAGCTGGCTGCAGCTGAAAATATCCATCACATGAACCGAATTTAGATTCAGGAACTGACCTGTGATCACATGATTCCTAGTCTCACATGACAAAACAATATGTACGAAAGCTAAAACAAGAACTAGATTTGAATAAATCTAAACTAATTCAGCTTTATAGGTTCCAGTTTAGTCACCATGAACCGGTTAAAGCGAGAAATAGCCAGATTTAGGCAAATCTAACTCGCAGGCCGATAAACAGTTATATATATATATATATTATATATATATATATAACTGTATATATATATATATAATCTAAACTAATTCAGCTTCATAGATTCCAGTTATATATATATATACGGTCCGAATCAAGTGCATACCCCATATCTTACTCACCCGTGCTCACCCCCTTTAGCGACGGACCCAGCGACGGTTCGGTCATACAACCGTCGTCAATACTTTTAGCGACGCTATATGTTGTCCGTCGCTAAAAGTATAGACAACGATTGTATGATCAAACCGAAACCGTCGTCGCTGCTAAAAAAGGTGAGCACGGTGAGTAAAATAAGGGTATGCACTTGATCTCTATATATATATATATATATATATATATATATATATATATATCCATGAAGTGAAAGCCGAATGTAAACGTATATATATATATATATATATATATATATATATATATATATATATAAAGCTATAAATGGCCACGAAGTGATCTCGGTGCCTAATGACGAATGAATATATATATATATATATATATATATAACGCTCTGAATATTATATTCGGTCTCAATCGAAGCATAGTTTGATAATAATATATATAAGTATTTATATATATAAAAGCAATAAAAGCCACGGATCGACGATCCGGGCATACACACACAACACGACTCTCAACGTGAATATATATGTATGTATAAAAGTGAGAAAAAGCTTAAAAATCTGAAATATCTTATAGTGGGCTGCCAAGAAGACTTCAGATAGCTTTTGATTCCTGAAAACTCAATTTCCACCGGTTAAATTTTAGTATGTTGTAAAACACAAGCTCAGAAGTGTTTAGAAAAAAGAAGCACTCAATTTGGAGCACTATAGAAGTGTGTACAAAGTGAAATGGACAGGGTTTCCTCGCCTTTTTTCTCTTGAAAATGGCCACCCGAGCCCTCTATTTATAGAGGTAGGAGCCGCGGGTGTAATCGCGACGGCTGTGAGTCTACATGTGGCAGCCCGGGGTGCCCCGGGCTCTGCGGGTTCTGTCGTCTCAAAGTACGTGTAGTCGTGCAACGCGTTGTCCACTTAAAACTTCATAACTTCCAATCCGGGCATCCGATTGAGGCGTGCTATACCTTTTCGAAATGTTGTTGTCGAGAGCTACACAATAACATGGGATAAGAGGTTTTACGAAGTTGAGAAGATGTATCCATGACCAGATCTTCAAGTCTTCTAATTATATCCGATGTGTTGTCTTGCATAGTAGTCACTCGGGATTTGGAGCTATGGTTATTGTGGGACACTTTTGTGTAGAATGTTGTATGAAATGATGTTGAAACAGCATGAATGTAGCATCGACATGGAAAAATGATGATTTTTCCCCTAATCGGGGTTATCTCTGGCTCTAGGCTGATGTAGCAGTCATTACTCAGGTTTATCTCTGAGATTGGGCTGCTGCAACTGTTGAATGTCCTTAGGGATATTTTTGAGGTGTGTTTGACCTCTCAGAGTTATCTCTAGGGTTAGAACTGAGAGCCCCGGGGTTGTCTCTAAGATTAAAACTGACTTCTCCAGGGTTATCTCCGAAACTGGAACTGCATCTCTCTGGGTTATCTCTGAGATTTAGAACTGAGTATCTCGGGGTTGTCTCTGAGATTAAAAATTGAGTATCCTGTAGTTGTCTTTGGGATTGAGCCGATTTGACTTCTAGGGTTATCTCTAGAAGATAATTTTGCCCTCCTGCAAGGTTAGTAACAGGAATGCAAAATTTTGAGTGTCTATAGATGCCCCTCTTTATCATATTCATGCAATGCAATGGCATGAATAGGATAAAGACTGCTAGACACTTGAAATGTGACAAGATAATTATGATGCAATATACTGTAGCATGATATAAATGTATGTTGAATGCATGAAATAGAGGCTACTCCATGAAATGAGACCAGATGATGTTGACATTGGGGTTATCACTAAGGTCCTTAATCCTCAGTGCAGACTTTCCACCGCAGATGTTCTTCTAATGTACAAGAGACTCTGGAGGAATTGTGTTCTGTCTGATGAAGATTTGTATAACAGATTCCATCATCGGTCCTCCTCGATGACGATGACTTTCCTTAGTTTATATCGCCAAGTCTTTCCAGCGCTCTATTGGAGTTACTATCAACAGTTTGTGTTGTCAGGGTTGCCTGACCTTTATTGAAATGCACTTTAACGGCTAATATCATCGGACCATCTTCCGTGCTTCGTAGGATTCACTTGCCAATGGCAAAAAACATCAAGGCTGCTTGACCTTTGTTAAAATGTGCTTCAACGGTTGAATATCATTAGACCTTCTCTGATGCTTCACTAGGTTTAATTGCCAACGACTGATAACGTCAAGGCTGCTTGACCTTCGCTGAAATATACTTCAATGGATGAACATCATCGAACCACCTCCGATGCTTCGCAGGATTTACTTGCCAATGGCTGAATAACGTTTAGGATGCTTGGCCTTTGTTGAAATGTGCTTCAACTGTTGGTTTGTATGAAGTCTCCGCTGGGGAGCGGTTTGAAAGATATGGTTGCAATTGAAATCACAACCCCGAGTTAATGGCATCGGACCTTTGTGCGGTATTGCCAAATATAGTTTTCAACAACTATGATCATTGGATTTGTGAACCCTGTGTTTGGGCGAATACTAATATGTGATATATAGACCTGCAGTTTGGTCTCTAAAAATCTAGATTTCAAGCTTTTCCGCTTAATCGCGTAGCGTCATTTTTCCTAATTTGACTTTTCAGCTTGTGGGACCTCCTTTTTAACTCAAATTAGATCGAGTTAGAGAGGATGGGACCCACCTGGAATAGCCGTGACCATCTGTGGGTCTATTTGAGCTGGCCTTTCCCTTTCACAAGTCATTTTCAAGTTGCGCCACAAAGAGAATTCGAGAGTTCTTTAAATCTACTAAGTTCGAGCTATTTCTGCAAAATCCGTCACCGTACAAGTGTTCTACACTATCCTGGTAACGTATGCATGTCTCTTTTCCAGTTTTGTCCGTTGGAAAATGAGTTATCATATGAAATACTTCTAAACACATAGTAGTGAATATGCATGCTCATATGACTTGATAAAAAATATTCAACACGGTAAATGTTAGTATTTAACCATGCTGAACATATTGATGTGAAAAAATTTGACTTTTGAAGCAATTAAATTGGCACCTCTTTCTGTTATTTCTTATCCTATTTGAGGATAAATGAGCAAAAGTTGTAAAGCAAAGTAATCCTGGTAATTAGACTACCATTATGGATTATGACTTTGATATTTTTATGCATATAGGATGTTTATGCATGTGGATTGGTGTGCTACTGAATGGCTACCTAGTCATTCCTACGTGCAGATGGATAGTCCTTTTTATAAAGGAGACTCTAGCAAAAAAGTTCCATGAGCCTAGACATTTAATGAATCACACATTTTTAACTCTACTGTAGCCGTATGTTAAAATAATGCATGCATGCATATAGACATAAAATGCATTTAAAAAGTTCCAAGTTAGAATTTTCCACACCTTTTTGAGGTAATTTGGAGACTTTTGTCCAGATATATGGATCCAAACCAGTCGAGTAGCTCCCGTAGGACCTCTTCAGATGTGAGGAGGAGAGCTTTTGATGTGCCTCGACCTCGCCCAGCTCGACAGCCTCGTCGGTTGATGGAGTCAGTAATTCTTCATGTCCGGGTTGAGGTACCGGATGTTGAGGATGAGGAGAAGGATGTACCAATTGCGGGTCCCGTTCTTGCTGCTTCTATTCCCCGTAGGGAGTTACCAGCCATAAATGTGACGAGTCCAAAGCTTTTGGATGATTTGAGTCGCCAACTCTCAATCTATTTGAATGCGAATGAGGTAAAAGATGTGTTTGATCTTCATTTTTCCTATTGATGAGGAGCCAGGGTTTTGATGTTGATTTTGCATTATGATGCAGGTTCCCGGATTTACACAGTCTCGAGGGAACTGGTTTTGTATACACTTTCTATACCAGACTCTTCATCTAGAGTATCGAGATATTTTGTACGCTTGGGGTTTTGAGGCGTTCTTTTCCATCCTCCCCCGCCGTTGTCCCTGGGGTTACCTCAGGGCATTGTTTGAACGATGGTTTCACCAGACTCAGTCTCTCCATTTAATGGATTGCGAGTTGATGATGACGTCGATGGATTGGCGGTTTATCACTGGTATAGAGTTTGGAGGGGCGTCAGTGCCTTATGTGGCTGACATTTCCTCTACTGCCGTTAGTTCCTTGCTTGGAGTTTTGGCTGAGGCGCTCAAAGGCAGGATAGTTCGTGCAGGTCCTTTGAGTGTAGACGCCACAAGTGAGGCCTTGAGTGAGCCATTACCCGGTGATAGGAGAGTCAGGGATTGCATTATTTTGCGATTGTTCCTGGTCATCCTCCGGGGTTGTTTCCTAGCAGATAACTCTTCCACGGTGTCGTTCGCTTTAGTCAGTGCCACACGTGAGGTGGACCGTATTGAAGAGTATGAGTAGGGTTTATATATCTTTGCCTATTTCCTCAGGGGAATGTGCATGCGTTCGCAGGGCTTGACAGAGGCTTGGCTAGGATTTTACCCATTCCTGTTGGTGAGTATTTCTCTTTTGATTTCCCTTATACAGGTTAAGAGTGTTGACTGACCGCAAATGTTTGATCTTGTATTGGCAGTTTTGGGCCTATGAGAGGCTTCCATGTCTATGTCCCATTAGTCTATTAGGTTTAGAGTATCCACGGGGACGACGATGGCATCACTCCACGCTGGTTGAGGTTCCTATAGCTGAGGGTTTCACCCATTCTCGCCTACAGTTGGAGTTATTGACAGCCGTTGTCATTACGTGGGTTCCTTACTCTGAGGACCACCTGACGATTGACTTTGAGGGTGGTTTCTCGACTGGTGTCGAGCACGTGATGTCCACCCATAGGATTCTCTCTTCAAAGATGGATGATGGGAGCTCTATTTAGGAGAGTGTGCTATCAAGAATATCATAGGAGATATCTGTATACCGATCTGTCCTCCTGCCAGGCATTATTGGCCTGTGTCGCAGCCACCGATCAGAGATATCCCATTGGTGGGAGTTGATGGCTTTAATTTGTCAGAGGGACCGTTCACTCAGGAGGCATTCTACCGCTGGTGGTCTCCTCGTACCATCAGAGCTCAGACTCGTGCCACACAGTTCATAGGGGATATGGTTCCTGGCTCTGTCACGATAGCCGATTGGATTGCCTACGTTTGAGAGCCCACTCACTTGACGAAGATTGATAGCTTGACCCAACAGTTGGACCAGGAGTATTTTTTAACCCGACATTTGGGCAAAGATCCTTCAGAGGAGGATACTTTTGATCCTTCCAGCTCAGGAGCTGGCCCTTCAGGTGGCCCATAATCAGATGGTTTTATCTGTGAGACCCCAAATTTTATGAATAAAGATTTAAATTTCTCGAAATATTTTTTTTGAATATTATGGTGTGGATTTGATATAATGTTATAGTTGTGGGTAATATTTACAAATTTTGCAAAGTATGCAAGTTGTTATATAATATTAGATTGGTCGGGGAATATTCTTTTTGTCGAAAAATATCCATACGCAATAGAAGTATTGTCGTAGTTAGAAAATGACGGAATTATCTTTTTATATAAATAATTGGCGAAAGTGTTTACCAATTAAAGTTGTTGAACTACTCAGAGTAAAAAATACGATGTCGTGTGGTTGCATAGTAGCACGCGGTATTGATTATTGATGCTTACGTGAGAAGTCACCGATTATACTCAATTATTGCTATAGTAATTTGCGCATCATATATCTCATATTATTGATTCGATTATTGTCACGATTATCATCGCATTATATGATATATTATTAAATCAATAATTGAGACGACAAAGTTATTCATATTATTAAATTGCAATATTTACAATATCTAGAAGTTACATCGAGGAGAGGTTTGGTCATCTAATCATGCGGCCAATAAGGAGAAATCCTTATAGGAAAGCCCCTCTTTCCAGGAACGACACCGGTTGTTAAATATTGTGAGTTATAATATTAATGATGAATAAGTTCGTGTTGATTAAAGATGAATTTGATAGTTCTATTGTGTTGGGAGTAAAGTGTTAGTGGAAATCGACATCTATTCCGATGATAATTGATGTTTGGGGGTTATATTGATAAATCGGGTAATTAATCGGATAAATGAGTAATTAATTGCAACTAATTCACATGTTTATATAACTATTTGTTTACATGTATGTACTATTGAATCACATTCATGTACTATTAGGGGAGTTGGTGCAAGATTGATAATACTTGCATGACTAAGTTAAAAATGGAGGTATAGATGGAGGTACTATACTGTAATTCGTATTTTCACATGATTATAACTATTGATTCACATTATTTACTATTAGGGGAGGTGGTGCAAGTTTGATAATACTTGCAGGACTAAATTAAAAATGAAAGAAAATTTGGAGGTATTGAGATTTTAATATTTCGAGCCCCAAAATGTGCAATTATCGAAACTATATTTTCCTATAAATAGAAGCTCATTCTTCCTTCATTTCTCACCAATTCACTAAAGTTATAAAGCAATTATTATAGAGAGAAATTATAGAGAGAGAAGAAGAGAAGTCTGCTATCTCTCTACTCCAGTATCCAGTTTCTTTCTAAGGTAAGGGGTATTATTTCTTTCGTATTTATGAAGAGAGCTTCTATTATTCCATTCTTTATTATTATGTTGGAATAACCTGTCCATACGAAGTACCGCATACATGGTGAAATTCTTCTATTATTCCGTTCTTTATTATTATGTTGGAATAACCTGTCTATGCGAAGTATCGCATGCATGGTGAATTCTTCTGTTATTCCATTCTTTATTATTTTGTTGGAATATCCTGTCTGTGCAGATTACGCATGACCTGGTTCCATTCTTTATTATTCTGTTAGAATAAACTGTCTATGAGAATTATCACATGCATAGTAAATGATCCTTCGTATTCATTCCTTATTAAATTGTGGAAATGATCTGTCTACGTGGATTACCATATGGCGGGTGAAAATCAATTTGCAGTTTCATATATTCTTTGATACTCATTTGGTTAAAGTTTTGGCTTCTATACTCCATGAAATTAGTAGAATATTCTGGATATTTGTGCTTTATCCGGTATCTTTTCATGGAAATACTCTTCTGAGCATTCTTGAATTTTACTCCACAAAGCAGTATCATGTAGACAATTTGGACGTAATTGATTTCAAGATAAATTGACTTATAAATCTTTAAAATTTATTCTTGAACTTGTTTTATTGAATTATTATGTCATTATCATCATCCTCATGCTTATATTGTGATGAAAGTCATCTTTGGCTTACGTGCATAAATGGACTTGGTATGGTTATGATTAGAGATTATTCGGTATAATCATGACCTGTAATGTTATAAATGATGTGGTAAAAGTCCTTAGTAGCCTGTAGTGCATTGATGGACAGTTTTTGGTATGATTATGACCAGGGATTATTCAGTATAGTCATGACCATTGATGATTTAATGAATATCCTTGGCCCGTAGTGCAGGGATAACTCGATGATGTGGTTTATTTATTAAGCTGAGTCTCAAAGATAAAAATTGATGAAAATATTTTAAATCATAGAAGATATTAGATATCATACTCTACTTGACTCTTCTAATGGATTGCTTATTCTGCTGCAGTTAAACTTGATGTCTATTGTATTTTATCAGTTTAACATTGTTGAAGACTAATGATAATTTATTATTCATTATCTTAGTCATAATATTTCTTACTAGGACTCCATTGAGTGTGGATATTGTCTAGATGACAATATTCTTATTAAAACTCTTAGATTATGTTTTGTCATATTTCACATGACTATTGTATAATTAAGTTGTATTTGAATTTTGTACCATGTATTTGGCGACTCAAGATGGTTATGTATACCTATTTTGGGGGCGTCACAGTTGGTATTAAAGCTTAGGGATATGATCCCTGGCTGAGACGTGAGACAAGAACTAGGAGGGGAGAGACGGGAAATTCCTTCGCTAGTATGACCTACCTAAGTTTATTTGGTATTTAATTGGTCGGTCAAAGTATAGGGATAATATGTAATATGTCAATTAACCCTTGTTTTGTGACAGTGTTTGAAAATGGCATCTGAAAATGTTGAGATCAGCAATGAAGCACATGAGACCGTTGAGTCACCAACGATCAATACCCAGGATAATGTGCAATAGGAAGACAATAATCTTCAAGTAAATAACAACACCAATCAAATGATGAATGATGGGATGTTCAAAGGCTTTATGCAATTCATGCAACATCATACGAGAGAGACTCATATTCAAAATGCAGGAGGAAACAATGGCAACCCACAGCTGGTCACTGCTAAGCAGTTCAAGGAACTGGGACCGTCGGAGTTTTTGGGAAAGCCAGAACCACTTAAGGCGGAGACGTGGTTAAAGCAGATCACCAAGATATTTGATGTCTTGGGATGCTCCGAGGAGCAAAAGGTTCCCTTTTCCACCTTCATGTATTGGCGCGAGCAGTATTCTTTGGTGGGAATCATAAAGCGTACTCAACCGCCGCGACTCAAAATGTCTTGGGAGAAGTTCAAGAGTCATTCAATGACAAGTACTTTCACGAAAGTATTCGTCACATGAAGGAGGTAGAGTTCATCAAGCTTGTGCAAAACAATATGGTAGTGGCGCGATCTGAAGCTAAGTTTGTCGAGTTGTCTCGGCCACGTCCCACTTGGTTGATAATGAGGAGAGAATGACGCGAATGTTTCTAAGAAGTTTGAAACCCAAGATACGTCAATACCTAATTTCTCACAAACTGTGTTTGTATTCAGATGTTGGAATAGGGCTTAGTTATTGGAAGCGCGATAATGAGTCAACCAACCAAGAGAAGCAACCGACAAGTTGATAATACCGATGGTAGCGATCATCGAAGAGGTGACAACAAGCGTGGAGGAATCAATATGCGAAATAATAATCACTTTGGTGGTAATCATGGCCATGACAATAAGAGTGGACATTTCGGGAAGAGGAGATTCAACAAGGATGGAAAGACGCGTCGACCAAAGACCTATTTTTAAGGAAGGAGAAGCGACCATCGATCGTATGTTACCTAAAAGTGGAGGAAGGACACATAAGTCCAAAGCGCACGATCACGATCCAAAGCGTGTTATAATGGAAAAGAAGGTCACCTAGCCCGATTTTGTCGTGCACCAAAGTCAAGTTTCAGCTGGGATGGAGGCATCAAAGGGTGTCCCAGACAAGACAAAATCGGTAGTTCAAGGGAGAGCGTTTGTCGTAACCTCCCAAAAAGTGAGGAATCCAAACGAGGTGATCACGGGTAAGCTAATCAAAAACTTTAGCAAAGTTTATACTTTATATGATACCGGTTCTACCCATTCCTTTATTTCTCCTACTTGTGCTCAACGTTTAAATTTGACTCCAGAGAAATTAGACTTTGACTTATCGGTTGAAACTCCGTTAGGAGAAACCTTCGTTACATCCACTGTTTATTAGTCTTGTTTTATTCAAATTGACACTTTCACGTTACCTGTCGATCTTATCTCTTTAAAAATACTTGCATTTGATGCAATTTTAGGAATCGATTGGTTAACTACTCATCATGCTTTTTGTAAGGTTGTTAGCTTTCATATTCCTAACCAACCTATTATGCGAATTCAAGCAACCAAACCACTAAAGTTAATCACTGTCATATCAAGCCATAAGTAAAGAGCCCCGATCCTTTCGTTGTTGACTTCCTTGTGTGGAATTCACGAAGCGGACTTTCAGTAGCATGGCCTTAGTGAATAATAATGATGGCAAGTTCATAGGTATCAATGTAAAGTGCTATCCAAGTCTTGGATGAGAGTCACAATTTTTTTTTCTATCGTTAATAAATTTCCTGATGTATTCTCTGAATACTTCTTAGCCTACCTGTAAGACCCCAGCTTTTATAAATAAAGATGAATTTTCTATAAATATTATTTTGAATATTATGGAATAAATTTGATATAATGTTATAGTTGTGGGTAATATTTATAAATTTTGCAAAAGTATACAAGTGGTTATATTATTCGATTGGTGGGAATATTCGATTTAGCGAGGGAATATTCATATAACGACTCAATCATTGGTGGACCCCACGATGAATTATTATTCGGATTGAGAAAAGCGACAAAAATATTTTATTGAAATAACGGCGGAAGTTTTTCTGGTTGATCTTTGTTGAACTACTCGGTAGTAAAAATACGATGAATACGTGTGGTTGCATAGTAGCACACGGTATTGATTATTGATGCTTATGTGAGAAGTCACTCAGTTTGATTCCATTATTGTCGATTAATAATATAAATTATTATAACGATAATGACGTTTTGTTTTATTTGTATTATTAACGTAATAAAAGCGAAACATCTTTTATATAAAAGCGAAATACTTTATTAAAGTTATTCTATAAATAAAATATATTATATTTTATTATGCATAGTGTTGTATAGTGTTTTGCATAGTGTTTTGCATAGTTTTTTGCATAGTGTTGCATAGTGTTTACATAGTAAAATGTTTTTATATAAATAGAATATATTATATTTTATTTAAAAGATTTTGCTTTAAATATGGACCGTCAGATTAAAGTAAATCAATCTGGATAGTTCATTGATTAATTACTATGCATTCTATTTTCCTATAAATAGAAGCTCATTCCTTCATTATTTTCTTACGAATTCACTAAAACTACAGAGAGAAACTATAGAGAAAGAAGAAAAGTATTCTCGCTACTTCACTTTGCCAATATTTAGTTCTTCTAAGGTAGGGAATATTATTTGTTGTACTCGTAAGGGATATTATTCTTTTGTATTCATGAAGAGAACTTGGTTATTCCATTCCTTATTATTACGTTGGAATAACTTTGTATGTGGACTACCCTATACTTGGTGACATTCTTCTATTATTACATCTTTACTATTACATTTGGAACATCACATGCGTGTGTTTTTACAGGACTGGTTAAAATCTTTATCATTCATTGGAATATCCTATCGTGTGTTTTACAATTCGGATCTAGTTCCATCTTTATTATTTACATTGGAACATCACATCATGTGTTTTACAGGACTGGTTAAAATCTTTATCATTCTATTGGAATATCCTATTCATGTGTTTTACACCGGATGCGGTTCCATCTTTATTATTACATTTGGAACATCCTGTCGGTGTGAATTTCACGACACGGTTCCGTTATTATTATTACATTGTTGAATAACTTTGTCATCATCTGATACCGCATGTATGGTGATTTCTTTTGTTATTCCATTCTTTATTATACCCGGTTGGTTAAAACTTTGACTTCTATACTCCATGAAATTAGTAGAATATCCTTGATATTTGCGTTTCATCCGATATCTTTCATGAAAATATTCTTCGATCATTCTTGAATTTTACTCTACAAAATAGTATCATGTTGACAATTTGAGCGTTAATAATTCTGGATAAAATAATTCTTGAACTTGTTTTATTGAATTCTTATATCATTGTCATCATCCTCATGTTTATATTTTTTTAAAGTCATACGTGGCTTTTGTAGTGCATAGATGGACTTGGTATGATTATGACCGAGAGACTATTCGATTGTAATCATGGTAGTAATGTTAAAAATGATGTGGTAAAAATCCTCGATTGGTAGTAGTGCATTGATGGATAGTTGTTGGCATGATCATGACCATTAATGAATACACAAATATTCTTGGCCCGTGGTGCATGAATAATTGTGGTCGTGATACTAAAGAATATCCTTGGTAGTAGTGCGGTGGGTGATTCGATGATGTGGAATATTTATTAAATTTGAGTCTAAACTATAATGATGATGAAAAACCTTTTAAAATCATAAAAGATAGTAGATTTTATTTTCTACTTGACTCTTTTAATGGATTGCTTGTTCCGCTGCAGTTAAACTTGATATTTATTATATTTTATTAGTTTAACACTGTTAAAGGCTAATGATAATTTATTCTGCGTTATCTTAGTCATAATATTTCTTCTTTGGGCTCATTGAGCTCACCCTTTCTTTCACCTTTATTCTCTTGTGAAATGAGAACATAAATTTGGGACGAGTCGGGGAGCGGAGTAATGGTCCGGAGGATAGCATTAGTAGTCCTCACTATTACGTGAAATAGTGTGATAATAATTGTAATGAGGACTCCTTTTGAGTTTGTATAATATCTAGTAGATAATATTTGTATTCAAACTCACGGTTTATGTCGTATTGTACTACAGCAGTTATATTAGTAAGTTGTATTTAAATTACATACCATATATCGACTACCCAAGATGGGTGATGTATACCTAATTTTGGGGCGTCACGGTTGGTATCGAGCTTAGTGATATGATCCTGGCTAAGATGTGAGAATAGTACTAGGAGGGAGAGGCAGGGGAATACCTTCGTTAGTATGATCTACCTAAGTTTATGTGCTATTTTATTGGTCGATTCGAAATATAGGATAATTTGTTACATGTCAATTAACCTTTTGTTTTGTGGCGGATTTGAAAATGACATCCGAGAATGTTGAGGATAGCAATGGAGCACAAGCTATCATTGATTCGCCACATATCAATAATCGAGGATAATGTGCATCGAAGGCGACAATCCTCATGCAAACAACAACCTTGACCAAATGATGAATGATCAAATGTTCAGGAGGCTTTATGCAATTTATGCAACAAAGAAAGAGAGCGACTCTTGTCCAAAAGCGTAGGTGGAAACACGGAAAACTCTCGGTGGTCACCGCTAAACAATTCAAGGAGCTGGGACCACCGGAGTTTAAGGGAGAGCCAAAACCACTTTTGGCGGAAGCATGGATCATGATTACCAAGATATTTGATGTCTTGGGATGCTCAGGAGCAAAGGTTCCCTTCACGCCTTTATGTTGCGGAGAGGCGATTCTTGGTGGGAATCGGTAAAAGCGTACTCAACTTCTTTGTCTTGAAGATATCTTGGGAGAAGTTCCAGGGAGTACATTCAACGACAAATACTTTCTGAAAGTATTCGCCACATGAAGGAAGTGGAGTTTATCAAGTTGGAACAAAACAATATGACCATATCGCAATGTCTGAGGCAAAATTTGCGGAGTTATCACGATTCGTCCCACTTGGTGGATAATGAAGAAAAGAATGGCGCGAATGTTTTAAGAGGTTTGAAAGTGGAGATATCGTCAACATCTTATTTCTCATAAATTGTGTTTGTATTAGGATGTTGTAAATAAGGCTCGATTAGTGGAGCGCGATAACGAGTCAACGCAACTAAAAGAGAGCGGTAAACAAAATTATAATACCGGTGAGAGTAGTCGTGAGCGGTGACAACAAGCGTGGAGGGAATCAACGCAGGCGGAATATAGTAACCGCCGGTGGTAATGGGGCCAAAACAATAAGAATGGACATTTCAAGAAAGCGGAGATTCAACAATGATGGAAAGACGCGTCGACTAGCACCTTTTGTTGTTAAGGAAGGAGAAAGACCACCTATCATATGCTTCAAATGCGGAGGAGAGGACACATCGATCCAAGCGTGCCATGCAAAAGTCAAAGCATGTTATAATTGTGGAAGAGAAGGTCACTTAGCTCGATTTTGTCATTTCTAGAAGACAAATTCAACTAGGATGGAGGCACCAAAGGCCATCCCAGAAAAGTCAAAACCGGTAGTGCAAGGGAGAGCGTTTGTTGTGACCTCCCGGAGAGCAAGGAACCCGAATGAGGTCATCACGGGTAAGCTTATCATAAACTCTAATGAAGTCTATACTTTATTTGATACCGGTTCTACCCATTCTTTTATTTCTCCTACTTGCGCTCATCGATTAAATTTGACTCCGGAGAAATTAGACTTTGACTTATCTGTGGGAACTCCGTTGGGAGAAACCTTCATTACATCCACTATTTATAAGTCTTGTTTGGTTCAAATCGGTACCCTCACATTACCTGTCGATCTTATTTCATTAAAAATACTTGCATTTGACGTGATTCTAGGGATTGAATGGTTTACTACTTATCATGCAAAAATTAATTGTTTTTGTAAGGTTGTTAGCTTTCATATTCCTAATCAACCTATTATGCGAATTCAAACGACCAAACCATTAAAATCAATCACGGTCATCTCAAGCCATAAAGCTATTCGTTTATTGAAAAGCGGATGTCAAGCTTTCTTAGCTCATATTCTGATTTAAACAAAATAATCGGTTTTGAGCGATATTTCTATTGTTAATAAATTTCTGACGTATTCCCGAAGAACTTCTGGCCTACCCCAGGCGTGAAATTGAATTTTGTATCGACTTTGAACCCAGACAAAACCTATTTCCAAAGCACCATATCGAATGGCTCTATTGAACTTCGGAGTTAAAGACCCAACTACGAGGAATTGTTAGACATTGGCTTTATTCGCCCTAGTACTTCTCCTTGGGGGTGCTCTGTTCTATTCGTGAAGAAGAAAGATGGGAGTATCGACTTTGTATTGATTATCGAGAGTTGAATCATGTCACCATCAAAATAGGTATCCATTGCCACGTATTGATGACTGTTTGACCGGATTGCAAGGAGCCAAATTCTTTTCAAAGATTGATCTTCGTTAGGATATCACCAATTGAAGATTAGAACCACTAACATTCCAAAGGCGGCTTTGAGAACTCGATGCGGGCATTATGAATTCCTAGTCATGTCCTTTGGATTGACTAATGCTCTGCCGCCTTCATGGATATGATGAACCGAGTATTCAAGGAATATTTAGATCACTTTGTGGTGCGTCTTTATTGATGACATCCTTATTTATTCCAAAAGCCGTGAAGATCATGAGCAACACTTGAGGTGACACTCCAAAAGCTTTGTGAATATAAGCTTTATGCCAAGTTGAAGAAATGCGAGTTACGGCGAAGAAGTAGCATTCCTTAGGCACGATGGTATCAAGTCATGGAATATCATTGACCCAACAAAGATTGAAGCTATTCAAAGTGGGAACAACCTAAATCGATGGCCGAAGTACGTAGCTTTCTCGGTTTATTTGGTTATTATCGAGATTTGTGGAAGGATTTTCTCGAATCGCTACTCCATTGACTTCGGTGACTCGAAAAGATACAAAGTTTGGTTGGAGCGAAGAATGTGAGAAGAGTTTTCAAGAACTCGAGGAGACTTATTTATTTTGTTCGACAATACCATCGGCTCGGAGGGATTTGTCATCTCTGATGATGCTTCGAGCAAAGGGTTGGGATGTGTTCTCATGCAACATGGAAAAGTTATAGCCTATGCCTCGCGACAACTCAAAGAATATGAGAGGAATTATCCTACTCATGATTTGGAGTTGGCAGCTGTTGTCTTTGCACTTAAAATTTGGAGGCATTACTTGTATGGGGAGAAAGTGGAAATCTTTACGGATCATAAAAGCCTCAAATATTTCTTCACTCAAAAGGAACTCAACATGCGACAACGACGTTGGCTTGAACTATTGAAAGATTATGATCATACCATCAATACCATCTTGGAAAAGTGAACGTGGTAGCTGACGCATTGAGTAGAAGATCATATGCAAGTACGAGTGCGTTATTATTGTCATATAAAGGCCCATTTAGTGTGACTTGCAAAGGATGGAGATAGAGTTAAAGACTCGAGGACGCATGTGATGATAGCGAATATCTGAGTAGAACCGACTTTAATCGATAAAGTTAAAGTCTGCTCAAGCTCTGAGACTGGAGGCGATGCGTATGAGGAAGAAAGTGCAAGAAGGTGCTATCTTAGGAAGCAAGAATCGATGAAGAAAGAATATTTGAGTCAACTCCGGACTTTATGTTCCTAACGACCACGATTTAAAGTATAATATCATGATGGAGGCGCACAACACACCACCATTTGCAATCCATCACAGGAGTACCAAAATGTATCATGATATTCGTATACATTTTGGTGGAGCAATATGAAGAGAGAGATAGTACTTTGTTTATCTCAAGGTGTCTAACTTGTCAACGAGTTAAAGCGGAGCATCAAGTACCAAAAGGTCCATTGCAACCACTTGAAATTCGAATGGAATGGAAGGGAGCACATTACCATGGATTTCATTCTACGGTCTTCCTAAGGTTTCTCAAGGCATTGATGCGATTTGGGTCATTGTTGATAGATTGACCAAAGTCTCCGCTCATTTCTTACCGATCGAGAAACTTATACACTTGAACGTCTTGCTCGTATGTACATAAGCGAGATTGTAAGGCGTATGGTATCTTGCGGTATCCATAGTTTTCGATCGAGACCAAGATTCACTTCACGATTTTGGGTTAGTTTGCAAAAAGCTATGAGCACAGACTTACGATTAACTTCGACATATCATCCTCAGAGGGACGGACGATGGAGAGGACTATTCAAACTCTTGAAGATCTATTAAGACTCGTGTCCTTGATTTCAAGGGAGTTGGGACAAGTTCTTACCATTGGTGGAGTTTTCCTATAACAACAGTTATCAAGCAAGTATTGGCATGGCTCCATTCAAAGCGTTGTATGGAAGAAAGTGTCGTTCTCGATATCTTTGGGATGAGGTGGGTGAAGCAACGTTGTTGGGATGGGAGTTGGTGCACGCATGACTGAGAAAAAGATTCAAACGATCAAACAACGTATAAAAACCTCACAAAATCGATAAAAAGAGTTATCTTGATCTTCATCGAAAGGTCGTGGAATTCGATATAGGAGATCTTGTGTTGTTAAGAGTTGCTCCATGGAAAGGAGTTACAAGATTTGGAAAAGAGGAAAACTTAATCCTCGATTCATCGGTCCATTTTAATCCTCGATCGAGTAGGAAGCGTGGCCTATAGACTCGCTTTTCCGCCAAATATGTCTCGTGTTCATAACGTTTTCACATATCCATGTTACGTAAATATGTGAAAGACCCGAACCATATTATTGAGTTAGAAGCCAGGACGAAATAGCGGAAGATTTGACGTATAAAGAGGTTCTGTTCAAATTTTGGATAAGAAGGAACATATTCTACGCTCCAAGGTTATACCTCAAGTCAAAGTTTTGTGGAGGAACCACGATGTTGAGGAAATGACTTGGCGGTTAGAATACGAAATGAAATCAAGGTATCCTTACCTCTTGACATACCAGTCACGTACCCTAATTTCGAGGGAAATTTCATAAGAAGGGGAGGTTGTAAGACCCACTTTTATAAATAAAGATGAATTTTCTATAAATATTATTTTTGAATATTATGGAATAAATTTGATATAATGTTATAGTTGTGGGTAATATTTATAAATTTTGCAAAGTATGCAAGTGGTTATATTATTATCGATTAGTCGGGGAATATTCGGTTTATGAGGGAATATTAAATACAACGACTCAATCATTGGTGGACCCCACAATGAAATTATTGTCGGATTGAGAAAATGGCGAAAATATTTTATTGAAATAACGGCGGAAGTTTTACCTTTGATCTTGTTGAACTACTCGGTAATAAAAAGTATGATGTCGTGTGGTTGCATAGTAGCAGCTACGGTATTGATTATTGATGCTTATGTGAGAAGTCACTCGGTTTGATTCCATTATTGTCGATTAATAATATGAATTATTATAGCGATAATGGCGTTTTGTTTTATTCAGTATTATTAACGTAATAAAAGCGAAACATCTTTTATATAAAGCGAGAATACTTTATTAAAGTTATTCTATAAATAAAATATATTATATTTTATTATGCATAGTGTTGCATAGTGTTTTTGCATAGTGTTGCATAGTGTTTGCATAGTAAAATGTTTTATATAAATAGAATATATTATATTTTATTTAAAAGATTTTGCTTTAAATATGGATGAAATGATTAAAGTAAATCAATCTGGACCGTTTCATGGATTAATTACTATGCATTCTATTTTCCTATAAATAGAAGCTCATTCCTTCATTATTTTCTTACGAATTCTTTGAAACTCTGAGAGAGAAACTATAGAGAGAAAGAAGAAAAGTATTACTCGCTACTTCACTTTGCCAATATTCGGTTCTTCTAAGGTAGGGAATATTATTTGTTGTACTAACGTAAGGATATTATTCTTTTGTATTCATGAAGAGAACTTGATTATTCCATTCCTTATTATTACATTGGAATAACTCATATCTGTGGCTACCCTATACTTGGTGACATTCTTCTATTATTAGGTCTTTACTATTACATTTGGAACATCACATGCATGTGTTTTACACAGGACTGGTTCCATCTTTATCATTCATTGGATATATGTCTATGTGTTTTACACGGATGCAGTTCCATCTTTATTATTACTGTTGGAACATCACATGTGTGTTTTCATAGGACTGGTTTCGCGTCTTTATCATTTTGTTGGAATATCCTATCGTGTGTTTTACAGGATGCGGTTCCATCTTTATTATTACTGTTGGAACATCACAGCCGATTGTGAATTTTACGACACGGTTCCGTTATTATTATTACATTGGAATAACTTTTATCTATGCGGGCACCGCATGCATGGTGATTTCTTTTGTTATTCCATTCTTTATTATACCCAGTTGGTTAAAACTTTGACTTCTATACTCCATGAAATTAGTAGAATATCCTTGATATTTGTTTTTCATTCGATATCTTTTCATGGAAATATTCTTACGATCATTCTTGAATTTTACTCTACAAAAAGCAGTATCATGTTGACAATTTGGGACGTTAATAATTCACTGGATAAAATAATTCTTGAACTTGTTTTATTGAATTTTTATATCATTGTCATCATCCTCATGTTTATATTTTTTTAAAGTCATCGTGGCATGTATGTAGTGCATAGAAGGACTTTGTATGATGATTATGACTGAGAGACTATTGATTGTAATCATGGGTAGTAATGTTAAAAATGATGTGGTAAAAATCCTCGGTGTAGTAGTAGTGCATTGATGGATAGTTGTTGGCATGATCATGACCATTAATGAATACACAAATATTCTTGGCCCGTGAGTGCATGAATAATTGTGGTCGTGATACTTAAAGGATATCCTTGGTAGTAGTGTGGGGGTGATTCGATGATGTGGAATATTTATTAAAAGGCGAGTCTCAACTATATGATGATGAAAAACCTTTTAAAATCATAATAGATAGTAGATTTTATTTTCTACTTGACTCTTTTAATGGATTGCTTGTTCCGCTGCAGTTAAACTTGATGTTTATTATATTTTATCAGTTTAACACTGTTGAAGGCTAATGATAATTTATTCTGCATTATCTTAGTCATAATATTTCTTACTGGGCTAGTTGAGCTCACCCTTTCTTTCACTTTGTTCTCTTTGAAATGAGAACATATAATTTGGGACCTAGTCGGGGAGCGGAATAATGGTCTAGAGGATAGCATTAGTAGTCCTCACTATTCTGTGAAATAGTGTGATAATAATTGTAATGAGGACTCCTTTTGAGTTTGTATAATATCTAGTAGATAATATTTGTATTCAAACTCACAGTTTATGTCGTATTATACACGACAGTTATATTAGTAAGTTGTATTTAAATTCTGTACCATGTATCTGACTACCCAAGATGGGTGATTTATACCTAATTTTGGGGGCGTCACACTACCCCTAGAGCGTGAAATAAAATTTTGTATTGACCCCAGTACAAAACCCATTTCTAAAACCCTTAAATATTTCTTCACCTAGAACGAACATATTATGTGCCAAAGACGTTGGCTCGAGCTGTTGAAGATTATGAGCATACCATTCAATATCATCGTGGAAGAGCGAACGTGGTAGCTGACGCGTTGAGTAGAAGATCGTATGCGTTTACGAGTGCGATGTTGTTAACACAAAAACTCATTTTGAATAACTTACAAATGATGAAGATAGAGTTAAAGACTCTAGGGACCCACCTGAAGATAACAAATATACGAGTAGAATCGACTTTAATCAATAAAGTTAAAGCCGCTCAAGCTACACACCTGAATCTAATGAATGTGAAGAAGAAGGTTCAAGAAGGCGTTATCTCAACCCTCGATTTAATTGGCCCATTTGAAATCCTCGATCGAGTAGGAACTGTGGCCTATAGACTCGTTTTACCGCCAAGTATGTCGTGTATTCATAACGTTTTTCACGTATTGATGTTACGTAAATATGTGGACGACCCGAACCACATTATTGAATTAGAATTAGATGAGATAGTAGAAGATTTAACGTATGAGAAGATACGTGTTAAAATCTTGGATAAGAAGAATTATATTCGACACTCAAAGGTTATACCTCAAGAGTTAGAATCTGAAATGAAGTCAAGGTATCCTCACCTTTTTGGCATACCAGGTACGTATGTAAATTTTGAGGGTGAAATTCCATAAGGAGGGGAGATTGTGAGACCCTAAATTTTATGAATAAAGATTTAAATTTCTCAAAATATTTTTTAAAAATATTATGGTGTGGATTTGATATAATGTTATAGTTGTGGGTAATATTTATAAATTTTGCAAAATATGTAAGTTGTTATATAATATTCGATTGGTCGGGGAATATTCTTTTTGTCGGGGAATATCCGTACGACTGCACAATCATTGGTGGACCCCACATTAGAAGTATTGTCATACTTAGAAAACGACAGAATTATCTTTTTATAAAAATAACGGCAAAAGTGTTCTGAATTAAAGTTTGTTGAAATAATCGGTAGTAAAATACGATGTCACGTGTGGTTGCAGTAGTAGCTACGGTATTGATTATTGATGCTTACGTGAGAAGTCACTCGGTTATACTCAATTATTGCTATAGTAATTCACGCATCATATCTCTCATATTATTGATTTGATTAATATCACAAGATTATCATCGCATTATATGATATATTATTATATCGATAATTGAGACGACAAAGTTATTCATATTATTAAATTGCAATATTTACAATATCTAGAAGTTACATCGAGGAGAGGTTTGGTCATCTAATTTATGGCAATAAGGAGAAATCCTTATAGGAAAGCCATCTCTTTCCTGGGAACGACCTGGTTGTTAAATATTATGAGTTATAATATTAATGATGAATAAGTTCGTGTTGATTAAAGATGAATTTGATAGTTCTATTGTGCTGGGAGTAAAGTGTTAGTGGAAATCAACATCTATTCCGATGATAATTGATGTCTGGGGGTTATATTGATAAATCGGGTAATTAATCGGATAAATGAGTAATTAATTGCAACTAATTCACATGTTTATATAACTATTTGTTTACATGTGTCTACTATTGAATCACATGCATGTACTATTAGGGGAGTTGGTGCAAGATTGATAATACTTGCATGACTAAGTTAAAAATGGAGGTATAGATGGAGGTACTATACTGTAATTCGTATTTTCACATGATTATAACTATTGATTCACATGATTGAACTATTGATTCACATTATTTACTATTAGGGGAGGTGGTGCAAGTTTGATAATACTTGCAGGACTAAATTAAAAATGAAAGAAAATTTGGACGTATTGTACTGTAATATTTCGAGCCCCAAAATGTGCAATTATCGAAAATATATTTTCCTATAAATAGAAGCTCATTCTTCCTTCATTTCTCACCAATTCACTAAAGCT
Source organism: Panax quinquefolius (assembly GCA_020205615.1). Classification (NCBI taxonomy): domain Eukaryota; kingdom Viridiplantae; phylum Streptophyta; class Magnoliopsida; order Apiales; family Araliaceae; genus Panax; species Panax quinquefolius. The sequence continues at coordinate 86,207,799 of CM035159.1, read as the reverse complement.
ATAGAGCAATTATTATAGAGAGAAATTATAGAGAGAAAGAAGAAGAGAAGTCTGCTGTCTCTCTACTCTAGTATCCAGTTTCTTTCTAAGGTAAGGGGTATTATTTCTTTCATATTCCTGAAGAGAGCATCTGTTATTCCATTCTTTATTATTATGTTGGAATAACCTGTCCATGCGATGTACCGCATATATGGTGAAATTCTTCTGTTATTCAATTCTTTATTATTATGTTGGAATAACCTGTCTATGCGAAGTATCGCATGCATGGTGAATTCTTCTGTTATTCCATTCTTTATTATTACATTGGAATATCACATGCATGCGGATTATGCATAACCTGGTTCCATTCTTTATTATTCTGTTAGAATAACCTGTCTATGTGAATTATCACATGCATAGTGAATGATCCTTCGTATTCATTCCTTATTAAATTGTGGAAATGATTTGTCTGCGTTGATTACCGCATGGTGGATGAAAATCCATTTGCAGTTTTATATATTCTTTGATACTCATTTAGTTAAAGTTTTGGCTTCTATACTCCATGAAATTAGTAGAAAATACTGAATATTTGTGCTTCATCCGGTATCTTTTCATGGAAATATTCTTCTGAGCATTCTTGAATTTTACTCCACAAAGCAGTATCATGTAGACAATTTGGACGTAATTGATTTCAAGATAAATTAAATTATAAATCTTTAAAATTTATTCTTGAACTTGTTTTATTGAATTATTATGTCATTATCATCATCCTCATGCTTATATTGTGATGAAAGTCATCTTTGGCTTACGTGCATAGAAGAACTTGGTATAATTATGATTAGAGATTATTCGGTATAATCATGACCTGTAATGTTATAAATGATGTGGTAAAAGTCCTCAGTAGCCTGTAGTGCATTGATGGACAGTTTTTGGTATGATTATGACTAGGGATTATTCAGTATAGTCATGACCATTGATGATTTAATGAATATCCTTGGCCCGTAGTGCAGGGATAACTCGATGATGTGGTTTATTTATTAAGCTGAGTCTCAGAGATAAAAATTGATGAAAACATTTTAAATCATAGAAGATATTAGATATCATGCTCTACTTAACTCTTCTAATGGATTACTTATTTTGCTGCAGTTAAACTTGATGTCTATTGTACTTTATCAGTTTAACATTGTTGAAGACTAATGATAATTTATTCTGCATTATCTTTGTCATAATATTTCTTACTGGGCTAGTTGAGCTCGCCATTTCTTTCACTGTTCTCTTCAGGAAATGAGAACGTAGCCGGGACTAGTCGGGGAACGGAGTGACGATCCAGATGATAGCATTAGTAGTCCTCACTATTCTGTTAAATTGTGTGACAATAAATGTAATGAGGACTCCATTGAGTGTGGATATTGTCTAGATGAAAATATTCTTATTAAAACTCTTAGATTATGTTTTGTCGTATTTCACATGACTGTTGTATAATTAAGTTGTATTTGAATTTTGTACCATGTATTTGGCGACTCAAGATGGTTATGTATACCTATTTTGGGGGCATCACAGTTGGTATCAAAGCTTAGGGATATGATCCCTGGCTGAGACGTGAGACAAGAACTAGGAGGGGAGAGACGGGAAATTCCTTCGCTAGTATGACCTACCTAAGTTTATTTGGTATTTAATTGGTCGGTCAAAGTATAGGGATAATATGTAATATGTCAATTAACCCTTGTTTTGTGACAGTGTTTGAAAATGGCATCTGAAAATGTTGAGATCAGCAATGAAGCACATGAGACCGTTGAGTCACCAACGATCAATACCCAGGATAATGTGCAACAGGAAGACAATAATCCTCAGGTAAATAACAACACCAATCAAATGATGAACGATGGGATGTTCAGAGGCTTTATGAAATTCATGCAACATCATACAAGAGAGAATCCTATTCAAAATGCAGGTGGAAACAATGGCAACCCACGGGTTGGTCAACGCTAAGCGATTCAAAGAGCCGGGACGGTAGGATTTTTTGGGAAAGCGTAACCACTTAAGGCGGAGGCGTGGTTAAAGCAGATCACCAAGATATTTGATGAGTTGGGATGCTCAGGAGCAAAAGGTTCCTTTTCCACCTTCATGTGCATGCGTTGGCATATTCTTGGTGGGAATCGTAAAAGCGTACTCAACCGCCGACTCAAAATGTCTTGGGAGAAGTTCCAAGAACATTGATCAATGACAAGTACTTTCACGAAAGTATTCGTCACATGAAGGAGGTAGAGTTCATCAAGCTTGAGCAAAACAATATAACCGTGGCGCAGTACGAAGCTAAGTTTGCTGAGTTACCTCGGTTTGCGTCCCACTTGGTTGATAATGAGGAGAGAATGACGCGAATGTTTTTAAGAGGTTTGAAACCCGAGATACGTCAATACCTAATTTCTCACAAACTGTGTTTGTATTCAGATGTTGGAATAGGGCTTAGTTATTGGAGCGCGATAACGAGTTAACCCAACCAAGAGAGAGCAACCAACAAGTCGATAAAACCAGTGGTAGTAGTCATCGAAGCGGTGACAACAAACGTGGAGGGAATCAACATGCCAGAAATAATAATCACATCGGTGGTAATCATGGCCATGACAACAAGAGTGGACATTTCAAGAAGAGGAGATTCAACAAGGATGGAAAGACGTCAGCACCAGAACCTATTTTTAAGGAAGGAGAATGACCATCGGTCGTATGTTACAAATGTGGAGGGGAAGGACACATAATTCCAAACTGCACGATGCAGTCCAAAGCGTGTTATAATTATGGAAAAGAAGGTCACCTAGCCCGATTTTGTCGTGCACCAAAGTCAAGTCCAGCTGGGATGGAGGCATCAAAGGGTGTCCCACACAAGACAAAATCGGTAGTTCAAGGGAGAGCGTTTGTCATAACATCCCAAAAAAAGAGGAATCTGAACGAGGTGATCACGGGTAAGCTAATCATAAACTCTAGCGAAGTTTATACTTTATATGATACCGGTTCTACCCATTCCTTTATTTCTCCTACTTACGCTCAACGTTTAAATTTGACTCCGTAGAAATTAGACTTTGACTTATCGGTTGAAACTCCGTTAGGAGAATCCTTCGTTACATCCACTGTTTATAAGTCTTGTTTTGATTCAAATTGACACTTTCACGTTACCTGTCGATCTTATCTCTTTAAAAATACTTGCATTTGATGCGATTTTAGGAATCGATTGGTTAACTACTCATCATGTTTTTTATAAGGTTGTTAGCTTTCATATTCCAAACCAACCTATTATGCGAATTCAAGCAACCAAACCACTAAAGTTAATCACTGTCATATCAAGCCATAAGTAAAGATCCCCGATCCTTTCGTTGTTGACTTCCTTGTGTGGAATGCACCGAAGCCAGACTTTCTGTAGGCAACGTCGTGAATAACGGTGGCAAGTTGATAGGTATCAATGTAAAGTGCTATCCAAGTCTTGGATGAGAGTCACAGTTTTTTTTTTCTATCGTTAATAAATTTCCTGACTTATTCTCTGAAGACTTCTTAGCCTACCCCTAGAGCATAAAATCAAATTTTGTATTGAACCTAGTACAAAACCCATTTCTAAAACCCTTAAATATTTCTTCACCTAGAATGAACGTATTATGTGCCAAAGACGTTGGCTCGAGCTGTTGAAGATTATGATCATACCATTTAATATCATCGTGGAAGAGAAAACGTGGTAGCTGACGCGTTGAGTAGAAGATCGTATGCGTTCACGAGTGTGATGTTGTTAACACAAAAACCCATTTCGTATAACTTAAAAATGATGAAGATAGAGTTAAAGACTCTAGGGACCCACGTGAAGATAACGAATATACGAGTAGAATTGACTTTAATCGATAAAGTTAAAGCCGCTCAAGTTACGCACCTGAATCGATGAATGTGAAGAAGAAGGTTCAAGAAGGCGTTATCTCAACCCTCGATTTAATTGGCCCATCTGAAATCCTCGATCGAGTAGGAACTGTGGCCTATAGACTCGTTTTACCGCCAAGTTTGTTGCGTGTTCATAACGTTTTTCACGTATTGATGTTACGTAAATATGTAGACGACCCGAACCACATTATTGAATTATAATTAGATGAGACAGCAGAAGATTGAACGTATGAGAAGATACGTGTTAAAATCTTGGATAAGAAGAATTATATTCGACACTCAAAGGTTATACCTCAAGAGTTAGAATCTGAAATGAAGTCAAGGTATCCTCACCTTTTTGGCATACCAGGTACGTATGTAAATTTCGAGGGTGAAATTTCATAAGGAGGGGAGATTGTGAGACCCTAAATTTTATGAATAAAGATTTAAATTTCTCGAAATATTTTTTTTGAATATTATGGTGTGGATTTGATATAATGTTATAGTTGTGTGTAATATTTACAAATTTTGCAAAGTATGCAAGTTGTTATATAATATTCGATTGGTCGAGGAATATTCTTTTTATCGGGGAATATCCGTACGACGGCACAATCATTGGTGGACCCCACAACAGAAGTATTGTCATACTTGGAAAACGACAGAATTATCTTTTTATAAAAATAACGGCGAAAGTGTTATCGTTAAAACTGTTGAACTACTCGGTAGTAAAAATCTGATGTCTGGCGTGGTTGCATAGTAGCACACGGTATTGATTATTGATGCTTACGTGAGAAGTCACTCAGTTATACTTAATTATTGCTACAGTAACTGCTGCAACATATCTCTCATATTATTGATTTGATTATTGTCACAATATCATCTGCATTATATGATATATTATTAAATCAATAATTGAGATGACAAAGTTATTCATATTATTAAATTATAATATTTATAATGTCTAGAAGTTTTATCAAGGAGAGGTTTGGTCATCTAATTTCAGGCGTGATAAGGAGAAATCCTTATTGAAGTCCTCTCTCTTTCGGAAGCGATTTTGGTTGTTAAATATTGTGAGTTATAATATTAATGATGAATAAGTTCGTGTTGATTAACGATGAATTTGATAGTTCCATTGTGTTGGGATTATTAGTGTTAGTGGAAATCGACATCTATTCCGATGATAATTGATGTCTGGGGGTTATATTAATAAATCGGGTAATTAATCGGATAAATGAGCAATTAAATGCAACTAATTCAAATGTTTATATAATTATTTGTTCACATGTGTGTACTATACTGTAATTCATATTTTCACATGATTATAACTATTGATTCACATTATTTACTATTAGGGGAGGTGGTGCAAGTTTGATAATACTTGCATGGCTAAATTAAAAATGAAAGAAAAGTTGGAGGTATTGTACTGTAATATTTCGAGCCCCAAAATGTGCAATTATCAAAACTATATTTTTCTATAAATAGAAGCTCATTCTTCCTTCATTTCTCACCAATTTACTAAAGCTATAGAGCAATTATTATAGAGAGAAATTATAGAGAGAAAGAAGAAGAGAAGTCTGCTATCTCTCTACTCTAGTATCCAATTTCTTTCTAAGGTAAGGGGTATTATTTCTTTCGTATTCATGAAAAGAGCTTCTGTTATTCCATTCTTTATTATTATGTTGGAATAACTTTAATACATCAAGTACCGCATACATGGTGAAATTCTTCTATTATTCCATTCTTTATTATTATGTTGGAATAACATGCATATGAAGTATCGCATGCGTGGTGAATTCTTCATTATTCCATTCTTTATTATTTCGTTGGAATATCACATGCATGCGATTACGCATGACTGGTTCCATTCTTTATTATTACATTAGAATAACTTCGTCATGTGGATTATCACATGGATAGTGAATGATCCTTCGTATTCCTTCCTTATTAAATTGTGGAAATGCATCATCTGTCTACGTGGATTACCACATGGCGGGTGAAAATCCATTTGCAGTTTCATATATTCTATGATATTCATTTGGTTAAAGTTTTGGCTTCTATACTCCATGAAATTAGTAGAATATCCTGGATATTTGTGCTTCATCCGGTATCTTTTCATGGAAATATTCTTCTGAGCATTCTTGAATTTATTCCACAAAGCCAGTATCATGTAGACAATTTAGACGTAATTGATTTCAAGATAAATTAACTTATAAATCTTTAAAATTTATTCTTGAACTTGTTTTATTGAATTATTATGTCATTGTCATCATTCTCATGCTTATATTGTGATGAAAGTTATCTTTGGCTTACGTGCATAGATGGACTTGGTATGATTATGATCAGGGATTATTCAAATTATAATCATCATGACTGTAATGTTATAAATGATGTGGTAAAAAGTCCCTCAAGAGCTTGTGTAGTGCATTGATGGACGCTTTTTGGTATGATTATGACCGAGGATTATTCGGTATAATCATGACCATTGATGATTTAATGAATATCCTTGGCCCGTAGTGCAGGGATGACTCGATGATGTGGTTTATTTATTAAGCTGAGTCTCAGCGAAAAAAATTGATGAAAAGATTTTAAACCATAGAAGATAGTAGATATCATGCTCTACTTGACTCTTCTAATGGATTGATTATTCTGTTATAGTTAAACTTGATGTCTATTGTATTTTATCAGTTTAACATTGTTGAAGACTAATGATAATTTATTCTGCATTATCTTAGTCATAATATTTCTTACTGGGCTAGTTGAGCTCACCTTCTCTTCAGGAAATGAAAACGTAGCCAAGACTAGTCGGGGAACGTAGTGACGGTCCAGATGATAGCATTAGTAGTAGACATTAAGAGGAGTTACATCATATGGATAGGTTAGATGATGTAGACATTAACACTATTGACTTCTTCTTATGTATTTCTCGTTATATCTTTTAATAGGCCTCTATTAGATATTGGGTGGTTGTGCCCCATTCTTATTATATCTGTACATGCCATTATATAAGGATCATTTAGATATCGGTGTGATTATGGCAATGCGGGCTCTCTAGGAGGGACATACCATTATATCAATGATTATGGCAGAGACCTTGAGATCGGCCACATATTGCCACATCCATCCTGCAGGGGTATTTATAAGCAGCTCGGTCTTGATGTATGTGTGGTTCATGTCACACCTAAGACTGATTGGCACCTTCCGACGCTATGAGTATTATTTTTCCCATGAGATAGCTATGTCTTACTCCTTTCAGTCGGCAGAGTGTACAGGCGCTACCTCTTGGTCGGTTTTCTTGGCAGGGATCGAGGATCCATTTGACATTTTGCCGTGTTCAGGGCTTAACTCTCCCTACAACTTCATTACTCATGCATCTGGGATGGATTATCATCCTTTGGCTGGTTTGAGGGGTATGACCACTTATCATCCACTGGCTGTAATGGCTCAGTTTGACTAGTTTCAGGATGTTCATCCCTTTGATGGTGCATTGGGTCAACGCATGTCATCTCGGCTTTTGGCAGTGGAGGATTTATCCAGAGTTTATGCCTGTTGGGCCCAACGTGAGAGGGCTAATTTTACTACTAGCCATCCGGGCCATTCTATAGAGTATTCTGCATGGATAGAGGCAGAGATTACATCGGTCGGGGTTATATCCACAGAGCCGGGTGTTGATTCTAACAGTGGGGAGCCCATGGAGGACACTGATTCTCACACTGAGGATGAGCTATTTGTTGGGTTGATAGCAGCTCTGGTTGATTCTCCCAGTATTTCTGCTACTGTGACTCCACATTCTGCACGGTATTTAGAGCAGAGTATACATCTGATGACATGTGAGAGGGATCAGGCTAGGGCCTTGATGTTGACAGCTCTTTTTGGGAGAGATGCCGCTCTTGTTGAGAGAGATGATGCTTTAGCTCGTAGAGATACCGATGTTGCTGAGCGGGACAAGGCTAAGTCATCTAGAGATGCAGTTGTTACTGAGCAGGATGGCATTATTTCTATCAGAGATGTCGCTATTGCAGATAATACTACATTGAGGATCCATACTACTGGTATCATTGCAGAGATGAGCACGTTCATTGATAAGCATAGTGTCACTATGCAGATGGCTGTGGACCTCTTGACTCGTGTTGATACCCTTAGGCAGGAGCTCACAGAGTTTTCCCCTTCTTCTGAGAGGGATGCTGTGACGCCCCCAAAATAGGTATACATCACCCATTCTTAGTCGCCAAATACATGGTATAGAAAACAACTACAACTTCATTATTACAATTGTCGTGCAAAATACGACAACACATATGCTGTGAGTTTAAATACAAATATTGTCTTCTAGATAGTATGCAAACTCAAATAAGTCCTCATTACAATTATTGATACACTATTTTACAAAATAGTGAGGACTGCTAAAACAACTGACTTAGAACATCACTCCACACCCCGACTAGTTCCCGTTATATTCTCGCCTCCTGAGAAGAAAAATGGAACAAAAAGAAAAAGGGTGAGCTCAACTAGCCCAGTAAAGAATATTATGACTAAGATAATGTACAACAAATTATCGTTAGCCTTCAATAAATCAGATAAAATATAATGGACAACCAGTTTTAGATCAATATTCGCAGCGAAAATAACAATTCATTAGAAGAGTTAAGTAGAGAATGAAATCGACTATCATCTACGAATTTAAAAGTCCATCATCAATATTTTATTCCTGTAACATCAATCAATATACATCTTGAATCAAATATTCATCTTTGCACTACAGGCCATAGATATTCATTTGTATCACCAGTTGGTCATGTTCATCTCAACACCTGTCTATCTTTGCAGTACGGGCCAAAGATATTCATCAGATAATCATTCATCTTTGCACTACAGGCCAAAGATATTCAGTTATATCACCATTTAGGACTGAGGAGGATGAAAAATATTTTAAAGAAACAAATCTAGTGAGATAAAAGAACAAAAATTAGGGATTTATACTTTAGATAGTCCAAGTTCAAAAGTACTCCGTAATAAACCATTGTGGAGTAAAATTCAAGAATGAAGATCAAAACATGGATACAATCAAAGATAGTAACCATAATAGACATCTTGGACAACGAAGAGAAAATTTCATTTTTCTATGAATAGTGTTGTATTTGTGAATAGTGTCGTATATGTGAATAGTAACCCCGACACGAAAAGGTAGACAATCCATAAGAAAAATCATACGTTGTGAATAGTACCGTATTCGTGAATAGTGTCGTATATGTAAATAGTACCATATACGTGAATAGTAACCTCGACATAAAAAGGTAAAAATTTCATAATAAAATTCATAGCAATATTTCGGTATAATGATATTAAAAAAAATAACATCATTTACGAAGAATATAACATCCCTTACCTCAAAAGAATAGTACTTCTACCTGAAATATCGGATATAACGCTGAAAAAAACTTACACTGAATAGCAACTCTCAAAGTATCTAAATACTCACAAAATACACTCGATAATATAGAGAGAGAAAACTTATGATTCTGGTGTGATTTTCAATTCTAACTAAGCACCCTATTTATAGAAAAATGCTTAAAACGCCAAAGTAGACTAAATTAATAAAATAATATTTTATAAAAAAAATTCACACCCACCACAATTGATCAAATTTTAGCACACCACAGTGGGGCCCACCAAAAATCAAATTTTTCCATAATAACCAAAAGTGGGGCCCACATATTTTTAATAAAAACATTTATTTCAGAAACTTTAATAATTCATAATAAATATCCCTTTTATCATAAAAATACGAATTTTATGCCCACTCCATAGGAAATTTAATTCTCTACAACTTTGTAGAAGAAAGTTTTTCCAAATTCCAATCAAAAAATGTCTGAAATCCACATACAAATGATTTTTAATACCTCCATTCTGACAAAATATTGATAAAACACCTCAACATTAATTCCTTCATTTATATCCACATAAAATAAATATTTCCTTATCATATAAATTAATAATTAATTATTCACAAATAATATTACAGAATCATAATATGACAACCAGTGTCGTTCCCAAGAAAGAGGGGCTTTCAGATAAGGATTTCTCTTTCTTGGTGCCTTGATTAGGTGACCAAACCCCTTTCCTGAGCATGAACTTCCTTAGACATTGTCAATAATGTTATCTAATAATATTATTCAAATAATATGAATTATTGATCGATAATGGGAAATCTTTGTGCGTTGACAATTATTGAAACAACAATAATATAAAATATCAACGTAGCAATTATTGAATCAATAAAATAAAATATTGAGCAATAATTCTTTGTAAAAATTATTGAGTAGTGCCTTCTTACGTAAGAATCAATAATTCAAAAAAATATCATGCAATACCTTGTGCTTCTTCGCATGCAACCACGTGTACATCTTGTATTTTAACCATCGGGTATTCCAACAGTGTTAACGGTAATAACTACGCCGTTATTTGTAAAACTCAAACTTGTTATTTTCTTCATCCTACCGTTTTCTGTTATGGGGCCCACAAATGGTTGCGTCGTCGTACCAATATTCCCCGACAGCAAGAATATTCCACCACCAAACGAATATTCCCCGACAACAATGAATATTTTATAACCACTTGCTTATTTTGCAAAATTTGCACATTTCACCCATAACTAAAGCATTATATCAAATTAACACCTTATTATTCAAAATAATAATTAGAGGAAATTAAATTTTATTTTTAAAAAGTTGGGGTCTTACAGATGCCATGTTGGATTTGATAGTGCGCATATACACTGATTTGTAGATTGGCTTGGATACTAGCTTAGCCATTTTTATCATGTACAGTACATATTGTATATATCAAACAGTATTATATATGGTAGGGAAATATATTTTGATTCACTTACCTTTTAGTTATGCCTTGTTACTTGCTTGATATTTGCTTGTTTCTCCAGGGCTTGTGATCTTGATGTATTCTGAATTCCCCCTTGATGGATGGACATTGAGATGTCTCAAGATTTTTCAAAATGGATCGTTAATCTATGTATTCCCTACCCTTTGGTGTCTTGGGACTGGTTTTTTGTATGTGGTTATGAAAAGGATTGTGGCTTTCTTTTCTAAGGTTGACCACCCCACAGATGGTCACCAGTACTCCTTTGTGTTGGGAGCCCAGGTAGTTCCATCTCTTATGGATTGATGTTTCTCTTTGAGGACTCAACCACAACTTAGATGGTCGCCAGTTCTCCCATTTGTGTGGGAAGACCAGGTAATTCCATCCATTTGGTCTAAGCCGATGACGTGTGGTTTGAAAGATGATCCTAATACCGTTGACAAGTTTTTATGTTTTGGTAGGGGTGAGACTGAATCGTGAATGGCTACCTACGTACTCCCATTGAGAAGGAGAGATTAGGTCTACGTAGTTCGAACCTAGTGTAAAAAGGTTCAAAGTTATAAATGGAGAAAATGGTGTAGAGATGTTTTTATTTTTTTTTTATACTTAGACCGGACCATAAAAATGGCTGCCTATGTACTCCTGTGTATTGGGGAGATCAGTGCGTGTAGTTCGCCCTTGGTGGGACATACTGAAGATATGAAAAGTTTTATCCCTAGTGGGACAAACTGAAGGTGTGAAATGTTTGATCCCTGGTGGGACAAACTGAAGGTGTGAAAGGTTTAATCCCTGGTGGGACAAACTGAAGATGTGAAAAGTTTTATCCCTGGTGGGACAAAATTGAAAGTGTGAAAGGTTTTGAAAACCTGAGTTGAGTGATGGATCTGATGATCCGGAACCAGGTTGTTGGTTGGAAAATGTGTTTGTCCCTGATGGGGCAAACAGATGTGAAGAAAGGTTGTATATAGTGAAGGGTTTTGAAAACCTAAACTGACTGGGGATCTGATAATCCAGGACCAGGATGTTGGTTGGCAGGTAACTTCAGACATAGTACCATTTCACGGTGTCTAAGTTGATGAGTTATGGAAATTCATAGCCATCCATCCTTGTAATCTGAGGGCTCCTCATGTCAATACCTCCTTGACAACAAACAGGCCTTCCCAGTTTGGGGTGAATTTTCCTTTGGATTGATCTTAGTTGTCAATAACCTTTCTTAAGACCAAGTTATGTTCTTTGAATTGTCGTAGCCGGACTTTCTTGTTGTAGGATCTAGCAATCCTGTGTTGGTATAACTGACCATGGAAGATGGATGCAACCCGTCTTTCATATATTAGAGATAACAGGTGGTACCTATCGTGTAACCATTGGTCTTCATCCAGCTGAGCGTCTATTTCCATTTCTATGGGGAGCACTGCTTCCATGCCATAGGTTAATGAGTATGGGGTTGCCCCAGTGGAAGTGCGCATTGACGCTCTGTAGGCTAATAGAGTCAGAGGTAACAGGTCAGGCCATCCTTTGTGATTAACAGACATCTTTTGCATGATCTTTTTGATATTCTTATTAGTCGCTTCAACAACATCATTCATCTTTAGACGATAGATGATGGAGTTGAGATGTTTAATGTGGAATTTACTGCATAATTCCTCCATCATTTGGTTGTTGAGGTTTTTAGCATTGTCTGACACGATCACCTCTAGTTGTCTATATCGATAAATGACATTATTTCTAATGAAGCCAATGATAAATTCTTTAGTAACCCTGGGGAAAGAGGTTGCTTCTACCTACTTGGTGAAGTAGTTGATCATGGTGAAGATAAACCGATGCCCATTACTGGCTTTGGGCTCGATGGTCCCGATCACGTCCATTCCCCACATTGAGAAGGGCTAGGGAAAACTTATATTATGGAGCTCCCTTGGAGAGGTGTGAATAGCATTCCCATGAATTTGGCATTGGTAATATCTCTTGACGTGATCATCACAGTCAGCCTTGAGAGAAGAGCCAGTAATGCCCTATTTTTAGGATTTTCTTGACAAATAGAGGGCCTCTCGTGTGTGGGCCGCATACTCCATTATGGATTTCATCCATGAGCCTCTGAGCTTGGTCTTTGTCTAGACATCTGAGAAGACCTAATCATGCATCTCTTTTATAGAGTGCGTCTCCGCTCAGGTAGAATTTCATGGCCATTCTATGGATCCGCTTTCTTTCAACCTGACTCGCCTCAGCGGGTGTAGATCCATCTCTCAGATACTCTTTGATATCCTGATACTAAGGGTGTTGGATGGGAGGCTGCTCATCTGATACTTCTCCAATGTAGTTCCCATAGGCTGGAGCCTTTTGCAGGGCAAATGTGATATTTGACATCCTTATCAAGTATGTTGATCAAGGAGGCCAAAGTTGCTAGTACATCCACAAAGTCATTCCTATTTTGAGTAATATGGAGGAAGGTTATTTCTTTAAACTTTGAAGCCATCTAGATAATCTGTCGATGGTAAAGCATCAAATGTAGTTCTTTGGTGTGATAAATCCCAGTGGTTTGTCTGATTACCAATTTAGAATCTCCAAAGATAGTTAACCGTCTGATACCCATGGATTGGGCTAGTTTTAACCCCATGATACAACCTTTATACTCAGTTGTGTTGTTGGTGCTGGTAAACTGTAGTTTGATGGCAACGGGATACTACTCCCTCGAAATGGATACCAGAATTGCTTCAGCCCCAAAGCCTTCCATGTTTACAGCTCCATCAAAATACATCTTCCATGGTTGGTGTGTATCATCATGATGGTGTTGCTGAACTGTCATTACCCCTTCATCGAGGAAGTATGTTTCCAAAGGTTAGAAATCCCCTGAAAGTGTGGCGACCATTTGATCCTCAATTCCTTTACCTGTGATAGACTTTTGAGTCATGTAGATGATGTCAAATTGTTATAGGATCAACTGCCATTTGGACAGTTGATAATTCAATATGGGTTTGCTGAACATGTACTTGAGAGGATCCACGTGGGATATGAGATGGGTTGTGTGACCATGGAGATAATGATGTAATCTCATGGAAGCCTATGCTAAAGCACAACAAGTTTTTTCAATTAGAGTATACTTATGTTCACTGATGCTGAATCTTTTGCTGAGGTAATAGATAGCTCTTTCTTGGCCTCTATCATCTTTCTGTCCCAGCATGCAGCCCATGGCATTGTCATTGATTGATAGGTACACAAACAGGGGAACACCATCCCTGCAAGGTACCAAAATAGGAGCTTTGATTAGTTGTTCTTTGATTGTAAGGAAGGCCTTCTGACAATCGTCATTCCATTTCATGGAGGAGTTCTTCCTTAGTAACTTGAAGATAGGCTCACAGGTTGTTGTGAGTTGGGAGATGAATCGGCTGATGAAGTTGATTCTTTCCAAAAATCCCCGTATTTCCCTCTCTGTCTATGGTATGGGCATTTTCGTGATGGCCTAGATTTTTGTGGGATCCAGCTCAATGCCCTTGTGGCTTACTAGGAATCCTAACAATTTGCCTGATTTAAAGCTAAAGGCGCACTTGGCTGGGTTTAACTTCAAGTTGTACTTACGTAACCTGTGGAAGAGATTTTTGAGATTATCTAGGTGGTCTTCTTCCCTTCGAGATTTGACAATGATTTCGTCCACATAGACTTCTATCTCTTTATGCATTAGATCATGGAAAAGAGCCATCATTGCTCGCTGATAGATAGCTCCGGCATTGATGAGGCCGGATGACAACTGTCTGTAGCAAAAGGTTCCCCAAGGAATGATGAATGCAGTTTTCTCACGATCCTCTTCAGCAACCATGATTTGATGGTACCTCACAAAATAATCAGAAAATGAGTACATGTCATATTGAGATGTATTGTCAATGAGTATATGGATGAATGGAATGGGAAATCTATCTTTGAGACAAGCTTTGTTCAGATCCTTGTAGTCCATGTAAACTCACACCTTTCCTCCAGGTTTATGCACGGGGACTATGTTGGATAGCCACTCAGGGTATGTTGATACCATGATAATGTCGGCTTAAAATTGTTTCACAATTTCTTCTTTAACTTTTAAACTCCACTCAGGTTTTAATCACCTGAGTTTCTGCCTCACTGGCTTAAATCCTTCTTTGATGGGAAGGCGATGAATGACAATATCAGTCGACAAACCGACCATGTCTTCATGAGACCATGCAAATACATCCTGGAATTGGGTCAATAGAGTAACCATGTCATTCCTTTAGTTTGGAGTAAGGTCCGTACCAATCTGGATTTATTTGGGATTTTTTGAGGTTTTAAGGTTAAAAGAGGTGATTTGATCAAGATTTAGCTTGGGTTTGTCTTCGACCCATTCTTTGATCTCCTGAGGTATCTTATAGTCCTCTTGTTAAATCTCTATAAAGTTTGAGTCCAACTTTACATCAAAGTTACAGTTCTTGTAAAGAATAGGCACCTCATCAACAAGTTTAGGCACATCTAACTTTAAAGTCCTGAAACAAAATGCTTTCACTTAATATATGAAACTGTTCAATCATACAAAGTGTTAGCATCAAATGACAAAAATAACTACTAATACTGTACAACAAAAATAAGCAGTTATTGTTATCTACAGGGCAAAGAGAGTTTCTGCACTTTTTACCCTGGTTGGCAAATGCAAGGAGTGCTGCTCCAATTACCAAGGGTCAAGTCCTACTGAATAACTATGATGAAGGGTTGTTGTTGTCCTCCTTCTCTGGAATGATGACCATGATGTTTGGGCAATCATCATCTGGAATATCTCAGTTCATACCCTCCGTATGGATCTGGACGCGCTTGTTTGATAAATGTTTATTTATCTCTTATTTGCGCCTTTGATTCCTTTCCTCCTCCTCTGGCTTTAGAATCATGACTTCTTTTCCTTTAACTGGTATTGGCTTAGGAAATAGTATGCCTACCACAGGGGTAGGAACCTTTAATAAAGTCCGTACAGGATTATCACTTGTAGGTTTAGGCAGACGCCTTGTGGATGAAAGAACCTGTTTATACTTATGAGGGTTCCTATGACTGGACCCGGAAGAATAGCCTAGTACGGCTATCCATGTCTGACTGGGAACTTGTATTAAGAATTTGATTCCCTAATTATCCTTTCCAAACCCCTGTCCATGTTGAAAGCCTAAGGATATCATCTCTTGACTTGTCAACATTACCTCAACAGAAACTCTAGGTTTCAGAGGTGGCGCCCCAATGGGTTCATAGTGGGTGTTGCTCACCTCAAGGGCTTGGAAGCTGACAGGCTCAACTTCTGCATTGAAACTGATAAGAGGTATATCAATTTGAACATGACATTCTGGCTCAGCACTAACAGTAACCAGACTACTATTGATGATATATTTTAGTTACTGATGAAGAGTGGATGGGACGGCTCCTGCCATATAAATCCAAGGCCTCCCCAATAGTAAATAGTATCATGTAATGATCTTGAGCACTTGGAAGGGTATATAAAATGTATGTGGACCAATTTCCACGGGTAACTCAATCTCTCCGATAGCATTTCGTTGAGATCCATCAAAAGCTTTGATTATTGTATGGCTGCTTCGAATACTGTTGCAATTGATGTTCATTTTTTCCAATGTGGCGTAAGGGCAGATGTTTAGGGATGATCCTCCATCTATTAGCACTCCTTCGACCACATATCCAGATGACATAACTGCTATGTGCAACGGTTTTCAATGACCCATCCCTTCGGGGGGTATGTCATCATCAGTGAAGGATATCACATTACTGTTGAAGATGTGATCAACCAGATGATTGAATTTTTCAACATCCACTGTCTTTGGCAAGTGGGCTTCTTCCAATATTTTCAGTAAGACCTTCATGTGATCTTTTGAAGAGAAAACCAAATCTAGAATAGAGATCTGTTGTGGAGCTTCTCTCAAGCTTTGAACCACCTTGGTTTCATTGTATCCCATCTTGCGGAGGAATTCTTCAATCTTCTCCCTTGGAACTTTCCCCTTAGATCTGATGATAGGCTTCATCACTCGTTGAGGAAGATATAATGGATTTTATTTAGACACTGCAATAGTTGTATTGGATGTAGATCCTTCAGCCTCTCTATAGTTCCATGGCACTTTCTAGAGACTGATGATAGGATACTATGGCCTGAACGGCAATATAATTGGCTTTGGTGCAGCCATTTTAAAAAGGTTTTCAACGCCTTTGAGCTGAATTGGTTGAATTATAAGTGGTGGGGCAGCCAAATCTCCTCCAGAGGATATAACTGCTACAATTTCCTTCCATCCTTGAGGAAATGTGTTCCCACTGTCAAATGGTACAGCGTCATTGTCTGCCATTTGCAGGTCACCGCTGTCAATCATGTTTTGAATAAGATGGTGGAGTGCCTAACATTCCTCAGTGATGTGACCGCGAGAGTGGGAGTGGTATTGACATACTCCATTAGCATAAAACTGTTTTGATCATGGGTTGACCGGAGGTAGCAGTGTTGTGATTTTTCCCTCATTAATCAGCATCTGCAATATCTCTTCCATTGGTTGGCCTAAATAGGTGAATTCCATTTTGTTGGCGAAATCCCGACAGGCTTTAGCTTTTGCTTTTCTAGCAATCTTTTCCTCCAATGTTTCACTTACTGGAATAAGTGGTGGAGTGTTTGTAATAAGGGAAAGGAGGCTAGGATGCTCCTGAGTGAACAACTAACGTGTGACTTGGTGTTGATGAACAACCAATTCCGCCAATTGATTGACTTGTTCGCCAAGAGACTTTAACTCCCGTTCCATCATGAATTGGAATTATGAATAATCCCATTTGTCAAAATTATCCCTGCTGATTTGGGATGAATCACCCACAAGTTTGAGGTATTTGGAGCTTTCCGCACCGCCCTAGTTGATCATGTTAACCTCCTCTTCCTTGTGTTGAGGGAGAGGGTTTTCTTGAACATGAGGTTGGTCGGGCTTGGTCACCACAATCTCACCATTGTCAATTAAATCCTAGATCTTATGCTTAAGGGCCCAACAATCCTAAGTGTCATGGCATGGAGCTCCAACATGCAGGTAAGCACACTTCTTGTTTGCATTGAAACCCTTTCCACTCAGGTTGGCTAGTGGAAGGAGATGAGTGATTTTCTTTTGAGCTGTCAAAAGTTTAAGAATGTTTTCGAGCGAATCCTCTAAGGGTGTGAACACTCTGACTTCTCCACTCTTTGGTAAGGGGGGTTTTGAAGACTGTGCTTAAAAAGGGGAGTAGTTGCTCCTCTGAATAGACAAATTTTTATTTCCTTTTTGTCCTTGCAATATCAAGGAAACATCCTCTTCTTTCTTTTTATGGACCCTTCGTGCGTTGTTCCCATAACTCCCAGATTGGATGTGCTCAGCTACGGCTTTTAAAGCGGTAAGGTCTTGAATATTTCCTTACTTCAATCCCATTTCAACCATTTCTCCGTGCTTGATCATTTTTTAGAATGACTTTCCTATTCCAGCTAGGACCCTCTCATAGAATGGAGCTTCTTGAATGTCTATGAAGGTCATCACCATTTCAGACTCGGTCATAGATGGGATAACTTGAGTAGTCAGACGCCTCCATCTTTGGGCATACACCCTGAATGACTCATTGACTTGTTTCTTGACCTTGGTAATTTGATATCGGTCTGGAGCCATTTAAGTTTGAAAGCTGTATTGACTGAGGAAAGCATGGGATAACTCCTCCCAGCTATGAATTTTGGAGTTATCTAATCTGGTGTACCATGCTCTGGCTTCTCCAGTTAGACTTTTCTGAAATAGCTGCATTCTAAGCTTTTCTTTCTCGACGTATGATCTGAGCTCTCCAATGAACACCTTGAAGTGGGTATAAGGATCTCCCAATCCATCATATTTCTCAAAATCGAGAGTTTTGAATTTTTCTGGATAATGAACCCCGGGGAAGATACAAAGGTCTGAATATCAAAAACTCTCGTGTGTTCCAATCCCTTTGATGGACCGAATGGTCTCTTCTATTTGTAGAACCTTCTTTCGAATATCACCTGTGTCTTGATCTTCTTTAAGATAGGTGATTTCAGGGGTTTTGTTGGTTTTATCAGTCTGAGACTCAGGTGATGGAACTTCTTTGTCCGGACCCGGGGTTCTTCCATGTATAGAGGATTCTGTGTGGATGGGTATTTATGGACATTGAGTTGACTTGTGTAATTCTTTGAGCAGAACAGCCAACTCTATAATTTTATTTCTTAACCCTTCGAACTCCTCACGAGACACAGGATTATTGTGACGCCCCCAAAATAGGTCCACACAACCCATTCTGAGTCGCCAAATACATGGTATAGAAACCAAATACAAACTTCATTAATACATTTTTCGTGCAAAATACGATAACACATATACTGTGAGTTTTAATATAATATTGTCTTGTAGACAATATCCAAACTCAAATAAAGTCCTCATTACAATTATTGATACAATATTTTACAAAATAGTGAGGACTGCTATAATAACTGTCTTAAACCATCACTCCACACCCTGACTAGTCCCTGCTATATTCTCGCCTCCTGAGAAGAAAAAAGGAACAAAAAGGAAAAGAATGAGCTCAACTAGCCCAGTAAAGAATATTATGACTATGATAATGCAGAATAAATTATCCTTAGTCCTCAATAGGAAAAATCTGATAGAATACAATAGACAACAAGTTTTAGATCAACAACTGCAATGAAACAACAATCCATTAAAAGAGTCAAGTAGAGCATGATGTCTACTATCTTCCATTATTTAAAAGTCCATTATCAATATTTTATCCCTGTAACATCAATTAATAATTATTTCCAATCAACAAATTATCTATGCACTACGGGCCAAAGATAATCATTTGTATCATCAATGGTCATGATCATGCCAAACACCTGTCCATCTTTGCACTACGGGCCAAAGATATCAATCAACAGTTCATCTTTGCACTACGGGCCAAATATATTCATCAATCAATAGTTCTTCTTTTCACTACGGGCCAAAGATAACTTTCAACATAAGTTAAGTGTAAGAATTATGATAATGATATTAAGAATGAATCAAGTGAGACCATAACAAGGATTCAATTTCAAGAATAAGGGTCACAACAGATAGCTTGGACAAAGAACAAAAAAAATTGAACAGTACTTGTCAATAGTACGGTATGTATAAACAGTACCGTATGAACAGTGCCCATGAATAGTACCTAGATATGAAAAGTTTCAAATTTAATAAGAAAGTTCAGATCAATATTCTAGTGAAATGATATTAGATGAAGCGTAATTTATAATCATTTCAGGAATTATAGAAGCAATACTTACCATAGTTGTGATGCCCCCAAAATAGGTATACATCACCCATCTTGAGTCGCCAAATACATGGTACAAAATTCAAATACAACTTAATAATACAACTATCGTGTAAAATACGACAAAATATAAACTGGGAGTTTTAATACGAATATTGTCTTCTAGACAGTATCCACACTCAAATTCAATCTTATTACAATTATTATCACACTATTTCACAGAATAGTGAGAACTACTAATGCAACCATCTGGACCGTCAATCCATTTCCCGACTAGTCCCAGCTATATTCTCATTTCCTGAAGAAAACATTGAAAGAAAGGGTAAGCTCAACTAGCCCAGTAAGAAATATTATGACTAATGCAGAATAAATTATCCTTAGCCTTCAACAGTATAACAACTGATAGAATATAATAGACAACAAGTTTTAGATCAACAACTGCAGCGGAATAAGTAATCCATTAGAAGAGTCAAGTAGGGCATAAAATCTACTATTTTCTATGATTTAAAAGATTTATCAACAATTTTATCGCTGAGACTCAACTTAATAAATAATCCACATCATCGAATCATCCCTGCACTACGGGCCAAGGATATTCTTTAGTATCACGACCACGAATTATCCATGCACTACGGGCCAAGGATATTCGTATTTTCATCAACGGTCATGATCATGTCATAAAATAATTCATCTTTACACCCTTGGTCGAAGAGAATCCATGGCCATAATCATACCAAAAACTGTCCATCAATGCACTACGGGCCAATGAAGACTTTTACCACATCATTTGTAACATTACGGTCATGATTATACCGAATAATCTCTGGTCATAATCATACCAAGTCCATCTATGCACTACGGGCCAAAGATGACTTTCATAACAATATAAGCATGAGGATGATGACAATGACATAATAATTCAATAAAACAAGTTCAAGGATAAATTTTTAAGGTTTATAATTTAATTTATCCAGAATTCAATAACGTTCAAATTGTCAACATGATACTGCTTTGTGGAGTAAAATTCAAGAATAATATTGTACCAAAAATGATTTGGACCGAAAACGAATCAATTTTTATCATGAATAGTACCCTGGGTGAGTAGTACTCGAATGAATAGTACCCCGTGAATAGTATCCTGACATAAAAAAGTTAAAACTTATCAAGAATGCTCAGAATAATATTTCTATGAAAAGATACTGGATGAAGTGTAAATATCAAAGATATTCTACTAATTTCATAAAGTATAGAAGCCAAAACTTTAACAAAATGAATATAGAATTTGAAATCTGAAATGAAATAATATTACTTACATACTACAGAGTATGGAAGAAAATATTATTTTAAGCGAATATTGAACAAAAATACATCCCTTAAGAATATTAAACCAAAATAATATTCATTACGAATTTTAAACGAAAATAATATTCATTACGAATATTAAACGAATATAACATTTCTTGCGAATATTGAACGAAATAAAATTTTTTTTGAATATTAAACGGAAATAATATTCATACGGATACGAAAAATAATATCTCTTCAGAATGTGAAATAAATAATACCCCTTACCTCAAAAAGAAGAGTATTCCAACTGGTATAGCGGAGATATTCTTGAAGAAAACTTTCACTATTTTCTACACTCAAAGCTTCCTAAAACTCGAAAGAAATACGTTCAATATTATAGAAGAAGAATTCTCTAATTCAAGTGTGATTTTCAATTCGGACTAAGCATCCTATTTATAAGAGAATGGAAAACATACTATTTGAATTAGAAAATCACGGACGCATAGTGTTTGAAATTCACGGGCGACGCACCCACGAAATTTTTAGAAAATTTTGATTTTACTATTCATTATTATGCAATAAAATATTCTAATAAAACAAAAACCTTAAATAAAATATAATATATTCTATTTATAATTAAATATTACAAAACTTATAATATATATACATATATATATAATTCCCTCTTTTAAAGCAAACTCCCTCCCCCCCCCCCATCCCCATTTCTCACCCATGCCTGCAAACTCCATCCAAAACATCTTTCTTCCACACGTGGGCCCCACATGTGGTCCCCACCTTTATTATATTAAATAATTTTATACCGATTAATTTTGAAAAATAGGTAAATGGGGGTCCATAAAATAAGCAAAATTTACACAAATACTTCATAAAAATCCCCTCAATATTTTTAACAACATTTATCAATATTATTATAATTCGCGATATTAACAAACGGGTCGTTTCCAGGAAAGAGGGGGATTTCCAATAAGGATTTCTCCCCATTGGCGCGCAATTAGGTGACCAAACCTCTCATCGACAAAAATTCTAGACATTGTTAATTATGCAAATAATAATATGAATAAATATATCATCTCAATTATTGATTTAATAATATATAAAATATTGACAATAATTGAATCAAATAACGTGAGATACTTGTCGTAAAATTATCGTAGTAATAATTGAACAAAACTGAGTGACTTCTCACGTAAGCATTAATAATCAATACCATGTGCTACTATGCAACCACGCGTATTACTGTACTTTTACTATTGGGTAGTTCAACAGTTTAACGGTAAAACTTCCGCCGTTATTTTTATAAAAAGATATTTCTGTCATTTTCTTATTCCAACAATAATTCCGTTGTGGGGTCCACCAATGATTGTGCCGTCGTACAAATATTCCCTGTTAAAACGAATATTCCCCGACCAATCGAATATTTTATAACCAGTTGCTTACTTTTCAAAATTTATAAATATTACCCACAACTATAACATTATATCAAATCCACACCATAATATTAAAAAAAATATTTCAAGAAAAATTAAATCTTTATTCATAAAATTTGGGATCTTACAATCTCTCCTTCTTATAAAATTTCATCCTCGAAATTGGTGTACGTACCTGGTATGTCTAAAAGGTGAGGATACCTCGTTTGATTCTAACTCTTGAGGTATAACCTTTGAGCGTATGATATATTCCTTCTTATCCAAGATTTTAACAGGTACCTCTTCATACGTTTAATCTTCCGCTATCTCGTCCGGTTCTAAATTAATATTGTAGTTCGGGTCATCCATATATTTACGTAACATTGATACGTGAAAAATGTTATGAACACGCGACATACTTGGCAGTAAAGCGAGTTTATAGGCCAAAGTTCCTACTCAATCGAGGATTTCAAATGGGCCAATAAATCGAGGGTTGAGATTTCCTCTCTTCATCGACTATTGATTCTAGAATAACGCCCTCTTGAACCTTCTTTTTCGTGTTCATCAGCTCCGGGTCTGTAGCTTGAGCGGCTTTAACTTTATCGATTAAAGTCGCTTTTTACTCGTATATTCGTTAACTTCAAGTGGGTTCTTGGAGTCTTTAACTCTATCTCCATCTTTTGTAAGTCGTATGAAATAGGTCTTAGTGTTAACAATGTCACACTCATAACCGCATATGATCTTCTACTCAACGCGTCAGCTACCACGTTCGCTTTTCTACGATGATATTGAATGGTATGGTCGTAATCTTCAACAGCTCGAGCCAACATCTTTGGTGCATAATTTGTTCGTTTTAGGTGAAGAAATATTTGAGGGTTTTAGAAATGGGTTTTTTACTGGGGTTAATACAAAATTCGATTTCACGCTATGGGGTAGGCCAGGAAGTCTTCAGGGAATACGTCAGGAAATTTATTAACGATAGAAACATTATTCAAAACTGTGACTCTCATCCAAGACTTGGATAACACGTCACATTGATACCTATCAACTTGCCACTGTTATTCACGACGTTGCCTACGGAAAGTCTGGCATCAGTGCATTCCACACAAGGAAGTCACCAGAAAAAGGCTCGGGGCTCTTTACTTATGGCTTGATATGACAATGATTGACTTTAGTGGTTTGGTTGCTTGAATTCGCATAATATGTTGGTTAGAAATATGAAAACTAACAACCTTACGAAAATAATCAATTTTAGCATGATGAGTAGTTAACCAGTCGATTCCTAAAATCACATCAAAGGCAAGTATTTTCAAAGATATAAGATCGACAAGTAACATGAAAGTGTCGATTTGAATGAAACAAGATTTATAAACAGTGGAGATAATGAAGGTTTCTCCTAACGGAGTTTCAACAGATAAGTCAAAGTCTAATTTCTTAAGAGTCAAGTTCAAACGTGGAACACAACAAGGTGAAATAAAAGAGTGGGTAAAACCGGTATCGAATAAGGTATAGACTTCGCAAGAGTTTATGATTACTTACCCATGATAACTTCGTTTGGGTTCATCGATAAACGCTCTCACTTAAACTACCGGCTTTGACTTGTCTAGGACATCCTTTGGCGTCACTATCCCAGTTGGACTTGACTTCACTACATGACAAAATTGAGCTAAATGACCTTCCCTTCCGCAATTAAAATACGCTTTGGGTTACTGCGTACAGTTTGGATGGATGTGTCCCTCTTGTCTGCATTTGAAACATACGACCGGTGGTCGTTCTTCTTCCTTTGAAATAGGTGCTGGTGCTGCTGTCTTTCCATCATTATTGAACCTTCTCTTCTTGAAATTCCACTTCTATTATCTTGGCCATGACTACCACCGAAATGGTTACCATTCTTGGCATGATAATTTCCCCCACGATGGTTATCAATGTTCCGATGGCCGTTGCCACCAGTATGATTATTATCGTGTTGTTGGTCGTTGCCTTTTGGTTGTGCTAACTCATTATTGCGCTCCACTAACTGAGCCCTATTCACAATATCTGAATATAAACAAAGTTTGTGAGAAATGAGGTATTGACGTATTTCGGGTTTCAAACCTCGCAGAAACATTCGCGTCATTCTCTCCTCATTATCTACCAAACGGGATGCAAACTGGGATAACTCCGCAAACTTTGCTTCGTACAGCGACACGATCATATTATTTTGCTCTAGCTTGATGAATTTCACCTCCTTCATGTGATGAATACTTTCAGGAAAGTACTTGTCGTTGAACAATTCTTGAAACTTCTCCCAAGACATCTTGAGTGCGTCAGGCTGAGTACGTTTTACAGATTCCCACCAATGATCTGCTTCTTCACGCAACATAAAGGTGGTGAATGGAACCTTTTGCTCCTCTGAGCATTCCAAAACATCAAATATCTTGGTGATCTACTTTATCCACGTCTCTGCCTTAAGTGGTTCTGGCTTTCCCAAAAACTTCGGTGGTCCCAACTCCTTGAACTGCTTAGGGGTGACCAACCGTGGGTTGCCATTATTTTCACCTACATTATGAACAGGAGTCTCTCTCATTTGGTGTTGCATGAACTGTACAAAGCCTCTAAACATCCCATCGTTCATCATTTGTGTTAGGTTTGTAATATTCATAAGCGTAATCAAATTGCACAAAATAAGCAGAAGCATGGAAAATCTGAGTTTTAAAAATTTTACAAACCATATACCCAGATCACCCTTTATGCACAATTATTAATTAAACAAAAATATGAAGAACAAGAATCATACCCTTGAAGATTCCAGCTTCCTCAGGTACAAGTTCACCTCTAATCTTTTTCGCGTTCAACTTGAATCTACCGGGTTTGGTTCCTTCCTTTAATCAACGTTAGCCACCCAAGTGTTTGGCCTCTAAAGGTGATCCACCAAGTAAGAAGAAAGATTCAAGAAGATGGGTGGTTGGCTAAACCCTAGTTTTCTATCTCTATAGAAATAGAGCATACTCTCTAACTATTGGAATTGCGTATATTGATATCTAATATAAGATTCACCTTATAAAGATATCAGGGTAACCCTATTTAATTAAAATAAGGTATTATTTATTTAATTAAACTCTTTTAATTAAATGGGATCCCTAATCTTATTAGGGATAATTAATTAAACTCCTTTAACGAATTTTCCTTCCTAATCTTATTAGGAATAAATGAGAGTACTAATATTAAATTAATTCCTAAACTCTTTTAGAAATTAGAATAATAATAACTGTAATAATATTAATAAGACTCCTCAAATTAATTTATATTTAATATTTCTAAAATATTAAATAATAAATATTAAGCTATTTAATTTATTCTATCACCATAGATTAAATTAAATATACTTAACATATTATTACGATTATGCCATTAACTTCTTAAATAATTATTCTTCCTTTTATGGTGTGACCCTTTAGGTTCTCCATATTAAACCTAGGTTGTGAATAAATCAATTAGAATAATTCTAATCTTATTTAAATAAATAAATTAAACTATTAATTTATATAAATAAACAATATTTATTCTACAATAGGGATAAGCCTCCCTAGCGATCAACACTTTCCAGATAATATAGATTTCAACATTAATCATAAAAGAACCTTTGAGTAAATAGTTACCGCATAATTCAATCCTTCCACCATACAATATCCCAATTAAATATAAGACATGGAATCTTTGTCACAGTCTTATTTTATTTAATTATACGTATTTCGACTCTTAAATGCACAACTCCAAATAATGAAAATTAGAAACACCTTTCTAATTTCATTCTGCCTTGACCAATTACTACTGGGTTGTCATTTATCGAATCACATAGGACATTTCTCTTCTTTTACTAGAAGCGGTAGATTCGTTATTAATCATACATTATCTCTATGTACAACTTATTATACCCAAGCATACCTTTTGATATACCCTAAAGGTCTTAAGGAATAAGTAAAGTATAACTCATCATACACAAGATACTATGATGATCTCAAGTCCAAGGATCACTTGTACTACTATCATTACATG
Source organism: Panax quinquefolius (assembly GCA_020205615.1). Taxonomy (NCBI): domain Eukaryota; kingdom Viridiplantae; phylum Streptophyta; class Magnoliopsida; order Apiales; family Araliaceae; genus Panax; species Panax quinquefolius. Next base: position 86,181,031 of record CM035159.1, on the reverse strand, counting down.
AATTCCTATTGACAGGCAAGAAAAACTCCATTAGGTATTCCTTAGAGAGCCACGTTCAGTGAACTTATTCTCTAATAAACACCTTTATACTTGCTTTAGTGTCTCCACACAAATGATCATGAGATCAATCATTCTCATCCAATGAGCAAGCAACATATGTACCAATCTATCTAGATTTACTAATTCCCAATTTAGTAATCCAACGATTGGGAACTATTTTAGTTTTAAGCTTTCTAAGAATTTAGATCTCATTAGAATGATCATTGTGACTCCCCCAAAATAGGTCTAATCCATCCAACCTATTCTGAGTTGCCAAATACATGGTACAGAAAACAACTACAACTTTATTACTACAATTGTCGTGCAAAATACAACAACACATATGTTGTGAGTTTAAATACCAACTGTGACTCTGGACACCAACTTGTGTCAGCACCTCACATTGATACCTTATATAAAGGTACAGACAATAACTATTTTAGAAATTAAAATCTTTGGGAAGTGCTCAAGGAAACCTTCATACATAGGAGGCCATAAATCTAAGTTATGATAGATATCATATGCCCACAGAATTATCCTTGGTTGACCCAATAGACCCCAAAGAAAAATGAGAAGATTACTATCATTTTCCTTCCAATGGTGATTCTTCTCTTGACATATAACTATCTCCACTGTCTGCAATGGTGAATTACATGTTAACCAAACTCCAAGATCATATAGGTAGTGCTTGTAGATATACTCAGCAAGTGGATGTGTACAACACTGTCTTATGATAACATGAGATTATATGTCATTAGACATCTTGTATGATAGTGGCAAAACACCCTTCCAAAGTTGGGTTCACCTCACCCTATTCGGTTCACCAAAATTAAATATCAAATGACATATACCATACGACACACTCATCTAAAGTTCTCAATAAAATTATATCCATACTATTTAGGGAGAACCTCAACAGTTATAGACCACCGTTCTATTCCCCTGTTATCCCCGCTCGACCCAGCAACACTCTTATTACCTGAAAGGAATTGTGAAGCAAAAGGGTGAGCACAACTAGCTCAGTAAAGAATATCATGACTAAAGATAATTAAATTATCAATAGCCTTCATCAGTAATAAATCAGAGATTTAGAACATATGGTAGATGATAAGACTTTTCAACCATAGTCGCAGCGGAACGAGCAATCCATTAGAAGAGTCAAATAAACCATAATGTCTATTATCTTCTCTATTTTAAAAGTCCGCCAATAATATTTTATCCCTGTAACATCAATCAACAGTTTCTGTCCACAATCATATGAATAACTCATAATCATATTTGTGGTTCCAAATTTCTTTTTTCATCTAGGACGAAGATAATTTTCATCACATGTCTTTACCTGAAACATCAAAGATCATGGTTATACCAAAATCACAATTCCTATTCATAATCATACTAACAAATTCATCTTTGCACTACGGCCCAAAGATATTCATTAACATTTCATCTTTGCACTATAGGCCAAAGTTATTCAGCAACAGGTCATCTTTGCACTACGGGCCAAAGATATTCATCAATAGTTCATCTTTGCACTACAGGCAAATGATATTAATATCACAAAGAAAAACATAATCATTTCAGAATTTATATAAACCATAATTATAACCATGTTGATTAATTAACCTTTGCACTTAAGCTAAAAATATTCAATTATAAATTCAATGGTCATGATCATATCAGTCAACAATTCATCTTTGCACTACTGGCCAAAGAGAACCCATAGTCACGATCACACCAATAATCTACCCATCTTTGAGAAATTTCATCACCGGGATTATAAAAATGTTATATATGATAATAAAAATAATATGATCAAAATATGGATTTAATTTCAATAGCAATATTCATAAATCAACGATTTCATAACACCTTAATTCAAATATTATAAATCACTTAATAATCTCATAATCTAATATTATTAATATTACCACAATATTTTAATCATTTCTTAAACTTATAAATAATTTATTTTAATTGTTTATACTTTACTAATTAATGCATTTAATCATCCTAAAATGTCAAACTCATAAAATTTCATCACCAACAACCAAATCCCTCATCAAAAATCTGCATACACCTTATATAGGATTCCCAAGCCATAAAATCCTATTTTCCAATTTTGTTACTTCACATAACATATTTAATTCATTTACTCATAACTAGTCCATTTTCATGAAAAATACCAAATCAGTACAAACAAATTTTCTTTTCTGGAATTTAGCAGAACATAGTCCCATATTGAACATATATTTTTCTTGGAATTTTTAAAATTCATTTACTATTTTTCATATGGCAAAAACTGCCAAATATTTAAACATTTATCATAAATTGTACTTTTGTCCAAAAATTTTGAAATTTACAGAGTATACTTCTGTTATATACATGTACTTCCAATAAAAATTTCACCAATTTTGGAGTTAACCACAAGGAGTTATTATGGTTTACTTTTAAAATAGTCTTTTCTCATAAAATTCATAACTCTTAATCTATACATCCAAAAATCACCATTTTTTGACACAATCAAGAAAACTCATCAAATTATTATTTCAAATTTTTTCAGAATTTTTGAGGGTTCGGAAAAATTACGAAACTGAAAAACATAATAACCCTTAAAATCTCTTACCTCGAAAGAGCAGTATTTCTGACTGGAATAACGGATGAAAAGTCGAAGGAAATTTGCACTGAATAACAATTCTTAAAGTATCTAAATACTCACAAAAATACGCTCGATAATATAAAGAGAAAGAAAACTTGTTTATGGTGTGATTTTCAATTCTAACATAAGCACCTATTTATAGGGAAATGCTAGAACGCCAAAGGAGACTAAATAATAAAATAATATTATTTATTTTTCCTTCTTCTACACCTACTTTGTTGAACAAGATGAGTAGCCCTCATTGAAAACAAATTCAACACATGTTTTCAAAACAAACAAAAGTGGGTCCCACTCATATTTTAATAAAAATTATTTTATTTTTCGAAACTTCAGTAATTCATAGAAAATAGTCTGTTTATCAGAAAAAATACGAATTTTATGTCCATTCCACACGAAATCGATTTCTCTACAACTTTGTAGCTTTAAGTTTTTCAAATTCCAGACAGAAAATATCTGAAATCCATAAACGAACGATTTTTAACACCTTTTAAAATTCATAACAAATCATGCGTTAATTTTTAACGGTTAAAAATTTGTGGACATATACTCAACTTATATATGTACAACATATCCAAATATTACAATGATCCAATGGTCGGATTAAAATTATAACTCACGCAATACAGCTTTAAGAACACCGATTTGATTTTTAATGCCTTCATTCCGACAAAATACTGAAAAAACACCTCAGCATTAATTCCTTTATTTATATCCACATAAATAAATCCATCATTTATATCCACATAAAATAAATATTTTCTTATCATATAAATCAATAAATAATTATTCACAAATAATATTATAGAATCACAATAATGACAATCAGGCAGTTTCCAGGAAAGAGGGGGCTTTCCGATAAGGATTTCTCCTTACTGGCGCGCAATTAGGTGACCAAACCTCTCCTTGACAGAACTTTCTAGATATTGCCAATAATGTTATCTAATAATATTATCCAAATACTATGAATTATTGATCTGATAATGGGAAATACTGTGCAGTGATAATTATTGAAACAACAATAATATAAAGTATCAACGCAGCAATTATTGAATCAATAAAATAAAATAATGAATAGTAATTACTGTAACAATTATTGAGTAGAGCCTTTTTACATAAAAATCAATAATTCAAAATATCTGCGGCAATACCGCATGCTATCGTGCATGCAACCACAGCGTATTATTGTATTTTAACCACCGGTATTCAACAAAGATTATTCGGTAATAATTACGCCGTTATTTATAAAAACTTAAACTTGTTATTTTCTTCATCCGATAATTATTCTGTTATGGGGCCCATAAATAGATGCTATAGTAAATGCGAATATTCCTAATATATTCCCCGACCAAAACGAATATTCCGATAACGATAAATATTTTATAACCACTTGCTTATTAAAAAAAAATTCATATTTTAACTTTATCCTTTTATCAATTTAACCATTTTCTTGAATAATAAGAAAAATTGAATACTTTTATTTTATAAAATTCGGGGTCTTACAATCATCATCATTATTCTAAAAGCATTGCTTAAAACTATGGGTTTATCACATATTATAAAACAACATCATGTAGATAATTTAAAAGCCTTTAATAAATTAATACTTTTTATTAATAAATAAATAAGATTGTTTACAAAGTATATGTTTTATCATCAAACATGATTGGCTTGTATGCATACTACTTTTAATCTCCCACTTGCACTAAAGCCAATCGTCATGGTATCTCATACCCTTCTTCTCTAAGTGACGATTGTCCTGCTGTTGGATAAACTTTAGTTAATGGATATGTAATGTTGTTCATGAGAGTCCACTATCTCTATAGTGATTTCCAATCTTTCAATGATTCTTATAATCAAATGAAAGTGCCACAACACATGTTTAGATCCAAGATGAGACTTAGGAACTATTCCTAGTTCTGTAATGAACTTTTCATCCAAACAATCAACTTGCAGCTTCATTTATAGCTATATACTTTGTCTTTATAACTAAACTAGCAACTCTTTGATGTTTGAAACCTTTCCAATTCACTGCACCATCGTTCAAGGTAACGCTTTACCTTAAAGTGGATTTTCTATCGTCTTAACCTGTTTGAAAAAAACTTGAGTCTGTTAAGCCCTCTAGTTTTATTTAGACCCACCATGAATTTTAATCACATCTTTAGTTTCGGTTAAGTACTTTAAGATGTTTTTACTGTCTTACAGTGAACTTCTCCAGAATATGACTGATCATCATCAGGTCTCGTATATTTTATTGTACACATAATTGTCACTCATGCGATCTCTCTTTTCAAGAGTCTATGGGGACTATTTAGAGAGATTCACTTTATGGCTCATCAACATGAGACATCTCTTAGAGAAACCATGCTAAACTTCTTTAGCATCAAATGAATATATGTTCCTTGGGTTTAGTCGAGTATCATCTTGAATCTATCTATATAGATTTTATCCCCAATTAAGATACTCTTCCCAAAACATTCATGGAGGAATGTTTAGACAACTTTATATTTACTAATTGTAGCATTGGTATGTCATTTCTTATCCATAGTATATCAACATATAATATTAGGAATGTCACGGCACTCCCACTGACCCTTTTGTATACACTAGGTTCATTCTTGTTTGTGATAAAATCAAACTCTTTTGATTTGTTTCATCAAAACGAATGTTTCATTTTTGAGAAGCTTGTTTCAATCCATTTCTCTGAGTGTCTACAACTCTTACCTCATCGTATGTAACTAGATCATCATCTTCTATGATGTGTACCTCATCATCATCATCATCATCTATGATGAATCCATACCTCTTAGGTATCTTCGGTACTATTCTAGATTTACGATTCGGTTGTGTGGTACAATGGAAGTACATCTACTGTGTTCCTCTTATTTGACTTATAGTGTTTTGTGGTTCTTGAACTCTTCAAGATCTATTATCCTCCCACTAGCTCCTTCAATGATAAATACTTTTATCTTAGAAGGCAACATGTTTCGTAACAAACACCTTTTTGCTAAGTAGGATTATAGAACATATACCCTAAACTTACTTTAGGATGTCCCACAAATATATACTTGTCAAATCTTGTCCCAAGCTTATCCCTTTGAAACCTTTTTCACATAAGTTGGACAACCCCTTATCTTAACATACTTAAGATTAGGAATCCTCCATGTCCATAACTTTTAAGGAGTCTCGGGTCGGATTTTGAGGTTACCTTTTGCATATATGCAGCTATTTCTAGAGTATTACCCCAGAAGGATACTGGAATGTCGGTAAAATCATTATGGACCTCACCATGTCCAACAAGGTACAATTTTTCCTTTCAGATACATCAATCAATTATTACGTATCAGGAGGCGTCCATTGTGAGAAAACCATTTGAGATGATCTAGAAACTTATTGCACAAGTATTTCTTCCTTAATCCGATCAAAGAATCCTAATACTTTGCTAATTTGTTTCACTTCTGAATTCTTTGAACCTTTCAAATAATTCACACTTGTATTTCAATAAATACATGCATTCAACTCTTTGAATGATCATCTCCTTTTTTTATAATAATTTGTTTAATATGCAAAATAATTTTTCACGTAAGTCAAGTATACAAAATCCATTAAGTAATATTCCAGTTCTACACAAAACATTATTATTATAAATAGAACAATAATTGTTCTTAAATATAATACCAAAGATTTCATTGTCCAACAAAAAAAATAGAAATAATGTTTCTAACGAGAACTGGAATACAATAACAACTTATTAACTTAATAAATTTTTCCGTAGGCAATGCTAAACTATAAGTTTCTATGGCTAATGCAGCAACCTTTGCTTCATTTCCCACACATAAGATTACTTATCTTTGTTTAGCTTTCTACTATTGCTTGGTCCCTCCATAAGTCTATATTTATGATAATCAAAGTCGGTATCCAATACCCAAGTAGAACCTTGACGTAAAGAAAAATTTATTTTAAATCATGAACAAAATTGTATTTCTAACCGAAGCTTCACTAAGCTTCTTCTAGTTAGCCGCTGCAAGATGCTTCTCGTAGTTTCTTTCCAATGTCCAGACTTATTACAGTGGAAGCAAACTCCTTTGCTATCCGTATCAGTTTTGCTCTTATTATCCTTTGTTCTTACCTTACTATTTACCTTCTTTGAATCATTCTTCTTTTCAAAAGATCCTTTGGCCCCTACCAGCAAGACATGGTCTTTCTTGGTTGGAAAGTGACTCTTAACATTTTCAACATGTTAAGCAAATCAGCGAGGCTGATATCTAGCTTGTTCATATAAAAAATTCACAACAATTATGAAAGAAGTCCGGGAGTGAGTGCAAGATCAAATCTTGGCTCAACTCTCCATCCATGACAAAACCCGTTGTCCTAATTGATCAATCAAATTGATTATGTTAAGGACTTTTGTCTGTACTGTAGTGTCATCAGTCATTCTAGATCGGAAGAGCTCCTTAGATATCTGATATCTATCAGTTCTACTTTTCTCACCATCAACTACTTGATGTGTAGGAATATAGTAGGAGCATCCATAGTTTTATGCTGACGGTGAAGCACGTTACTCACGGATGCGAGAATGATGCATTGAGCCAACTGTGCATCATCTTGTCACTTTCTAAAAGTAGTAATCTCTTCCTCAGAGGAATTGTCTGCAACCATTGCAGGGATAGGCGTATTAAGGATATAAGATAACTTTTCAGCCATGAGAACTATTCTCAAATTCCTTAACCAATCTGTTTAATTCGGTCCGGTTAAATAACATCTAATATGCTTCACAGTGATAGTAATTTAGACATTGTAAAATTCTGTAAATGAATTTGTAATTAACAACATTTTAGCATACATTTTTTTATTAATTACCAAAATAATTTAGGTCTTGTTTTAAATTGGTATCTTCCACTATTTTCTTCAAACTATATAACCCTCAATATATATAGTTCGGAAATATCTAATTAAAGATATGCTAGGAGAATAAGGATCCCATTTCAAATGTATATAGTCTTGTGTGTGCACAACAAACTATATATAAATAAATAGGTAGACAACTTTTGTCAATTACATCAACTATGTAACTCCTTGTATTTTGCCTCTTAAATCATAATAGTCAAGTGTGTGCACATCCGAACTAAAATGATTTAAGTTGAGTCAGACCCAGCATTTCCATATAAGTGAAGAGAAAACTACAGCTCTTGTGTGTGCACAACAAAGTAGTAATGTTCAATTCCTTATAAACATCATACGTAATAAAAACAACATCTTAAATATTTAATACTTGCCTTGTGTGGGCACAACAAACTCATATTAAATATTCAATACTCTATTATTTCTATCATGCTAGAAGGTGACGTTCGATATTCCAAATATCTTTAAACATTACAACTTAATATAAAATATTTGAGGGGTTTGTTATTAATTTGTCTCATCTTGTTTAGCGTGCACACACACACACACACACACACACACACACACACATATATATATATATATATATATATATATATATATATATATATTAATCGACATACGAAGCATGTTTGCATAATATATATTATATATAGTATAAGCATGCACATATAGAATACTATATTATGTAAGACCCCAGCTTTTATAAATAAAGATGAATTTTCTATAAATATTATTTTTGAATATTATGGAATAAATTTGATATAATGTTATAGTTGTGGGTAATATTTATAAATTTTGCAAAGTATGCAAGTGGTTATATTATTCGATTGGTGGGAATATTCGGTTTAGTAGGGAATATTCGCATACAACTACTCAATCATTGGTGGACCCTAATGTAATTATTGTCGGATTGAGAAAAGCGACAAAAATATTTTATTGAAATAACGGCGGAAGTTTTACCGTTGACATCTTGTTGAACTACTCGGTAGTAAAAGTAAATGCGATGTCGTGTGGTTGCATAGTAGCACTACCGGTATTGATTATTGATGCTTATGTGAGAAGTCACTCGGTTTGATTCCATTATCATTTCGATTAATAATATGAATTATTATAGCAATAATGACGTTTTATTTTCTTCATTATTATTAACGTAATAAAAGCGAAACATCTTTTATATAAAGCGAGAATACTTTATTAAAGTTATTCTATAAATAAAATATATTATATTTTATTATGCATAGTGTTGCATAGTGTTTTGCATAGTGTTGCATAGTGTTTGCATAGTAAAATATTTTTATATAAATAGAATATATTATATTTTATTTAAAAGATTTTGCTTTAAATATGGACCGTCGATTAAAGTAAATCAATCTCGACCGTTCATGGATTAATTATTATGCATTCTATTTTCCTATAAATAGAAGCTCATTCCTTCATTATTTTCTTACTTAATTCACTTTGAAACTCTAGAGAGAGAAACTATAGAGAGAGAAGAAAAGAAAAGTATCGCTACTTCACTTTGCCAATATTCAGTTCTTCTAAGGTAGGGAATATTATTTGTTGTACTCGTAAGGGATATTATTCTTTTGTATTCATAAAGAGAACTTGATTATTCCATTCCTTATTGTTACGTTGGAACATCACATTCGTGTATTTTACACAGGACCTAGTTAAAATCTTTATCATTACATTGGAATATCCTATCTCGTGTGTTTTACACCGGATCCGGTTCCATCTTTATTATTCAGTTGGAACATCATCGATTGTGAATTTCACGACACGGTTCCGTTATTATTATTATACATTGGAATAACACATCATATCTGAAGTACCGCATGCATGGTGATTTCTTTTGTTATTCCATTCTTTATTATACCCAGTTGGTTAAAACTTTGACTTCTATACTCCATGAAATTAGTAGAATATCCTTGATATTTGCGTTTCATCCAGTATCTTTTCATGGAAATATTCTTCTGATCATTCTTGAATTTTACTATACAAAACAGTATCATGTTGACAATTTGGACGTTAATAATTCCTGGATAAAATAATTCTTGAACTTGTTTTATTGAATTCTTATATCATTGTCATCATCCTCATGTTTATATTTTTTTTAAAGTCATCTGTGGCCTGTAGTGCATAGATGGACTTGGTATGATTATGACCAGAGACTATTCGGTGTAATCATGACCGTAATATTACAAATGATGTGGTAAAAATCCTCAGTGGCCGTAGTGCATTGATGGACAGTTGTTGGCATGATCATGACCATTAATGAATACATAACTATTCTTGGCCCGTAGTGCATGAATAATTGTGGTCGTAATACTAAAGAATATCCTTGGCCGTAGTGCAGGGGTGATTCGATGATGTGGATTATTTATTAAAGCTGAGTCTCAGCTATAACAGTGATGAAAAACCTTTTAAATCATAAAAGATAGTAGATTTTATTTTCTACTTGACTCTTTTAATGGATTGCTTGATCCATTGTGATTAAACTTGATGTTTATTATATTTTATCGGTTTAAACTTTGTTGAAGGCTAATGATAATTTATTTTGCATTATCTTAGTCATAATATTTCATTGGGCTAGTTGAGCTCACCCTTTCTTTCAACTGTTCTCTTTGAAATGAGAACATAAATTTGGGACTTAAGTCGGGGAGCGGAGTAATGGTCGAGAGGATAGCATTAGTAGTCCTCACTATTACGTGAAATAGTGTGATAATAATTGTAATGAGGACTCCTTTTGAGTTTGTATAATATCTAGTAGATAATATTTGTATTCAAACTCACGGTTTATGTCGTATTATACATTTACGCGCTTATATTAGTAAGTTGTATTTAAATTACATACCATGTATCCGACTACCCAAGATGGGTGATGTATACCTAATTTTGGGGGCGTCACATATTCTACCTAGATTGATTATGGACTTTTATTCTAGTTTGGTTCATTAGAGCCACCAAGTGAACCAAAAGGTCAAACCCTAGGGGTGCAAGAATTAATATTTAAATATAACTATTACATCTAAACCCAGGCTCTATTACAATCAAGCACTCCTTGATCCTTGATCTCCAATTCTTCAAAATAATTCTAACTATTTCTATTATAAAACTATTTAAAATAAATAGAAACCTTGATCAGCAGTCAAGGGGAAGTACATAGGAGGATGATAGAATTTACATTAAGAAAAATTAGAGAAGACGAGGTACGCAGAACCCATTTAATAAAACTCATACATTCATACATCCAACTAAAATAAAATCCAATTACATTGGTCAATAGTACATAATCAATCTCATTTATTATCATACAAATCACCATATGCATCAATAAATAACATTTATCTTATAAATAATAAACATTCAATATATATATATATATATATATATATATATATATATATATATTGATATCATTTAATGGACAAATTTAGTTAGTATAAAATCTAATTTTGAATTAAAATAAACTCCCCTTATTTTAATCCAAATTTAAATCTAAATAAACCCTTTTATTTTAATTTATCCAATTTTGAATATAATAAACTATTTTATTTTAATCAAAATTTTTAATCAAAATAAACTCATTTATTTTAATTAATTATAGGATCCAATTCCAAGAAAAAAAAACTCCTTTATTAAAGGAAACACAAATTCTCTTTCCTATTCACAAATAAACTCTTTTATTTTGAATAATATGAAATCTTATTTCATATCTAAATAAACTCTTTTATTTAAGGAAATATGGATTATATTTCTTATTCACAAATAAACTCCTTTATTTTGAATAATATGAAATCTTATTCATATCTAAATAAACTACTTTATTTAAGGAAACATGAAATCAATTTCAACTCTAATTAATTATCATGGAATTTAATTCCAACTCTAATTAGTTAGCATGAAATCCAATTTTAAAATTAAAATAAACCTTTTATTTTAAGATTAAAATAAACTTTTATTTTAAGATCAAAATATAAAAAAAAATTATTTTAATTATAAAATTATTAATAATATATATATATATATTATTAACCATAATAATCATATTAGTAATCATGAACCGAATGATTAGTAATCATATTAGTATCACGTGAATCCCTGTAAACTATAACTAGTATATATTATACTTAATCATAAAGGATTAAATATAGTATATATATATATATATATATATAATAATCAGAATTTCCTGGGAAAGTTTGAACCAAGCGTTACCTCTTAACAGGTTGAGTAACTAAATCATATCCACGCGGAATTAACGAAAATCAGTTCTCGGATAATAATTTTTTTTTAAAATAAATTTTATAGAACAAAATTATGACCAATAAATTATTATAAATACATATCAATATACATATCAAATTAAAATAATTAATAATTCGTATACAGGTTTGGCTCTGATACCACTGTTAGGTTTGTAATATTCATGAGCGCAATCAAATTGCACAAAATAAGCGGAAGCATGGAAAATCTAAGTTTTAAAAATTTTACAAACCATATACCCGGATCACCATTTATACACAATTATTAATTAAATGAAAATATGAAGAACAAGAATCATACCCTTGAAGATTCGAGCTTCCTCAAGTACAAGTTCACCTCCAATCTTTTTCGCGTTCAACTTGAATCTACCGGGTTTGGTTCCTTCCTTTAATCAACGTTAGCCATTCAAGTATTTGGCCTCTAGAGGTGATCCACCAAGGAAGAAGAAAGATTCAAGAAGATGGGTGGTTGGCTAAACCCTAATTTTCTATCTCTATAGAAAAAGTGTGTACTCTCCAACTATTGAAATTGCGTATATTGATATCTGATATAAGACTCACCTTATAAAGATATCAGGTAACCCTATTTAATTAAAATAAGATATTATTTATTTAATTAAACTCTTTTAATTAAATGGGCTCCCTAATCTTATTAAGGATTATTAATTAAACTCCTTTAACTAATTTTCCTTCCTAATCCTATTAAGAATAAATAAATGAGAGTACTTATATTAAATTAATTTCTAAACTCTTTTAGAAATTAAAAAAATAATAATTGTAATAATATTAATAAGACTCTTCTTATTAATTTATATTTAATATTTTTAAAATATTAAATAATAAATATTAAGCTATTTAATTTATTCTATCACCATAGATTAAATTAAATATACTTTAATATATTATTACGATTATGCCATTAACTTCTTAAATAATTATTCTTCCTTTTATGGCGTGACCTTTTAGGTTCTCCATATTAAACCGGTTGTGAACAAATCAATTAGAACAATTCTAATCTTATTTAAATAAATAAATTAAACTATTTATTTATTTAAATAAATAATATTTATTCTATAATAGGGATACGCCTCCCTAGCGATCAACGACTTTCTAGATAAAATAGATTTCAACATTTATCATAAAAAGAACCTTTGAGTAAATAGTAACCGTACAATTCAATCCTTCCACCATACAATGTCCCAATTAAATATAAGACATGGAATTACTGTCAAGTCTTATTTTATTTAATTATACGTATTTCGACTCTTAAATGCACAACTCCAAATAATGCAAATTAGAAACACCTTTCAAATTTCATTCTACCTTGACCAATGACTACTGGGTTGTCATTTATCGAATCACATAGGACATTTCTCTTCTTTTACTAGAAGCGGTAGATTCGTTATTGATCATACATTATCTCCATGTACAACTTATTATACCCAAGCATACCTTTTGATATACCCTAAGGGTCTTAAGGAATAAGTCAAAGTATAACTCATCATACACAAGATACTATGATGATCTCAAGTCCAAGGATCAATTGTACTACTATCACTACTGAGAATTCTATTGATGCATAAGTAAAACTCCATTAGGTATTCCTTAGCGAGCCACGTTCAGTGAACTTATTCTCTAATAAGCACCTTTATACTTGCTTTAGTGTCTCCACACAAATGATTATGAGATCAATCATCCCCATCCATTGAGCAAGCAACATATGTACCAATCTATTTGGATTCACTAATCCCCAATTTAGTAATCCAACGATTGGGAACTATTTTAGTTTTAAGCTTTCAAATAATTTAGATCTCATTAGAATAATTTTAGATCTCATTAGTAATCAACAGTCATGATCATGTCATAAAATAATTCATCTTTACACCCTTGGTCGAAGAGAATCCATGGCCATAATCATACAAAAAACTGTCCATCAATGCACTACGGGCCAATGACGACTTTTACCACATCATTTGTAATATTACGGTCATGATTATACCGAATAATCCCTAGTCATAATTATACCAAATCTATCTATGCACTACGGGCCAAAGATGACTTTCATAACAATATAAGCATGAGGATGATGACAATGACATAATAATTTAATAAAATAAATTCAAGGATAAATTTTAAAGATTTATAATTTAATTTATCCAGAATTCAATAACGTTCAAATTGTCAACATAATACTGCTTTGTGGAGTAAAATTCAAGAATAATATTGTACCAAAAATGATTTGAATGAAAGCGAATCAATTTTTATCATGAATAGTACCGGGTGAATAGTACTCGAATGAATAGTACCCATGAATAGTACTTCATGAATAGTAACCGTGAATAGTATTAGGCATGAAAAAGTTAAAACTTATCAAGAATGCTCGTAATAATATTTCCATGAAAGATCTTAGATGAAGCTTAAATATCGAGGATATTCTACTAATTTCATGGAGTATAGAAGCTAAAACTTTAACAAAATGAGTATAGAATTTGAAATCTGAAACGAAATAATATGACTTACATACTACAGAGTATGAAAGAAAATATTATTTCAAGCGAATATTGAACAAAAATACATCCCTTACGAATATTAAACGAAAATAATATTCATTACGAATTTTAAACGAAAATAATATTCATTATGAATATTAAACGAATATAATATTTCTTGCGAATATTGAACGAAATAAAATTTCTTATGAATATTGAACGGAAATAATATTCATACGAATACGAAAAATAATATCTCTTCAGAATGTGAAATAAATAATACCCCTTACCTCAAAAAGAAGAGTATTTCAACTGGTATAGCGGAGATATTCTTGAATAAAACTTTCACTATTTTCTACACTCAAAGCTTCCTAAAACTCGAAAGAAATACGCTCAATATTATAGAAGAAGAATTCTCTGATTCTGGTGTGATTTTCGATTCTGACTAAGCATCCTATTTATAAGAGAATGGAAAAGATACTATTTGAATTAGAAAATCACGGACACACAATGTTTGAAATTCACAGGCAATGCACCGGTAAAATTTTTGAAAAATTTGATTTTACTATTCATTACTATGCAATAAAATATTCTAATAAAACAAAAACTTTAAATAAAATATAATATATTCTATTTATAATCGAATAAAACAAAACTTATATATATATATATATATATATATATATATATAATTCCCTCTTTGTAAAGCAAACTCCCTCCCCCCCATTTCCCATTTCTCACCTGTGCCTGTAAACTCCATCCTAAACATCTTTCTTCGACATGTGGGCCCCATATGTGGCACCCACATGTGGTCCCCACATTTATTATATTAAATAATTTTATATCGATTATTTTGAAAAATGGGTAAATGGGGGTCCATAAAATAAACAAAATTTACACAAATACTTCATAAAAATCCCCTCAATATTTTTAACAACATTTATCAACAATATTATAATTTTCAATATTAACAACCAGATCGTTCCCAGGAAAGAGGGGGCTTTCCAATAAGGATTTCTCCCTATTGGCGCGCAATTAAGTGACCAAACCTCTCCTCGACAGAACTTCTAGACATTGTTAATTATGCAAACAATAATATGAATAAATGTATCATCTCAATTATTGATTTAATAATATAAAAATATTTACAATAATTAAATCAAATAACGTGAGATACTATGCAGCAGTTACTGTAGCAATAATTGAATAAAATGACTGACTTCTCACGTAAGCATCAATAATCAATATCGTGTGCTACTATGCAACCACGCGTATTACTGTACTTTTACTACCAGGTAGTTCAACAGTTTAACGGTAAAACTTCTGCCGTTATTTTTATAAAAAGATATTTATGTCGTTTTCTCATTCCGACAATAATTCCGTTGTGGGGTCCACCAATGATTGTACCGTCGTACGAATATTCCCCGACCATACGAATATTTTATAACCACTTGCTTACTTTTCAAAATTTATAAATATTACCCACAACTATAACATTATATCAAATCTACACCATAATATTAAAAAAAAATATTTCGAGAAAAATTAAATCTTTATTCATAAAATTTGGGGTCTTACAATAGTAAGTTTAAATTTAGGAATACGAGATGAAATAATATCGCTTATGTAATATGGAGTATGAAAGAAAATGATATCCCTTACGAATATGGAAGGAAATAATATCATTTACGAGTATTGAAAGAAAATAACCTCCTTTACGAAAAAGAATAATATTATTTACCTTAGTAGAAACTGGATTTGACTGAAATATCGGATATTATTCTGAGAAAATCTTGCACAAAAAGCTACACTCAAAGTATCCTTATACTCACAAGAAATAAGCTCAAAATTATAGAGAATTTTTTTTTTCTGATTCTGGTGTGAGTTTCATTGTTTAACTAAGCAGCCTATTTGTTGGAAAGTGGTAGCACACCACTTTTGACAATTTCACCTACGGATGATTATTTGCAGCACACCTAATTTTAAACCACGCTTTCCAAGCCAACTTGATTTCTTCCAACATTTATCACATGTTTTTGAAAATAAAAGAATTCAAATTCAATTTGAAAACTAATTCAAATTTAATTTGATCATCTTCACTCCATTTAATTCACATGCCAAAAATATAATAATATTACCATTTAAATTACTATTATATTATCACATTATATTATGATAATGTAATATTATAATAATATATTTTAATAAATATATTATCGGAGAAGATAATTATGGTTTCATAGAAAATATAACAAGCTTTCGACAAATGTCTTATTCTAAAATTCCTTCATTTATATCAAAATTTAAAGAAATCTTTACTTACCATATTCATCAATTATTTACAATTCTTCAAGAATTATTTCTAATTAATATTATAGATTCACAATACTGATAATCAGATCGTTCCCAGGAAAGAGGGGGCTTTTCGATAAGGATTTCTCCTTATTGGCGTGAAATTATATGACCTAACCCCTTTTCTCAACAAAAATTTCTAGACATTATCAATAATGCTATCTAATAATATCATTTCAATAATATGAGTTACTGTGTCATGATAATTATTGAATCAATAATGTAAAATACTATTCAATTATCATTGTAGCAATTATTGCATCAATAATATGAAAGACTGTGCAATTTTACTATATCAATTATTAAGTGACTTCTTACGTAAGAATCAATAATTAGAGATATTTTGCAATACTGTCTGCCACTGTGTAACCACGCGTATTACTATTCTTTTATCACCGGGTATTTCAACAGTTTTAACGGTAAAAATTTTGCCATTATTTTTATAAAAAGGTTATTTCTTTCGCTTTCTATATCCGACAGTTATTCCGTTATGTGGTCCACTAATGATTGCACCGTCGTATAGATATTCCTGACAAAAAGAATATCTCCTGACTAAAACGAATATTCCCCGACAAAATGAATATTTTATGACCACTTGCTTACTTTGTAAAATTTGCACATTTCACCCATAACTACAGCATTATATCAAATCAACACCTTGTTATTCAAAAATAATATTTAGAAAAATTAAATCTTTATTCATAAAAAGTTGGGGTCTTACAAGTAGGATTAGGCTGGCCAGATGTAGCCATGTTTGGCTGTAGGCTTATTGCCTTTTTGGACTTGGAACGGGTAACTGGACCAATTGTTTCCCGACAAAAAGACTTATATAGTTTAGTCTTGGGGAAACGTGGAAATGTTACATGCTATGTAATGTATCCATTTTTTAGGAGTGTTATCCTGCAAAACGGATGTCAGCTGTTTTAAATGATATGATAACATGACAGGTTTTGATATGAAAAGGGAATGTATGTTCACATATTCCTTTATTTTTTTATTACATTGAGATTGATATGGAAATGAAATTACAAGTAATTTAAATGGAAAGGTATGAAGAGACTTCCCTCCACATTTGGTTTATCAAATGTTGATCTTTCTTAGGCTACTCTCGCGGCTTTTTGGCATGAAGGTTCCCAGATCATTGCAATTTACTCAATGGAAGGTTAATCCGATCTTTCAACTAGAGTGAATCTGGGTGGTGCCTTTCCTGAGCCTCGTGGAATTAGTCTCTCGACGAGTCCAGTAATTAAAAATCAACACGATAGCCTCCGGTGGAGGGACCACACAACATACATTCACATACATTGCATCTCACCATATAGAAATGATGACATGTGCGAAGCACTAATATCATAGGTAGATATGGTGTGAAGCACTAACTGCAGTAAGTAAAGCATTAGTATACATTCATTCAAATGTAAATGTAACATCCACACACAAGCAGATAAAAGTTTTGAAAAGCTTTGATAGCGGCTTAAGCCCTCTTACTGGTGTCCCTAACAAAGTCGCCACCTGTTGATATCGGGATTTTTATTTGTCCCTTTCTGTTCTTGTCTTTTTGTGTTCTCATGTTAGATGAGATTTATTTGTAAAAAAAAGTTTCAAAAGTTCTGACACGTATATGTCGACAATTTGACTGTAAGAGTTGCCAGTTGGTATTTTTAAATGGTTGTACCAACTCAACCAAGAAATGGTTTGCACATAGACCTAGTGATGTGACACTATTTAACTGGTCTGCAAAACTGAAATTTGTTAGGGTCCAGGGGCATGATTAAGTGGAGGGAAGGTGTTAGGCACCCCCCGACTTCCGTGATAACACGGTTACCGCCACTTTTCAATTTAAACTTTTATTTGAATGTGTGTGTGTGTGTGTGTAGGTCTATGTGCAGTTGTCTGGAAGTAGTGTTATGCCTCGTTTGCACCTATATATAAAGGGTTTGACTTTTGTATAAAAGTTCAATTTTAAAAAGATATATCAATGATGTTTTGTAAAACAGATTTTTCAAACCCTTGTGCTCAATAGTAATTGAGGCCTTTGATACTTCAATTTTATTACGTGTTCGACTGGATTGGTTTTATTATTTTCGAGATGTCGAGCATCTTCGAGAAAATAATATACATAGCAGCGCTGAACTCCTTGTGGGCATGAGAGCCATCTAAGGAAATTCAAACACCGTGAATAATTTACAAGCTGGCTGTAGCTGAAAATGTCCATCACGAGAATCGAATCTAGATTCAAGAACTGAATCTGTGATCACATAATTACATGGCTCACATGACAAAGCAATATGTATGAAAGCTAAAACAAGAACTAGATTTGAATAAATCTAAACTATTTCAGCTTCATCGGTTCCAGTTTAGTCACCATGAACCGGTTAAAGTGAAAAATAACTAGATTTAAGAAAATCTAACCCGCAAGCCGATAAACAGTTATATATAAATAAAAATTATATATATATATATATATTTACATTTCTATTTGGCCTAGAGTTCACTTCGTGGCCTTTTATAACTTATATATATATATATATATATATATATATATATATATATTAAAGCGGTAAATGGCCACGAAGTGATCTCCAGGCCTGATAGGAATGTATATATATAAGTCAGTAAACGCACTTTATATCACATCACACATGCTCAATCTAATCGAGAGTTCGATATATATATATATATATATATATATATATATATATATATATATATATATATATATAATAAAAGCCTTAAATATAGGATGTATATCCAAGCTCAATCAAATAGAGTTTGATGACGATATATATATATATATATATATATATATATATATATATATAAGCAGTAAACGCTTCAAATATTATATTTGGCCTCAATCGAAGCACAGTTCGATAATAATATATATAAATATTTATATATATAAAAGCAATAAAAGCCATGGATCGACGATCCGGGCATACACACACAACATGACTCTCAACGTGAATAGATATGTATGTATAAAAGTGAGAAAAAGCTAATAAATCTAAAATATCTTACAGTGGGCTGCCAAGAAGACTTCAGATAGCTTTTAATGCCTGAAAACTCGGTTTCCACCGATTGAATTTCAGTATGTTATAATACACTAGCTCACAAGTGTTTAGAAAAAAGAAGCACTCAATTTGGAGCACTATAGAAGTGTGTACAAAGTGAAATAGACAGGGTTTCCTCGCCTTTTTTCTCTTGTAAATGGCCACCCAAGCCCTCTATTTATAAAGGTAGGAGCCGCGGGTCTAACCGTGGTAGCCGCGGTTCTACCTACGGCTGCCCGGGGTTCCTCGGGCTCTGCGGGTCTCGCCGTCCTTAAGAACTTGCACTCGTGCAACACGTTGTCCGGTTGAACCTTCATAACTTTCGATCTAGGCATCCGATTTAGGCGTACTATACCTTTTCAGAATGTTATTGTTGAGAGCTACACAATGACATAAGATAAGAGGTTGTATGAAGCCGGGAAGATGGGACCGTGACCAGATCTTTAAGTCTTCAAATTCTATCTTGTGTGTTGTCTTGCGTAGTAGTTACTCGGGATTTGGAGCTATGGTTCTTGTGGGACACTTCTGTGTAGAATGTGGTATGAAATGATGTTGAGACGGCGTGAATGTAGCATTGAGGTGGCAAAATGATATTTTTGCCCCTCACCGGGGTTATCTCTGGCTCTAGGTTGATGTAGTAGTTGTTACTCAGGGTTATCTCTGAGATTGGGCTGCTATAGGTACTGAATGTTCTTAGGGTTGTTTTTGAGGTGTGCTTGACCTCCCGGGGTTATCTCCGGAGTTGGAACTGAGCGCCTCGGGGTTGTCTCCGAGGTTGAAACTTACTTCTCCAGGGTTATCTCCAGAATTGGAACTGCATCTCTCAGGGTTATCTTTAAGATTTAGAACTGAGTATCTCGGGGTTGTCTCCGAGATTAAAAATTGAGTATCCTGGGGTTGTCTCTCAAATTGAGCTGATTTGACCTTCAGCGTTGTCTCTAGAAGACAATTTTACCCCCCTGCAAGGTTAGTAACAGGAATAAAAAATTTCGAGTGTCTACATCTGTAAATGCACTGGATATCACACCCAGGCTCAATCGAATAGAGTTCGATAACAGTATATATATAAGCGGTAAACACACCGGATGTATATCTAGGCTCAATCAAATAGAGTTTGATGATATATATATATATATATATATATATATATATATATATATACGCCTGGATGTATATCTAGGATCAATATAAATAGAAGTTTGATGAATATATATATATATATATATATATATATATATATATAAGTATTTATATATATAAAAGCAGTAAATGCTCTGAATATTATATTCGGTGTAAGACCCTGAATTTTATGAAATGAAAGTATTCAATTTTCTTATAATTATTATTTTATTTCGTAAATGGTTAAATTGATAAAGGTTAAAGTTAAGGGTGATATGTGAAAATTTTGCAAAGTAAGCAAGTTGTCATAAAATATTTTTTTTGTCGGGGAATATCCGTACGATGGCACAATCATTGGTGGACCCCACAACGGAAGTATTGTCGTAGTTAGAAAATAACAGAATTATTATTTTATAAAAATAACGTAGAAAGTGTTACCGTTAAAACTGTTGAATTACTCGGTAGTAAAAAATAATAATGGGTGGCGTGGTTGCATAGTACTGCGGTATTGATTATTGATGCTTACGTAAGAAGTCACTCAGTTATACTCAATTATTGCTACGATAATTCTTTGCATCATATCTCTCATATTATTGATTCAATTATTGTCACAAAGATTATCATCATATAATATGTTATATTATTAAATCAATAATTGAGGCGACAAAGTTATTCATATTATTATTTACAATATTGACAATGTCTAGAAGTTCATCGAGGAGAGGTTAGATAATCTAATTGCATGATAGGGAGAAATCCTTATCTGAAAGCCCCTCTTTCCAGGAACGACCTGGTTGTTAAATATTGTGAGTTATAATATTAATGATGAATAAGTTCTTGTTGATTAAAGATGAAATTGATAGTTCCATTGTGTGGGAATTATTAGTGTTAGTGGAAATCGACGTTTATTTCGATAATAATTGATGTCTGGAGGTTATATTGACCAATCAGGTAATTAACCAGATAAATGAGCAATTAATTTCTATTAATTCACGTGCTTATAACTATGTGTTCACATGTGTATACTATTGATTCACATGATTTACTATTAGGGGAGTTGGTGCAAGATTGATAATACTTGCATGACTAAATTAAAAATGGAGGTATAAATGAAGGTACTATACTGTAATTATTTTTTTCACATGATTATACTATTGAGTCACATGAATGAACTGTTGGAATAACCTGTCTACGCATATTACTGCATGCATGGTGAATTCTTCTGTTATTCTATTCTTTATTATTCTGTTGGAATAACCTGTCTACGCGGACTACCGCATGCATGGTGATTGATCGTTCGTATTCATTCCTTATTAAATTGTGGAAGTGATCTGTCTACGTGGATTACCACATAGCGGGCAAAAATCCATTTGCAGTTTCATATATTCTATTATACTCACTTGGTTAAAGTTTTGGCTTCTATACTCCATGAAATTAGTAGAATATCATTGATATTTGTGCTTCATCCAGCATCTTTCATGGAAATATTCTTCTGAGCATTCTTGAATTTTACTCCACAAAGTAGTATCATGTTGACCATTTGAACGTTATTGAATTCTGGATAAATTAAATTATAAATCTTTAAAATTTATCCTTGAACTTGTTTTATTGAATTATTATGTCATGGTCAACATCCTCAAGCTTATATTGTGATGAAAGTCATCTTTGGCTTACGTGCATAGATGGACTTGGTATGATTATGACCAGGGATTATTCGGTATAATCATGACCGTAATGTAACGAATGATGTGGTAAAAGTCGTTATTGGCCTGTATTTCATTGATGGACAGTTGTTGGTATGATTATTACCAGGGATTATTCGGTATAATCATGACCATTGATGATTACATGAATATCCTTGGCCGTGGTGCAGGGATGATTCGATGATGTGGTTTATTTATTAAGCTGAGTCTCAGCAATAAAGTTGATGAAAATCTTTTTAAATCATAGAAGATAGTAGATTTTATGCTCTACTTGACTCTTCTAATGGATTGCTTATTCTGCTGCAGTTGTTGATCTAAAACTTGTTACGATTGAGAAATTTATAATTTAATTTAAATATTTATTGAATTAAATAAATATTTTAAATAATTTATTTATTGAGGAAAATAAATAATTAATGAATTATGGTGAATTAATTTAGTAACTAAATTGATTAATGTTAATTAAATTGGGTATTGATAATTTTATTTGAATGATTTAATTTAAGGAAATAATTAAATTAAATCAATTGCTTAAGAAAATAATTAAGCTAAATAAATTGTTTAATTTAATGGAAATAAATAAATAAAGTGATGTGTCTAATTTATTAATTAAATTAGATATATAATTATTTATTAATTATAAGATATAATGATAATAAGAATTTTATTATTATTGTTATAAGTTATTTAAATTAACTAAACTAAAGTTATTCAAATTAATCAAATTAAAGTGTGACAAGTAGTAACTATATAATATAATAATATAATAATAATCTAGTTGGGGGTTTATGTGTTTAGCCAAACAAGGTCTTGTGGCATTTGGCTTATTCAATTGACGCAAACCTTTTATTTTTCTAACGGAAGACTACGTGGGGGAGTGGCCATGTTATTTCTACGCATATTTTTTCTCTCTCTAAGGCTAGTTATCAGTATAGAGCACAGAGGGTTTGGAGAGAAAAAACACTGAGTTTTGAGATTGGCAAGAGGAAGAAGGGAATCTCTAAGCCTAACACTATCCTTTTTCTAGCATTCACTAATCAAGGTATAAACTATTCCTATTATTATTTTTAGTTTTGGTAGTATATGTATATATCTTCTTGGTATGATTTGGAAATCACGTGAATTGTGATGTATATATATGTTCATATAGATTTACAAAACTCTGTTAATTATCATGTAAACTTGTTATTTGTTATCAAATTCGTAAAATTGGGTGTAGGAAGAAAAAAAGGAAAATCACAGTGTTAGTATTCTTATAGTATGGCCTTAGAAAGTACTAAATTTCTTGTCCAATGTGTGTAGTAATCTGTAATTTGTTGGTGGATTATGATAATATATTAAGAAACAAAAACAATGTAGTTCGAATCATGGCAATTGATTAAGAAACGAGTTTGTGGCGATCAAATTCGTTAAAAGTATAAAAATGAGGAAATTTGGGAAAAATATAGTTTTGATTCTTCAAAATGATGTTTATATAATGTTTTTGTGTATGGAATGGTGTATATCATGCTTAAATAGGATATTCCAAAGTTTTAGATGTTATATTTGGGAGAAATTCTATAGAATTGGGATTTTTGGTCTATAACAGAGTATTAGTTCGCATCTGTAAAAACTAGAACTGAGCCATCGCGCGGGCGTGCGGCAACTCAATATATTTATGGCGCGGTCGCGCGATTAACCAGTCACAGACAGTGAAGTCTTCTTAATTGCAGGTCGTGCATAACGGACTTGGGTTAGTTTAACATGCATGTTAAGGATATTAAAACATAAAGTGGACTACAATAACAAATTGTAAGGTGTTGTAATACAAAGTGTAAAAGAGTTTTAGGTGATTGTTAATTGAGTTATATAATGAAACTAAAAGTCATGTTTTCGAAAGTTAGAAGTGAACGAATAAGTTATGTTGGCTCATAATACGATTTTAGATTCATTAAGTATGTTAACCTAAATGGTTAGGTACTAGGTTAGGGTTATGACCGAAATGATGGTTTAATATCTATAGTGTTTATATTCATACAACTAATTATTGTTGAGATTGTAATGATATATGTAGGGTAATTGGAGATTATTTTACACTTGTGTAGCTTACAAACAAGGCAAGTTCCTAAACCTTAACTCTTTACATTGAGCAAGCTTTCTAACTTCATTCTTTTCATACTGAATGCATGTTCCCATTCCTAAATCGTTATTGTACAAGTTCCTAAAATTCTTGTAAGGTTGAACAAGCCTAGTTTATCTTGAGTATGTTTGTGCAAGCTCTTGTAACCTAATTCGTTACATCGAGCGTAGCTTTACTTTCCTTATTATCATTCGAAGCATATATTGTTCAAATACATTGGTTCATAGAAGATTGTTCTAAACTCCTTTGAATATAGCACTTTGCATGTATATCATGTTATTCAGTTATATATATTGTTAATATCTGAACTTTGACTTTAATAGCCTTGTTCAATTATACATTCTCGTATTAAACCTTTATTGATGGAAGTTGAATAGTGTTCTAAAATTCTAGAGACACTGATAAGCAATTTCCAAACTAAACTTTCTTTAGTGCGGAAATTCTAAATCCAAACTGAGACGAACAACCCTAAGATAAGGGATTTTTGTACGTGTAACATTTAGATGTTTGTGCACAATACATGGTACAAAGGGCTGATCCCCCTAAGTACGTTAAGAAGGGTCTGTATAGTCTAAATGACTGTTAAGGTTAAGGTAATAATACCTATATACCTGAGACATAGTTCGTGGTCTTAAGACCCTCAGACATTGATTTTGAACTTGTTTTCTATTCTTAATTCATAGAACAAGTTCATTATTGCTAGCATTCGTTGTTCATTCTCATGTTGTTATTATTACTACTTCCTATATCAGTGAGCAATTGTTTGCTCACTCTTGCATTTAACACTGCAGCTAAAGTTGAGAAAGTTGATGAGCCGTCTACTAGCAAAGGAAAGGGCAAGATGTCCAAATGTTGAAGACATATGAGAATTTTAATGAATTATGTTAAAGACTTGTTTTAATATATGATGTATTCCGCAAACTTATGTAATAATTTTAAGGTTAGATTACCTGGGATTTATTTTGAGATGATGATGTAACCCTTTAAAGGGAAAGATGATTGTTTAAATTATTTAAATTATGTCTTTATCCTTTGTGATGGGTAGTTAGATGTAATAGTTTTGATAAGTGAGCACCAAATCCTGTGGGAACAAAGTACTTGGATTTGGGGGTGTCACAAAACTTATTGTCTATTGTATTCTATTAGTTGTTATACTGTTGAAGGCTAAGGATAATTTATTATGCATTATCTTAGTCATAATATTTCTTACTGGGCTAGTTGAGCTCACCCTTTTTCTTTCATTGTTCTCTTCAGGAAATGAGAACGTAGTCGAGACTAGTCGGGGAATGGAGTGATGGTCCGCGATGGTGTCATAGTAGTCCTCACTATTCTATAAAATAGTGTGACAATAAATGTAATGAGGACCCCATTGAGTGTGGATATTGTCTAGATGACAATATTCTTATTAAAACTCTTAGACTATGTATTGTCGTATTTTACACGACTGTTGTATAATTAAGTTGTATTTGAATTTTGTACCATGTATTTGGCGACTCAAGATGAGTGATGTATACCTGTTCTGGGGGCGTCACAGTTGGTATCAAAGCTTAGGGATATGATCCCTGGCTGAGATGTGAGACAAGAACTAGGAGGGGAGAGATGGAGAATTCCTTCGCTAGTATGACCTACCTAAGTTTATTTGGTATTTAATTGGTCGGTCAGAGTATAGATATAATATGTGATATGTCAATTAACCCTTGTTTTGTGATAGTGTTTGAGAATGGCATCTGAAAATGTTGAGATAAGCAATGAAGCACATGAGACCGTTGAGTCACCAACGATCAATACCCAGGATAATGTGCAACAGGAAGACAATAATCCTCAGGTAAACAACAACACCGATCAGATGATGAACGATGGGATGATTAGAGGCTTTATGAAATTCATACAACATCAGGCGAGAGAGACTCCTATTCAAAATGTAGATGGAAACACTGGCAACTCTCGGATGGTCACCGCTAAGCAGTTCAAGGAGCTGGGATAGCCGGAGTTTTTGGGAAAGCCAGAACCACTTAAGGCGGAGACGTGGTTAAAGCAGATCACCAAGATATTTGATGTCTTGGGATGCTCCGAGGAGCAAAAGGTTCCCTTTGCCACCTTTATGTTGCGTGAAGAGGCAGATTATTGGTGGGAATCTATAAAACATACCCAGCCTGACGCACTCAAGATTTCTTGGGAGAAGTTCTAAGAGCTGTTCAACGACAAGTACTTTCTCGAAAGTATTTGTCACATGAAGGAAGTGGAGTTTATCAAGTTAGAGCAAAATAATATGATCGTGTCGTAATAC
The DNA here is from genome assembly GCA_020205615.1 of Panax quinquefolius. Taxonomy (NCBI): domain Eukaryota; kingdom Viridiplantae; phylum Streptophyta; class Magnoliopsida; order Apiales; family Araliaceae; genus Panax; species Panax quinquefolius. The sequence goes on along the minus strand of CM035159.1, from coordinate 86,154,047 downwards.
GAGGCTAAATTTACGAAGTTATCCTGGTTTGCATCCCATTTGGTCGATAATGAGGAATGAATGACGAGAATGTTTCTAAGAGGTTTGAAACCCGAAATACATCAATACCTCATTTCTCACAAATTGTGTTTCTATTCAGATGTAGTGAATAGGGCTCAATTATTTGAGCGCGATAATGAGCCAGCCCAACCAAAGGATAGCGAGTAACAACACGATAATAATCGTACCGGTGGCAACGACCATCGGAACAATGATAACCATCGTGGGGGAAATTATCATGCCAAGAATGGTAACCACTTCGGTGGTAATCATGGCCAAGATAATAGGAGTGGAAATTTCAAGAAGAGAAGGTTCAACAACGATGGAAAACACGCAAAGACCAACACTCGTTTTCAAGGAAGGAGAACGACCACCAATTGTATGCTTCAAATGCGGAGGGGAGGGACATATCAGTCCAAACTGCGTGATGTAGTCCAAAGCATGTTACAATTGTGGAAAAGAAGGTCACCTAGCCCGATTTTGTCATGCACCAAAGTCAAGTCCAGCTGGGACGGTGGCACCAAAGGCGAATACAGACAAAACAAAGTCGGTGGTTTCAGGAAGAGCATTTTTCGTGACTTTCAAAAAAGCGAGTAAACGAAGTTAGTAATGCAGTTAGTTAATTATAAATTCTTGCGAATTCTATACCTTATTAGATACAGTTCTACCCATTCTTTTATCTCTCTTGCTTGTGCTCAACGTTTAAATTTGACTCCTGAGAAATTAGACTTTGACTTATCAGTTGAAACTCCGTTAGGAGAAACCTTCGTGACCTCTACTATTTATAAATCTTAATTGATTCAAATCGATACCCTCACGTTACCTGTCGATCTTATCTCTTTGAAAATACTTGCCTTTGATGTGATTTTAGGAATCGATTGGTTAACTACTCATCATGCTTTTTATAAGGTTGTTAGCTTTCATATTCCTAACCAACCTGTTATGCTAATTCAAGCAACCAAACCAGTAAAGTCAATCACTGTCATATCAAGCCATAAGTAAAGAGTCCCGAGCCTTTCACTGGTGACTTCCTTGTGTGGAAGGCACTGAAGCCAGACTATCCATAGGGGACGCTGTGAATGACGATGGCAAGTTGATAGGTATCAATGTGACGTGTTAACCAAGTCTCGGGATGAGAGTCACAGTTTTGAAAGATATTTCTATTGTTAATAAATTTCATGACGTATTCCTGAAGACTTCCTGGCCTACCCCTAGAGTGTGAAATCAAATTTTGTATTGACCCCAGTACAAAACCTATTTTTTCAACCAAAAAGAACGTATAATGCGCCAAAGACGTTGGCTCGAGCTGTTGAAGATTACAACTATACCATTCAATATCATTGTGGAAGAGCGAACGTGGTAGCTGACGCGTTGAGTAGAAGATCGTATGCATTTACGAGTGCGATGCTGTTAACAAAAAAAACCCATTTCGTATAACTTACAAATGATGAGGATAGAGTTAAAGACTCTAGGGACCCACGTAAAGATAACGAATATATGAGTAGAATCGACTTTAATCGATAAAGTTAAAGCTGCTCAAGCTACACACCCAAATCTGATGAATGTGAAGAAGAAGGTTCAAGAAGGCGTTATCTCAACCCTCGATTTAATTGGCTCATTTGAAATCCTCGATCGAGTAGGAATTGTGGCCTATAGACTCGTTTTACCGCCAAGTATATCGCGTGTTCATAACGTTTTTCATGTATCGATGTTAAGTAATTATGTGGATGACCCAAACCACATTATTGAATTATAACTAGACGAGATAGCATAAGATTTAACGTATGATGAGATACATGTTAAAATCTTGGATAAGAAGGATCATATTCGACACTCAAAGGTTATACCTCAAGAGTTGGAATATGAAATGAAGTCAAGGCATCCTCACCTCTTCGGCATACCAGGTACGTACATAAATTTTGAGGGCGAAATTTCATAAGGAGGGGAGATTGTAAGACCCCGAATTTTATGAAATAAAAGTATTCAATTTTCTTATAATTATTATTTTATTTCGTAAATGGTTAAATTGATAAAGGTTAAAGTTAAGGGTGATATGTGAAAATTTTGCAAAGTAAGCAAGTTGTCAAAAAATATTCTTTTTATCGGGGAATATCCGTACGACGGCACAATCATTGGTGGACCCCACAACGGAAGTATTGTCATAGTTAGAAAACGACAGAATTATCATTTTATAAAAATAACGGCGAAAGTGTTACCGTTAAAACTGTTGAATTATCCGATAGTAAAAGTACAATAATACGTGTGGTTGTATAATAGCACACGGTATTGATTATTGATGCTTACGTAAGAAGTCACTCAGTTATACTCAATTATTGCTACAGTAATTGCTGCATTATATCTCTCATATTATTGATTCAATTATTGTCACGGTATCATCTGTATAATATGTTATATAATTAAATCAATAATTGAGACGACAAAGTTATTCATATTATTATTTGTAATATTGACAATATCTAGAAGTTCTATCAAGGAGAGGTTAGATAGTCTAATTGCGCGCCAATAGGGAGAAATCCTTATCGGAAAGCCCCTCTTCTCGGAGGAGCGACTCGGTTGTTAAATATTGTGAGTTATAATATTAATGATGAATACGTTCGTGTTGATTAAAGATGAAATTGATAGTTCCATTGTGTGGGAATTATTAGTGTTAGTGGAAATCAACATTTATTTTGATAATAATTGATGTCTGGAGGTTATATTGACCAATCGGATAATTAACCGGATAAATGAGCAATTAATTATTATTAATTCACATGTTTATAACTATGTGTTCACATGTGTATACTATTGATTCACATGATTTACTATTAGGGGAGTTGGTGCAAGATTGATAATACTTGCATGACTAAATTAAAAATGGAGGTATAAATGAAGGTACTATACTGTAATTATTTTTTTCAAATGATTATACTATTGAGTCACATGAATGAACTATTGATTCACATGATTTACTATTAGGGGAGGTGGTGCAAGTTTGATAATACTTGCAGGACTAAATTAAAAATAAAGGAAAAGATGAAGGTATTAAACTATAATATTTTGAGCCCCAAAACGTGCAATTATCGAAACTATATTATCCAATAAATAGAAGCTCATTCTTCCTTCATTTCTAACCAATTCACTAAGTCTTCACAAGAGAAATTATTATAGAGAGAAATTATTGAGAGAAAGAAGAAGAGAAGTCTGCTACCTCACTATTCGAGTATCCAGTTTTCTTCTAAGGTAAGGGATATTATTTTTTCGTATTCATGAAGAGAGTTATTTCTTTCAATACTCGTAAGAGTTGTTGTTCCATTCTTTATTATTCTGTTGGAATAACCTGTCTACACAGACTACCACATGTATGGTGAATTCTTCTGTTATTCCATTCTTTATTATTCTGTTGGAATAACCTGTCTACGCGGACTGCCGCATGCATGGTGAATTCTTTTGTTATTCCATTCTTTATTATTCTATTGGAATAACTTGTCTACGCGGACTACCGCATGCATGGTGAATTCTTCTGTTATTCCATTCTTTATTATTCTATTGGAATAACCTGTCTACGCGGACTACCGCATGCATTGTGAATTCTTCTGTTATTCCATTCTTTATTATTCTATTGGAATAACCTATCTACGCGGATTACCCCATGTATGGTGAATTCTTCTGTTATTCCATTCTTTATTATTCTGTTGGAATAACTTTGTCTCACGGACTCGCATGCATGGTGAATGACCCTTCAGTATTCATTCCTTATTAAATTGTGGAAGTGATGCATCACGTGGATTAAGCGTGGTGGCGAAAATCCATTTGCAGTTTCATATATTCTATTATACTCATTTGGTTAAAGTTTTGGCTTCTATACTCCATGAAATTAGTAGAATATCCTTGATATTTGCGCTTCATCCAGTATCTTTCATGGAAATATTCTTCTAAGCATTCTTGAATTTTACTCCACAAAGTAGTATCATGTTGACCATTTGAACGTTATTGAATTCTGGATAAATTAAATTATAAATCTTTAAAATTTATCCTTGAACTTGTTTTATTGAATTATTATGTCATGGTCAACATCCTCATGCTTATATTGTGATGAAAGTCATCTTTGGCTTACGTGCATAGATGGACTTGGTATGATTATGACCAGGGATTATTTGGTATAATCATGACCGTAATGTAACGAATAATGTGGTAAATGTCCTCATTGGCCTGTAGTTCATTGATGGACAGTTGTTGGTATGATTATGACCAGGGATTATTCGGTATAATAATGACCATTGATGATTGCATGAATATCCTTGGTCGTGGTGCAGGGATGATTCGATGATGTAGTTTATATATTAAGTTGAGTCTCAGCGATAAAGTTGATGAAAATCTTTTTAAATCATAGAAGATAGTAGATTTTATGTTCTACTTGACTCTTCTAATGGATTGCTTATTCCGCTTCAGTTGTTGATCTAAAACTTGTTGTCTATTGTATTCTATCAGTTGTTATACTGTTGAAGGCTAAGGATAATTTATTCTGCATTATCTTAGTCATAATATTTCTTACTGGGCTAGTTGAGCTCACCCTTTTTCTTTCATTGTTCTCTTCAAGAAATGAGAACGTAGCCGGGACTAGTCGGAGAATGGAGTGATGGTCCGAGATGGTGTCATAGTAGTACTCACTATTCTATAAAATAGTGTGATAATAAATGTAATGAGGACTCCATTGAGTGTGGATATTATCTAGATGACAATTTTCTTATTAAAACTCTTAGACTATGTATTGTCGTATTTTATACGACTGTTGTATAATTAAGTTGTATTTGAATTTTGTACCATATATTTGGCGACTCAAGATGGGTGATGTATACCTATTTTGGGGGCGTCACATTTGGGCTCAATCGAAGAATAGTTCAATTATATATATATATATATAAGTATTTATATATATAAACAAGAAAAGCCACGGATCGACGGTCCGGGATTACACACACAACACGACTCTCAACGTGAATAGATATGTATGTATAAAAGTGGTAAAAAGATTAAAAATCTAAAATATCTTACAGTGGGCTTCCAAGAAGACTTTAGATAGCTTTTGATGCCTGAAAACTCAGTTTCCACCGGTTAAATTTCAGTATGTTGTAAAACACGATCTCACAAGTGTTTAGAAAAAGGTAACACTCAATTTGGAGCACTATAGAAGTGTGTACAAAATGAAATGGATAGGGTTTCCTCGCCTTTTTTTCTTGAAAATGGCCACCCCAAGCCCTCTATTTATAGTGGGAGGAGCCGCGGGTCTACCTACGTCTGCTCGGAGTGCCCCGGGCTCTGCGGGACCCGCCACCTTGAAGAACGTGCACTCGTGCAACGTATTATCCACTTGAACCTTCATAACTTCCAATCCGGGAATCCGATTAAGGCGTGCTATACCTTTCCGGAATGCTGTTATCGAGAGATACACAATGACATGGGATAAGAGGTTGTATGAAGCTAGAAAGATGGGTCCTTGACGAGATCTTCAAGTCTTCAAATTCTATCCGGTGTGCTGTCTTGCGTAGTAGTCACTCGGGATTTGGAGCTATGGTTCTTGTGGGAAACTTCTGTGTAAAATGTGGTATGAAATGATGTTGAGACGATGTGAATGTAGCATCGAGGTGGCAAAATGAAATTTTTTCCCCTCACCGAGGTTATCTCTGGCTCTTGGCTGATGTATCATTCGTTGCTTAGGTTTATATCTGAGATTGGGCTGTTACGAGTGCTGAATGTCCTTAGGAGTATTTTTGAAGTGCGATTAACCTCTCAGGGTTATCTCCAAGGTTGGAACTGAGCGCCTCGGGGTTGTCTCCAAGGTTAAAACTCACTTATCTAGGGTTATCTCCGAAACTGGAATTGTATCTCTCGGGTAAATCATGTGAATCAATAGTAAATCATGTGACTCAATAGTATAATCATGTGAAAAAACTAATTATAGTATATTACCTTCAACTATAACTCCATTTTTAATTTAGTCATGCAAGTATTATCAATCTTGCACCAACTCCTCTAATAGTAAATTATGTGAATCAATAGTACACACATGTGAACACATAGTTATAAGCATGTGAATTAATAGCAATTAATTGCTCATTTATCCGGTTAATTACCCGATTGGTCAATATAACCTCCAGACATCAATTATTATCGAAATAAATATCGATTTTCACTAACACTAATAATTCCATCACAATGGAACTATCAATTTCATCTTTAATCAACACGAACTTATTCATCATTAATATTATAACTCACAATATTTAACAACCAGGTCATTCCTAAGAAAGAGGGGGCTTTCCGATAAGGATTTCTCCTTATTGGCGCGCAATTAGATGACCTAACCCCTTTCCTCGACAGAACTTTCTAGACATTGTCAATAATACAAATAATAATATGAATAACTGTGTCATCTCAATTATTGATTTAATAATATAAAATATTGTGATAATAATTGAATAAAACTGAGTGACTTCTCACGTAAGCATCAATAATCAAAGATATTATACAATACCGTGTGCTACTATGTAACCACGCGTATTACTATACTTTTATCACCGATTATTTTATGACAACTTGCTTACTTTGAAAAATTTTCACATATCACCCTTAACTTTGACCTTTTATCAATTTAATTATTTACTAAATAAAATAATAATTATAAGAAAATTGAATACTTTCATTTCATAAAATTTGGGGTCTCACATAGGATGTGTTCTCGTGTAACATGTGAAAGTCATAGCCTATGCCTCGCGACAACTCAAAGAATATGAGAGGAATTTTCCTACTCGTGATCTGGAGTTGGCAGCAGTCGTTTTCGCATTGAAGATCTGGAGACACTACCTGTATAGGGAGGAAGTGGAGATCTACACAGATCATAAAATATTGGGGGGGCGTCCGGTACTCTTATTGAACAAAAAACTTTAAAAGAAAGTATATTTTTTATTGAAAAAACACTGTAAACTATTTATAGTATTTTTTCAATAAAAAATATACTTTCTTTTACAGTTTTTTGTTCAAACTTGCTCTATTATTATTTTTTTATTATTCTCATAATTGTGGTTAAAAAAAATAAATAAATAAAATAACAAAGGTCTTGGGACGGCATTACCGATTAATAAAACCTTGATCGCCCCCCAACCCTATCATAAAAGCCTCAAATATTTCTTCACCCAAAAGGAACTCAACATACGGCAATGACATTGGCTCGAGCTGTTGAAAGATTACGATCATACCATCCAATACCATCCTGGAAAAGTGAACGTAGTAGCTGAAGCATTGAGTAGAAGATAATATGTGGGTACGAGTGCGATATTGTCAACACAAAGGCCCATTTTGTATGATTTGCAAAGGATGGAGATATAGTTAAAGGCTCCAAGTACCCACGTGATGATATCAAATATATGAGTAGAACCAACTTTAATTGATAAAGTTAAAGTTGCTCAAGCTACGGACCTGGAGCTGATACGTATGAAGAAAAAAGTGTAAGAAGGTGCTATTTCAGAAGCAAGAATCGATGAAGGAAAACTTCAAGTCAACTCCAGACTTTGCATTCCTAACGATTCTGACTTGAAGCATAGAATCATGATGGAGGCACACAACACACCATTTGCAATCCATCCCGGGAGTACCAAAATGTATCACGATCTTCGACATACATTTTGGTGGAGCAATATGAAAAGAGAGATTGCGGAGTTTATCTCGAGGTGTTTAACTTGTCAATGTGTAAAGATGGAGCATCAAGTGCCAAAGGGTCCATTGCAACCACTTTAGTTTCTAAAATGGAAGTGGGAACACATTACCATGGATTTCGTTACGGGTCTTCCCAAGGTTTCTCAAGGCATATATGTGATTTGGGTTATTGTTGATAGATTAACCAAGTCTGCTCATTTCTTGTCGATACAGGAGACTTATTCCCTTGAACGTCTTGCTCGTATGTACGTGAATGAGATTGTGAGATTTCATGGCATGCCAGTATCCATTGTTTTGGATCGTGACCCAAGATTCACTTCACAATTTTGGGTTAGCTTGCAGAAAGCTATGGGCACGAATTTATGATTCAGTTCGGCATACCATCCTCAAATGGACGGGCAATCAGAAAGGACTATTCAAACTCTTAAAGATCTATTAAGACTCTGTGTCCTAGATTTCAAAGGGAGATGGGATAAGTACCTACCATTGGTGGAATTCTCCTACAACAATAGTTATCAGGAAAGTATAGGTGTGGCTCCATTCGAAGCATTGTATGGACGAGAGTGTCGCTCTACAGTATGTTGGGATGAGGTGGGAGAAGCAATGTTGTTGGGACCAGAGTTGGTATGTATGACTACAGAGAAGATCCAAATGATCCGACAACGTATACAAATGGCACAGGATCGACAAAAGAGTTATGCAGATCTTCATTGAAAGGACGTGGAATTTAATATTGGGGATCATGTATTGTTATGTGTTGCTCCATGGAAGGGAGTTACAAGATTTGGAAAGAGAGGAAAGCTCAATCCATGATTTGTTGGTCCATTTGAAATTCTTGACCGAATAGTAAATCTGGCATATAGACTCGCATTACCTCCAAGCATGTCTCGTGTTCATAATGTTTTTCACATATCTGTGCTTTATAAATATGTGAAAGACCCAAACCACATTATTGAGTTAGAACCAGACGAGATAACCAAAGATTTAACGTACGAGGAGGTACCTGTAAAGATCTTGGATAGAAAGGAGCATGTCCTACGCACAAAGATTATACCACAAGTTAAAGTTTTGTAGAGGAACCATGCTTTTAAGGAAATGACCTGGGAGTTGGAATCAAAAATGAAAATGAGGTATCCTCACCTTTTTGAAACACCAGGTACGTACGTCAATTTCAAAGATAAAATTTCATAAGGAGGGGAGGTTATAAGACCACAACTTTTTATAAATAAAATTGAATTTCCTCTAATTATTATTTTGAATAATAAGGTGTTAATTTGATATAATGCTTTGGTTATGGGTGAAATGTGCAAATTTTGTAAAATAAGCAAGTAGTTATAAAATATTCATTGTTGTAGTGGAATATTCGTTTGGTCATGGAATATTCTTGCTATCGGGGAATATTCGTACGACGGCGCAGCCATTTGTGGGCCCCATAATGGAAAACGGTTGGATGAAGAAAATTACAAGTTTTAGTTTTTACAAATAACGGCGTAGTTGTTACTGTTAACACTGTTAGAATACCCGGTGGTTAAAATACAGTAATATGCGTGGTTGCATAGTAGCACACAGTATTGCACAATATTTTTGAATTATTGATTCTTACGTAAGAAGGCACTACTCAATAATTGTTACAGTAATTACTGTTCAATATTTTATTTTATTGATTCAATAATTGCTATGTTGATATTTTATATTATTGTTGTTTCAATAATTATCACTACATAGTATTTCCCATTATCAGATCAATAATTCATATGATTTGAATAATATTATTAGATAGCATTATTGGCAATGTCTAAGGAAGTTCTTTCTAGAAAAGGAGTTTGGTCACCTAATTGCGCGCCAGTAAGGAGAAATCTTTATCGGAAAGCCCCCTCTTTTCGGTAAACGACCTGGTTGTCATATTGTGATTCTGTAATATTATTTGTGAATAATTAATTATTAATTTTTATATGATAAGGAAATATTTATTTTTATGTGGATATAAATGAAGGAATTAATGTTGAGGTATTTTATCAGTATTTTGTTGGAATGGAGGTATTAAAAATCATCCGTATTTGGATTTCGGACATTTTTTTATTGGAATTTGGAAAAAAATTCTTCTATAAAGTTGTAGAGAATTAAATTTCATTTGAAACGGACATAAAATTTCATATTTTTTCTAATAAAAGGGCTATTTATTATGTATTATTGAAGTTGCTGATTATTGTTTAAATTTAAAGCATTTTGGAAATTTTCTAGAATGGGTTCGCCCCACTTTTGGTTGGTAAGAAATGTGCTAAAATTTTATTTCAAAAGTGGTGGGCGTGAATAGTACCAGGTAAAGCCATCAGGTAGCAGGTTAGTTTGTTTTGGCGTTCTAGCATTTTCCTATAAATAGGGTACTTAGTTAGAATTGAAAATCATACCAGAATCATAAGCTTTCTCTCTATATATTATCGAGCATATTTTTGTGAGTATTTAGATACTTTGAGAGTTGCTTTATTCGATTGTAAGTTTTCTTGATTTTATATACGATATTTTAGCGAAGAAATCTTTGTTCTTTTGAGGTAAGGGATGTTATTTTCTTCGTAAATGATGTTATTTCGTTCAATATCATTATGCCAAAATATTGGTATGAATTCTATTATAAAATTTCTACTTTTCATGTTGAGGTTACTATTCACGTATACGTCACTATTCACGTATATGGCACTATTCATGAATATGGTACTATTCACGAGTACTATTCATGAAGTATGATTTTTCTTGTGGAATTTTTATCTTTTCGTGTCGGGGTTACTATTCACGTATACGACACTATTCATGAATACAGCACTATTCACAGAAAAATGAAATTTTCTCTTCTTTGTCTAAGATGTCTATTATGGTTACTACCTTTGATTGTATCCATGTTTTGATCTTCATTCTTGAATTTTACTCCACTATGGTTTATTACGGAGTATTTTTGAACTTGGATTATCTAAAGTACGAATCCCTAATCTTTGTCCTTTTATCTCACTAGATTTGTTTCTTTAAAATATTTTTCATCATCCTCAGTCCTAAATGATGATATAACTGAATATCTTTGGCCTGTAGTGCAAATTTGAATGATTACCTGATGAATATCTTTGGCCCGTAGTGCAAAGATGAACAGGTGTTGAGATGAACATGACCAACTGGTGATACAAATGAATACCTTTGGCCCGTAGTGAAAAAATCAATATTTGATTCAAGATGTATATTGATTGATGTTATAGGGATAAAATATTGGTGATGGACTTTTAAATTCATAGATGATAGTAGATTTCATTCTCTACTTAACTGTTCTAATGAATTGTTATTTTCGCTGCGAATATTGATTTAAAACTAGTTGTCCATTATATTTTATCTGATTTGTTGAAGGCTAAAGGTAATTTTTTGTTCATTATCTTAGTCATAATGTTCTTTACTGGGTTAGTTGAGCTCACCCTTTTCCTTTTTGTTTCATTTTTCTTCTCAGGAGGCGAGAATATAGCGGGAACTAGTCGGGGTATGGAATGATGGTTCTAGAAAGTTATTTTATCAGTCCTCACTATTTTTGTAAAATAGTGTATCAATAATTGTAATGAGGACTTATTTGAGTTTGAATACTGTCTAGAAGACAATATTTGTATTTAAACTCACAGCATATGTGTTGTCGTATTTTGCACGACAATTGTAATAATGAATTTGTAGTTATTTTCTGTACCATGTATTTGGCGACTCAGAATGGGTGATGTATACCTATTTTGGGGGCGTCATATCCATCATGATGGTGTATTGGATTTTTTGCATCTGAGAGCCTACTCATTTGACGCAGATTAATTGCTTGACCCAGCAGTTAGACCGAGCGCATTTTTTTATTCGGTATTTGGGCAGAGATCCCTTAGAGGTAGATACTTTTGATCCTTCCAGCTCAGAGGCTTGCCCTTCAGGTGGCCCATATTCAGATGGTTTTGTCGGTGCAGATCCTCCGTTGTATCGGCCTTATATCCTTCTTAGCAGAGATACCGTGACTCAGGAGGAGTTACATCAGATGGATAGGTTAGATGATGTAGAAATCAACACTATTGACTTCTTCTACTGTATTTCTTGCTATATCTTTTTATAGGCCACTGTTAGATACTGTGTGGCTGTGCCCCATTCTCGTTATATATTTTGATAGGCCTCTATTAGTTGTTGGGCGGATGTGCCCCATTTCCCTGTATTTTCCAGCTGTATACAGAGATGATATATTAGATAATGATGTACTTAGGAATGTATATATATTATTTTCCATTCCCTACATCATATTGCCATCTATTGTTTATCATGCATGTATTATGTTATAAATATGTATATCTAGAGATATTCAACATTGACCCCTGGATGGTCTTATGACACGGTCCAACAGATGTCTTCATCAACAATTAGCCGCATTGATCACACCCCACTAGTATTGGTGGCCTCTTGTTTGAGATCGTGGTATGATAGTTTGTCACCCCTAGATCGGGCGACCGTAGATCAGCTGTTGTGGCACTATGTGACCCTCCTGATGTTCTAGGTTCCATTGGGTTTTGTAGAGGGCATACTGGAGTACAGGGTACCAGTTAGGTAGGTGTTTCGGTTTAAGACCCAAGAGTTAACTCCTACCTTAGAGGAGTATGAGCGTTTGACAGATTTGCCACTGGACAGAACTTGCGCTCTGATGGCTATAGGAGATATGAGTCGACAATTTATGACCCTCACTAGTTTGAGGCGTAGAGTGGCCCAGGATGAGATTTCCTCCGGGCAAGTAGTGTCCATGCATTTTTTTATAGACAGATTTGGCTCCCTTAACAGTTATGCGCAACACTTTGAGGATTTCACCATATCGGAGGATGAGTGGCGTGTTTCCAGAGTAGACGTACTCTTGATGTGTATAGTGGCTTATCTGTACATGCCACTATACATGGATCATTTGGATATCGGTGCGATTATGGCGGTGCGGGCTCTCCGGGAGGGACATAGCATTATGCCGATGATTGTGGCAGAGACCTTGAGGTCGGCCACGTATTGCCACACCCATCCTGCAGGGGTATTTATAGGCAACTCGGTTTTTCTGTATGTGTGGTTCATGTCACACCTGAGACCGATTGGCACCTTCCGACGCCATGGGTATTGTTTTTCCCATGAGATAGTTATGTCTTACTCCTTTCAGCCGACGGAGTGTACAGACTCTGCTTCTTGGTCGGTTTTCTTGGCAGGGATCAAGGATCCATTTGACATTTTGCAGTGTTTAGGGCTTAGTTCTCCCTAAAGCTTCATTACTCATGCATCTGGCATGGATTATCTTCCTCTAGCTGGTTTGAAGGGTATGACCACTGTAATAACCGTGAATTTTTAAAACTCCTTATTAATTAAATATGTGATATAATTTTAATAAGTTGGTTTTGTGAGTCTATTTAAACCTTATGTGGTTATGTAAAATTATGAAATGATTAAAGGGAGTCAGTAATAGTTTATTTAAATCGGTGGACTAACCCAGAGACTTTAATATCAAAGGATTGATAGGATTATTAATAATTAAATATTCAATTTATTTGAATATAGTGGCAGGATTTGAACATATTGACTAATTGTAAATATGGGTAATTAATTGATAATGTGTTAATTAATAATTATTATGAATAAATAATAATTAATGAGTAAGAGATTAATAAATATAATATGATTTTATTTACTTGATTAATTTGTGCAAGCATGCCATATATTAAACCTTTATTATATGGTAGTTAACTATATATTTTATGTAGTACAAGGTGACACATTAATATGTCTATATATTATAGACTATATAGTAAGAGTTATTGCATTCATGTGAGTACATAATAATCCCTAGCTTGCCATTGTGTAGTAGCATTAACACATTAAAATTATATTTTTGGGAATATAAGAGAACAAAGTAAGCATTATAAACACGTTGCTAGGATTTAAAAGTATGTGTCTCATATTAAGAGTCCCAAATAGTAGCCTACTTTCTTCATTGCGTAAAACTCCAGCTTCATAGCATTAGCAATGATGATCGCTAGGAATTGGCAGTTGGCCAACCCTTCTATACCCAACATTTCTTCCCAATCTCTATTGAATAAAACCATGGTGTAAAAGCAATGTCTTGACAATGAGTTCTCTATATATAGCCCCGCCTTCTTCATTTCTCAGTTGCTAAAGAATTTGTTTGATAAGTGTAGAAAGAGAGTGAGCATGGCTGAGCATTGAGTGAGTTGTGGTCCAAAGAAGAGGTTAGCAATCTCAGAAGGGAGTAATTAAGCAAACTATGCTTTAAAGAGGCATAAATTCTACTTATGTGTTTGAATTGGGTTTTCGCAAATTCTTACAATTCTCAAGAATTCTCTGTTAATTGATATAGAATAGCATGTCATTGTGTTATCTGGGGTTGTTTGCATGTTTAATAGTTGTATAATGGGTTTAAACTCAGGCTTGATGTTGATTATGTTGGAACTCTACCGAAGTAGAGTCCTTATTTTTCATTCTGGTCGAAGTGGCGCGGCCGCGCCACTTCTATAGTACATGACCGCGCGGTCGCACTTGCTGCTAGTAATGTGTACTAATTTTTGCGATCATGTTCCATTATGAGCATGTTACTTTGGAATGCATATACATACAAATGACCTGAACATGTGGACTAAGGTAGTTATGTATATAGTAAGCCATAATAGGTTTGTTTTGACTTGGTTATTCAAAGAAGGCTTAAAGATTTGAAAACTAGAAATTGTATACATGGAGTAATATACATTCTGACCTTGTGAACATATGTAAATAACTTGAGTATGTGCACAAATGCATATGAAAGCAAGAATTAGACAATATAGACGTATATTGCATGCTTAAATGAATTTTACTAATAGACACTTAAATTTTTGAAAATGAAATTGAAAAACTTTATATACATTAAGTTGAGAACTTGTAAGTATGCTTTTGATGTCTAACATGTATATATGAAAGTATGATATATGGTAGGTAAAGTGGCTTACATGATTGATAACTTAATGTGAAGTTTTCAAAGGAAACCTTGAAAGACTAGTTTTGTCAATAGCTATATTACAATTATTCTAGAATTTGATATCATGATTAAAGGTGTCATGCATGTAGACATGATGGACAAGCATGCTAACTAGTCACGTGGATTGTAAAATAGTTGAGCATGGAATACGATAAGTCTAAGTGATGACTTCATACTTGAGATACATGATGTAATTAACATAAGCATGTATAGTTGAGGCCAAAGGACCATGTAGCATGTGTATAATGACTAGACATGATCGACCTTGTTAGCTTAACATGTGAAGTCTTGATTAAATGAAAACGAATAATGACTATGATATGTTTTGATGAAGGGTTAAATTTAGTTTTTCACATAATAACATGTGTGTTGTGCATGATTATTCATATATGTGCAAGGTGGGGGTACATCGACCTTATCTTTGAAAGCTTGACCATATCTTGGTTTATATCAGGGAAGCGTGGCAATGGCGCCACTCCTTAGTACAAACTAAGCGGTAGAACCCGATCTGCGATGAGGTCTCGAGTTACATTAATAATTTGAAAGTTGATGCATATTTATATGGTTACTCTAACCTGTAATACCTGTCCAGTATAGTAGTCATGTGTTAATAAGCATGTTATTGAAAGGAACCTATGATGAATTAGTGTTTACAACTTTAAAATCAATGGTGATTTTAACTATGACATAGTGTGTTAGAAACTAATCGTGTAATGTAATGAAACATGTATAGAAGCATGCTAGGTGATGATTTGATTCTTGTAAGTGTAGACTCATATTAGTTTACACATACCAATTGGAAAGACCGACTTGTTAATGTTAGGTCGATTCAATGCAAGTTAATTAAAGCTAGAATTAAATTATAGCTGAGCAAACAGGCAAGTTCCCTAACCTTACTCAAATTTTTATTGAGCAAGTTCCTTGAACTTCACTCTTTGATTATGAAAGTTCTCTATTTTACATAACTTTGAATATTGTGCAAGTTGTTAAACTTCACTTGTTTTTGTGAAAGTTTCATATCCTTCTCATATCGTATTGAGCAGGTTATTGTTGAATTGAAAGTTATTCGTTTAATCTTAAACTTTATTTCTAAGCATGTTATTAAGTGGTTTAATTACTTTACAATTATTCCACATCGATATTATTGATATTCGCACTTAGTGCATTTGAGTTCGTACAAGTCTTAGACTTGAACATTATTTAAAGTTCTATATTTCTTGAACTGTGTCAGATAGAGTCTGGACCTTTGTTCGGTCAGACAAGTGTATGAAGTTTTATAAAAGCTATACAAACCAATTGATGGTAAGGATTCTTAGACTGAAAAAAACACCCCTTTTATGATAGGGTAGTACCCCAAGTATCTAATATAAGATACAAATAGCAGATTTAAATGTTATGCATATACATGGTGTACGCGAGGCTGATCCCCTCGAGTACTTATTCTTTAGCCAGTAACCATAGGGTCAATTAGCTATTGATTCCATTGGAGTGTTATAGTTCAAAGTATACTTGACTAACAGTTATTCTAAAAGCAATCATTACCTTTGCTTCTAATATTCATATTGTTGAATTCATTGTCAGATATTTTTCCATTCATCATGATATATCCTTACTGCTGTATTTAAACTTGCTGAGTAAACTTGTTGCTCATCCTTGCTATATCATGAATTATATTGCACCTAAGCCCGAGACCTCAGGGAAGGACAAGGGTAAAAGAAAGATGTAGAATAGTCGCCAGGAGCAGACTTTACTATATGCCTAGTTTAAATTACTGTTATGTAATAATAACCCTAATTATTATTTTAGGGTATGTTTGTAAGATGATATTAAGGTTATCGAATCTTGGGACTAGTAACACCTTTTGAATGAACAACGTATGTTTATTATATTCTGCATTTTAGTTATTATATGTTGTTTAGAGGTGGATGCTTGTATTTTATAATGATGACCGAATCGGGGTCAGAGGACCCGGTTTCGGGAGTGTCACAGGTTGGTATCAGAGATATAGGTTATAAACGTTAGGAATGCGAAACCTAGGTTATAACCTTAGTAGAAAACTCAAGTAGAGTATGTAAGTTGTAAGACCCCGAATTTTATGAAATGAAAGTATTCAATTTTCTTATAATTATTATTTTATTTCGTAAATGGTTAAATTGATAAAAAGTTAAAGTTAAGGGTGATATATGAAAATTTTTCAAAGTAAGCAAGTTTGATAAAATATTAGTTGTGTCGGGGAATATTCATTTTAACGAGAGAATATTAGATGACGCAGCACAATCATTAGTGGACCCCTAATGGAAGTATTGTCGTAGTTAGAAAGCTACGTAATTATCTTTTATAAAAATAACGGCGAAAGTTTTACCGTTAAACTATTGAACTACCCAATAGTAAAGTAAACGATGTCTGGCGTGGTTGCGTAGTAGAAGACACGGTATTGATTATTGATGCTTACGTAAGAAGTCACTCGGTTATACTCAATTATTGCTACGATAATTCTTTGCATCATCTCTCATATTATTGATTCAATTATTGTCACGATGATCAATCTTTTATTATTAAATCAATAATTGAGACGACAAAGTTATTCATATTATTATTTGCAATATTGACAATGTCTAGAAGTTACGCGAGGAGAGGTTTGGTCACCTAATTGCGGCATGATAAGGAGAAATCCTTATCAAAAGCCCCTCTTTCACAGGAGCGACCTAGTTGTTAAATATTGTAAGTTATAATATTAATGATGAATAAGTTCGTGTTTGATTAAAGATGAAATTGATAGTTCCATTGTGTTGGGATTATTAGTGTTAGTGGAAATCAACATTTATTTCGATAATAATTGATGTTTGGAAGTTATACTGACCAATCAGGTAATTAATCGGATAAATTAGCAATTAATTGCTATTAATTCACATGTTTATAACTATT
The DNA here is from genome assembly GCA_020205615.1 of Panax quinquefolius. NCBI lineage: Eukaryota > Viridiplantae > Streptophyta > Magnoliopsida > Apiales > Araliaceae > Panax > Panax quinquefolius. The sequence goes on along the minus strand of CM035159.1, from coordinate 86,136,328 downwards.
TTTTCACATGTGTGTACTATTGATTCACATTCATGTACTATTAGGGGAGGCTGTGCAAGATTGATAATACTTGCATGACTAAGTTAAAAATGGAGGTATAGATGGAGGTGTTATACTATAATTTGTATTTTCACATGTATAAAACTACTGATTCACATGATTGAACTATTGATTCACATGATGTACTATTAGGGGAGGTGGTGCAAGCTTGATAATACTTGCAGGACTAAATTAAAAATGAAGGAAAAGATGAAGGTATTATAATGTAATATTTGAGCCCCAAAATGTGTAATTATCGAAACTATATTTTCCTATAAATAGAAGCTCATTCTACCTTCATTCTCACCAATTCACTAAGTCTCACAAGAGCAATTATAGAGAGAAAAGCTATATAGAGAGAAGCTATAGAGAGATAGAAGAAGAGTAGTCTACCACTTCACTACTCCAGTATCCAGTCTTCTTCTGAGGTAAGGGGTATTATTTATTTCATATTCTGAAGAGATATTATTTTTCGTATTCGTATGAATATTATTTTCGATTCAATATTTGTAAGGAATATCATCTTCGTTCAATATTCGTAGGAATATTATTTTCGATTCAACGATCGTAAGGGTATTATTTATTTCATATTCGAAGAGATATTATTTTTCATATTCGTATGAATATTATTTTCGTTCAATATTCATAAAGAATATTATCTTCGTTCAATATTCGTAGGAATATTATCTTCGTTAAATATTTGTTGGAATATTATTTTCGTTCAAGGGATGTTATTTTTGTTCAATATTCGCTTGAAATAATATTTTCTTCCATACTCTGTAGTATGTAAGTAATATTATTTGGTTTCAGATTTTGAATTCTATACTCATTTTGTTGAAGTTTTGGCTTCTATACTCCATGAAATTAGTAGAATATCCTTGATATTTACACTTCATCCATTATCTTTTCATGGAAAAATTATTCTGAGCTTTCTTGATAATTATCGATCTTTTCATGACAAAATACTATTCATGAGTTACTATTCACGGGTTACTATTCACCTGGTTACTATTCACTCAAATATTATTCACTCGGGTATTCGGGGCACTTTTCATGCCGGAGTACTATTCACAAGTTACTATTCACCCAATTACTATTCACCCGAATATTATTCACTCGGGTATTTGGCCGGGGTACTATTCATAAGGTATTATTCCCAAAGTACTATTCACGGGGTACTATTTACCCAAAAAATATATTTCTTTTTTGTCCAAATTATTTTTGGTACATGAATATTATTCTTAAATTTTACTCCACAAAGCAGTATCATGTTTACAATTTGGATATTTTTAAACTCTGGATAAATTTAAAGCCTTTAATATTTATCCTTGATTTCGTTTGATTAATTTTTATATCATTGTCATCATCCTCATGCTTATATTGTGATGAAAGTCATCTTTGGCTTACGTGCATAGATGGACTATTGATTGGTATGATTATGACCAGGGATCATTCGGTATAATCATGACCCGTAATGTTACAAATGATGTGGTAAAAGTCCTCATTGGCCCGTAGTGCACTGATGGACAGTTGTTGGAATGATTATGACCAAGGATTATTTGGTATAATCATGACCATTGGTGATTACATGAATATCCTCGGCCCGTAGTGCAAGGATGATTCGATGATGTGGTTTATTTATTAAGCTGAGTCTCAACGATAAAATTGATGAAAAACTTTTTAAATCATAGAAGATAATAGATATCATGCTCAACTTGACTCTTCTAATGGATTGCTTGTTCTGCTGCAGTTAAACTTGATGTCTATTGTATTCTATCAGTTTAACACTATTGAAGGCTAATGATAATTTATTTTGCATTATCTTAGTCATAATATTTCTTACTGGGCTAGTTGAGCTCACCCTTTTGCTTTCATTGTTCTCTTCACGAAATGAGAATATAACTGGGACGAGTCGGGGAATGGAGTGATGGTCCAGGATAAGTAGCTATAGTAGTCCTCACTATTCTGTTAAATAGTGTGATAATATATGAAATGAGGACTCCATTTGAGTTTGAATACTGTCTAGAAGACAATATTCGTGTAAAAACTCTCAGCTCATGTTGTATAATTAAGTTTGTATTTGTATTCAGTACCATGTATTTGGCGACCCAAGATGGGTGATGTATACCTATTTTGGGGGCATCACAGTTGGTATCAAAGCTTAGGGATATGATCCCTGGCTGAGATGTGAGACAAGAACTAGGAGGGTAGAGCCGGGGAATTCCTTCGCTAGTATGACCTACCTAAGTTTATTTGGTATTTAATTGGTTAGTCAGAGTATAGGGATAATATGTGATATGTCAATTAACCCTTGTTTTGTGGCAAAGTGTTTGAAAATGGCATCCGAAAATGTTGAGATCAAAGAATGAAGCACATGAGACCGTTGAGTCACCAACGATCAATACCCAGGATAATGTGCAACAGGAAGACAATAATCCTCAGGTAAATAATAACACCGATCAGATGATGAACGATGAGATGTTCAGAGGCTTTATGCAATTCACGCAACATCAGGCGAGAGAGACTCATGTTCAAAATTTAGGTGGAAACACTGGCAATTCAAGGAGCTGGGACCGCCGGAGTTTTTGGGAAAGCCAGAACCACTTAAAGGCGAGACATGGATAAAGAAAATCACGAAGATTTTTGATGTCTTGGAATGCTAAGAGGAGCAAAAGGTTCCCTTCGCCACCTTTATGTTGCGTGAAGAGGTAGATTATTGGTGGGAATCTGTAAAGCGTACCCAGCCTAACGCACTCAAGATGTCTTGGGAGAAGTTCCAAGAGTTGTTCAACGACAAGTACTTTCCCAAAAGTATTCGTCACATGAAGGAGGTGGAATTCATCAAGTTAGATCAAAACAATATGACCGTGTCGCAATACGAGGCTAAATTTGCGGAGTTATCCCGGTTTGCATCCCGTTTGGTCGATAATGAGGAGCGAATGACGCAAATATTTCTAAGAGATTTGAAACCCGATATACGTCAATACCTCATTTCTCACAAACTTTGTTTATATTCAGATGTTGTGAATATGGCTCAGTTATTGGAGCGCGATAATGAGTCAGCACAACCAAAAGGCAACGACCAACAACACGATAATAATCGTATCAGTGGCAATGGTCATCGGAACAATGATAACCATCGTGGGGGAAATTATCATGCCAAGAATGGTAACCACTTCGGTGGTAATCATGGCCAAGATAATAGAAGTGGAAAATTCAAGAAGAGAAGATTTAACGATGATGGGAAGACGTCGGTAGTAGCACCAACACCAGCAACAAATTCTAAGGGAGGAGAACGATCGCCAGTTAGATGCTATAGATGCGGAGAGGAGGGACACATAAGTCTAAACTTTTCACAGCCTTCCAAGGAATGTTTTAGTTGTGGAAAAGACGGTCACATAACTTGATTTTGTCCTGTAGGGAAATCAAGTCCAGCTGGGATGGTGGCACCAAAGGCGGATACGGACAAAACAAAGTCGGTGGTTTCAAGAAGAGCGTTTTTTATGACTTCTCAAAAAGTGAGTAACCCGAACAAAGTTAGCACGGGTTAGTTAATTATAAATTCTTCTTGAAGTCTATACCTTATTAGATATTGGGTTCTACCCATTATTTTATCTCTCTCTTGCTTTGCGCTCAACATTTAAATTTGACCCAAGAGAAGTTAGACTTTGACTTATTGGTTGAAACTTCGTTAGTAGAAACCTTCGTTACCTCCACTATTTATAAATCTTGTTGATTCAAATCGACACTTTCACGTTACCTGTAAGACCCCAACTTTTATAAATAAAGATGAATTTTTCTATAAATATTATTTTGAATATTATGGAATAAATTTGATATAATGTTATAGTTGTGGGTAATATTTATAAATTTTGCAAAGTATGCAAGTTGTTATAAAATATTCGTTTGGTGGGAATATTCTTTTTGTTAGGGAATATTAATGCAATAACTCAATCATTGGTGGACCCCATAATGTAATTATTATCGGATTGAGAAAGCGACAAAAATATTTTATAAAAATAACGGCGGAGGTGTTACCAAGTTAAAACTGTTGAACTACCCGGTGGTAAAGAAATGCGATGTCTACGTGGTTGCATAGTAGCACACGGTATTGATTATTGATGCTTACGTGAGAAGTCACTCATTTATGCTTAATTATTACTCTGATAATTAACGATCGTATCTCTTATATTATTGATTGATTATTGTCACGGTATTATCATATAATATGTTATAGTATTAAATCAATAATTGAGGCGACAAGTTATAAATGATTAATAATTGTTGAAAGATTAAATATGTGTTGATGAAAAATAAAATGATTTGTGGTAAGTTTGATTATTTTATGGGGGGCTCATATGTCATCATCTAAGAGTCTCTTCGTCGATAGTAATTACCTTTGTGAATAGTAATTACCTTCGTCGATAGTATTTACCTTCGTCAATAGTAATTACCTTCGTCGATAGTAATTACCAGCCGTGAATAGTAATTACCCTTGTGAAATAGTAATTACCTTTACCGACAATCGAAGTAATTACCTTTCACATTACGTGATCGAACCACTTGTCGTTTCACATTACAAAGGTCGAACCACTTGTCGTTTCACATTCTGAGCGTCAAACCACTTTTCTTTTCACATTATTAGTCTTCAAACCACTTTCCTTTTCACACTAAGAGTGCTAAGCTAGAAATCTTCTATAAATAGAGGCCTAGTGCTTCATTATTTTCACGAATTCATTCAAGCTATAGAGAGAAAGTATAGAGAGAATAAAGAGAAAGAAGAAGAGTATTTTGTTCTTACACCTTCTTTGCATTATTCAATCTCCTACCAAAAGTAAGGGTGTTATTTTTCTTATTCATGAAGAAGAAGCTGTTGTTATTCCATTTATTATTATTACATTGGAATAACTCATATCTGTGGTTTACCCTATACTTGGTGACATTCTTCTATTATTACATTGGAACATCACATCATGTGTTTTACACGGACTGGTTAAAATCTTTATTATTACATTGGAACATCACATGCGTGTGTTTTACACCAGGACACTGGTTAAAATCTTTATTATTCTGTTGGAACATCTATATCATGTGTTTTACAGGGACTGGTTAAAATCTTTATCATTCTGTTGGAATATCCTATCGTGTGTTTTACACGGATCTGGTTCCATCTTTATTATTACATTGGAACATCCTCGGTTTGTGAATTTCACGACACGGTTCCATTATTTATTATTCTGTTGGAATAACACATGCATCATGATCTATCGCATGCATGGTGATTTCTTTTGTTATTCCATTCTTTATTATACCTAGTTGGTTAAAACTTTGACTTCTATACTCCATGAAATTAGTGGAATATCCTTGATATTTGCGTTTCATCCAAAGTATCTTTTCATGAAAATATTCTTACGATCATTCTTGAATTTTACTCTACAAAACAAGTATCATGTTGATAATTTGGACGTTAATAATTCACCGGATAAAATAATTCTTGAACTTGTTTTATTGAATTCTTATATCATTGTCATCATCCTCATGTTTATATTATGTTGAAAGTCATACGTGGCTGTAGTGCATAGATGGACTTGGTATGATTATGACCGAGAGACTATTCGGTGTAATCATGGTAGTAATGTTACAAATGATGTGATAAAAATCCTCGATGGTAGTAGTGTAGTGCATTGATGGACGATTGTTGGCATGATCATGACCATTAATGAATACACAAATATTCTTGGCCCGTAGTGCATGAATAATTGTGGTCGTGATACTAAAGAATATCCTTGGCCGTAGTGCAGGGTGATTCGATGATGTGAAATATTTATTAAAGGCGAGTCTCCGCTATAACCAGTGATGAAAAACCTTTTAAAACCTAAAAGATAGTAGACTTTATTTTCTACTTGACTCTTTTAATGGATTGCATATTCCGCTGCAGTTAAACTGGTTGTCTATTGTAATTTATCAGTTTAACATTGTTGAAGACTATTGATAATTTATTCTGCATTATCTTAGTCATAATATTTCTTACTGGGCTAGTTGAGCTCACCCTTTCTTTCACTGTTCTCTTCAGGAAATGAGAATATAGCTGGGACGAGTCGGAAAAGCAGTGATGGTCCGAAGATAGCATTAGTAGTCCTCACTATTCTGTGAAATAGTGTGATAATAATTGTAATGAGGACTCCTTTTTGAGTTTGTATAATATCTAGTAGACGATATTTGTATTTAAACTCACAGTTTATGTAGTATTGTACACGACAGTTATGTTAGTAAGTTGTATTTAAATTCTGTACCATGTAAGTGGCGACCCAAGATGGGTGATGTATACCTAATTTTGGGGGGCGTCACGGTTAATATCGAGCTTAGGATATGATCCCGGCTAAGATGTGAGAATAGTACTAGGAGGGAGAGATGGGGAATACCTTCGCTAGTATGACCTACCTAAGTTTATGTCTTTATTTTATTGGTTGGTGGGAAGATAGGGATAATTTGTTACATGTCAATTAACCTTTTGTTTTGTGGCGAGATCGAAAATGACATCTGAGAATGTTGAGAATAGCAATGGAGTGCAGGCGATCGTTGATTCACCACATATCAATAATCAGGATAATGTGCATCAGGAAGGCGACAATCCTCATGCAAACAACAACACTGACCAAATGATGAATGATCAAATGTTCAAAGGCTTTATGCAATTTATGCAATGAAAGTGAGAGCGACTCTGTCCCAAAGCGTAGGTGGAAACACGGAAAACTCTCGGCGGTCACCGCTAAACAATTCAAGGAGCTGGGACCACTTAGGAGTTTAAGGAGAGCCAAAACCACTTACGGCGGAAGCATGGATAAAGCAGATTACAAGATATTTGATGTCTTGGGATGCTCGAGAGCAAAAGGTTCCCTTCTACGCTTTTATGTTGCGCGGAGGCGGATTAATGGTGGGGAATCGGTAAAAAGCGTACTCAACTTTCTTTGATCTTGAAGATATCTTGGGAGAAGTTCCAGAGTCATTCAACGACAAATACTTTCACGAAAGTATTCGCCACATGAAGGAGGTGGAGTTTATCAAGTTAGAACAAAACAATATGGCCGTATCGCAATACGAGGCAAAATTTCTTGAGTTATCACGATTTCGTCCCACTTGGTGGATAATGAAGAAAGAATGGCGAATGTTTTTAAGAGGTTTGAAGTCGGAGATACGTCAACATCTTATTTCTCATAAAGCGTGTTTGTATTAGGATGTTGTAAATAGGGCTCGATTAGTGGAGCGCGATAAGCGGTCAACGCAACTAAAAAGAAGCGGTAGCAAAATTATAATACCGGTGAGACTAGTCATCGAAGCGGTGACAACAAGCGTGGAGGGAATCAACGGGCGGATATGGTAACCACTTGGTGGTAATCGGGGCCAAAACAATAAGAATGGACATTTTAAGAAAAGGAGATTCAACAATGATGGAAAGAGCGTCAAGACACCTGGCACCCGTTGTTAAGGAAGCGAGAAAGACCACCTATCATATGCTTCAAATGCGGAGGAGAGGACACATCGGTCAAGCTGCGCCATCGTCAGTCAAAGCATGTTATAATTGTGGAAGAGAAGGTCACTTGGCTCGATTTTGTGTTTTACAAAGACAAATTCAACTAGGATGGAGGCACCAAAGGTAGTCCGGAAAAAGTCAAAGCCAGTAGTCTGAGGAGGCGTTTGTTGTGACCTCCCAGGAGAGCAAGGAACCCGAATGAGGTCATCACGGTAAGCTTATCATAAACTCTAATGAAGTCTATAATTTATTTGATACCGGTTCTACCCATTCTTTTATTTCTCCTACTTGCGCTCATCGATTAAATTTGACTCCGGAGAAATTAGACTTTGACTTATCTGTGGAAACTCCGTTGGGAGAAACCTTCATTACATCCACTATTTATAAGTCTTGTTTGGTTCAAATCGGTACCCTCACATTACACGTCGATCTTATTTCATTAAAAATACTTGCATTTGGCGTGATTCTAGGGATTGATTGGTTAACTACTTGTCATGCAAAAATTGATTGTTTTCGTAAGGTTGTTAGCTTTCATATTCCTAATCAACCTATTATGCGAATTCAAACGACCAAACCATTAAAATCAATCACGGTCATATCTCAAGCCATAAAGCTATTCGTTTATTAAAAAGCGGATGTCAAGCTTTCTTAGCTCATGTCACTGATTTAAACAAAAATACGTCGGTTTTGAGCGATATTTCTATTGTTAATAAATTTCTGACGTATTCCCAGAAGAACTTCTGGCCTACCCCAAAGCGTGAAATTGAATTTTGTATCGACCTTAAACCCGAGTACAAAACCTATTTCCAAAGCCCCATATCGAATGGCTCTATTGAACTTGAGGAGTTAAAGACCCAACTACGAGAATTGTTAGACATTGGCTTTATTCGTCCCTAGTACTTCTCCTTGGGGTGCTCTGTTCTATTCGTGAAGAAGAAAGATGGGAGTATGCGACTTTGTATTGATTATCGGGAGTTGAATCATGTCACCATCAAAAATAGGTATCCATTGCCACGTATTGATGACTGTTTGACCCGGTTGCAAGGAGCCAAATTCTTTTCAAAGATAGATCTTCGTTAGGATATCACCAATTGAAGATTAGAGCCGTGACATTCCAAAGGCGGCTTTTAGAACTCGATGCGGGCATTATGAATTCCTAGTCATGTCCTTTGGATTGACTAATGCTCCCTTTGCCTTCATGGATATGATGAACCGAGTATTCAAGGAATATTTAGATCACTTTGTGGTCGTCTTTATTGATGACATCCTTATTTATTCCAAAAGCCGTGAAGATCATGAACAACACTTGAGGTCGACACTCCAAAAGCTTCGTGAATATAAGCTTTATGCCAAGTTGAAGAAGTGCGAGTTACGGCTTGAAGAAGTAGCATTCCTTGGGCACGTGGTATCAAGTCATGGAATATCTGTTGACCCAAAGAAAGATTGAAGCTATTCAAAGTGGGAACAACCTAAATTAGTGATGAAAAGTCACGTAGCTTTCTCGGTTTAAGTGGTTATTATCGGAGATTCGTGGAAGGATTTTCTCGAATCGCTACTCCATCGATTTCAGTTGACTCGAAAAGATACAAAGTTCGGTTGGAGCGAAGAATGTGAGACGAGTTTTCAAGAACTCAAGAGGAGACTTATTTCAAGACTGTTACGACAATACCATCCGGCTCGGACGGATTTGTCATCTATCTGAGTGATGCTTGAGGCAAAGGGTTGGGATGTGTTCTCATGCAACATGAAAAAGTTATAGCCTTTATGCCTCGCGACAACTCAAAGAATATGAGAGGAATTATCCTACTCATGATCTAGAGTTAGCATTTGTTATCTTTTGCACTTAAAATTTGGAGGCATTACTTGTATGGGGAGAAAGTGGAGATCTTTACGGATCATAAAAGCCTCAAATATTTCTTCACTCAAAAGGAACTCAACATGCGACAATGGCGTTGGCTTGAAGCTGTTGAAAGATTATGATCATACCATCAATACCATCCACGAAAAGCAAAGCGTGGTGGTACGCATTGAGTAGAAAATCATATGCAAGAAATGAGTGCGATATTGTCGTATAAAGGCCCATTTTGTGTGACTTGCAAAGGATGGAGATAGAGTTAAAGACTCGGGACGCATGTGATGATAGCGAGTATCTGAGTAGAACCGACTTTAATCGATAAAGTTAAAGTTGCTCAAGCTACGGACACTGGAGTCGATGCGTATGAGGAAGAAAGTGTAAGAAGGTGCTATCTTAGGAAGCAAGAATCGATGAAGAAGGAATACTTGAGTCAACTCCGGACTTTGTGTTCCTAACGACCACGATTTAAAGTATAATATCATGATGGAGGCGCATGACACACCATTTGCAATCCATCACAGGAGTACCAAAATGTATCATGATATTAAATCATACATTTTGGTGGAGCAATATGAAGAGAGAGATAGATAAGCGTTGTTTATCTCAAGGTGTCTAACTTGTCAATGAGTTAAAGCGGAGCATCAAGTACCAAAAGGTCCATTGCAACCACTTGAAATTCGAGAATGGAAGTGGGAGCACATTACCATGGATTTCGTTCTCGGTCTTCCTAAGGTTTCTCAAGGCATTGATGCGATTTGGGTCATTGTTGATAGATTGACCAAATCCGCTCATTTCTTACCGATATCTGAAAAACTTATACACTTGAACGTCTTGCTCGTATGTACATAAGCGAGATTGTAAGGCTGCATGGTATGGCGGTATCCATAGTTTCGATCGATCGAGACCCAAGATTCACTTCACGATTTTGGGTTAGTTTGCAAAAAGCTATGAGCACAGACTTACGATTTAGCTTTCAAGCATATCATCCTCGAGCGGATTTTGACGATCGGAGAGGACTATTCAAACTCTTGAAGATCTATTAAGACTACGTGTCCTTGATTTCAAGGGAGTTGGGACAAGTTCTTACCATTGGTGGAGTTTTCCTACAACAATAGTTATCAAGCAAGTATTGGCATGGCTCCATTCGAGCGTTGTATGGAAGAAAGTGTCGTTCTCCAAAGTATTTGGGATGAGGTGGGTGAAGCAAGCGTTGTTGGGGACCGGAGTTGGTACGTATGACTACGAAAAAGATTCAAACGATCCGACAACGTATAAAAACCTCACAAAATCGACAAAAGAGTTATGCTGATCTTCATCGAAAGGACGTGGAATTCGATATAGGAGATCATGTGTTATTAAGAGTTGCTCCATGGAAAGGAGTTACAAGATTTGGAAAGAGAGGAAAACTCAATCCTCGATTCATCGGTCCATTTTTAATCCTCGATCGAGTAGGAACTGTGGCCTATAGACTCGCTCTACCGCCAAGTATGTCTCGTGTTCATAACGTTTTTCACATATCCATGTTACGTAAATATGTGAAAGACCCGAACCATATTATTGAGTTAGAACCGGACGAAATAGCGGAAGATTTGACGTATGAAGAGGTTCCTGTTCAAATTTTGGATAAGAAGGAACATATTCTACGCTCCAAGGTTATACCTCAAGTCAAAGTTTTGTGGAGGAACCACGATGTTGAGGAAATGACTTGGGAGTTAGAATCTGAAATGAAATCAAGGTATCCTTATCTCTTGACATACCAGTGCACGTACCCTAATTTCGAGGGAGAAATTTCATAAGAAGGGAGGTTGTAAGACCCCAACTTTTATAAATAAAGATGAATTTTCTATAAATATTATTTTTGAATATTATGGAATAAATTTGATATAATGTTATAGTTGTGGGTAATATTTATAAATTTTGCAAAGTATGCAAGTTGTTATAAAATATTCGTTTGGTCGGGGAATATTCTTTTTGTTAGGGAATATTAAATACAACTACTCAATCATTGGTGGACCCCACAATGTAATTATTGTCGGATTGAGAAAAGCGACAAAAATATTTTATAAAAATAACGGCGGAGGTGTTACCGTTAAAAGCTGTTGAACTACCCGGTGGTAAAAGTACGATGTCTGGCGTGGTTGCATAGTAGCACACGGTATTGATTATTGATGCTTACGTGAGAAGTCACTCGACTATGCTTAATTATTACTCTGATAATTCTTTGCGATCATATCTCTTATATTATTGATTCAATTATTGTCACAAAGATTATCATCGTATAATATGTTATAGTATTAAATCAATAATTGAGGACGACAAGTTATAAATGATTAATAATTGTTGAAAGATTAAATATGTGTTGATGAAAAATAAAATGATTTGTGGTAAGTTTGATTATTTTATGGGGGCTCATATGTCATCATCTAAGAGTCTCTTAAATCAATAGTAATTACCTTTGTGAATAGTAATTACCTTCGTCAATAGTATTTACCTTCGTCAATAGTAATTACCTTCGTCAATAGTAATTACCCTTGTGAATAGTAATTACCTTCGTCAATAGTAATTACCTTTACCAGACGTCGAACCACTTGTCGTTTCACATTACAGGCATCGAACCACTTGTCGTTTCACATTACAGGCGTCGAACCACTTGTCGTTTCACATTACAGGCGTCAAACCACTTTTCTTTTCACATTATTAGTCGTCAAACCACTTGCCTTTTCACACGGCAGGTGCTAAGCTAGAAATCTTCTATAAATAGAGGCCTAGTGCTTCATTATTTTTCACGAATTCATTCAAGCTATAGAGAGAGAAAGTATAGAGAGAATAAGAGAGAAAGAAGAAGAGTATTTTGTTACTACCTTTACTGCGATATTCAATCTCCTACCAAAAGTAAGGGGTGTTATTCTTTCTTATTCATGAAGAGAAGCTGTTGTTATTCCATTTATTATTATTACATTGGAATAACTTTGTATCATGTGGTTTACCCTATACTTGGTGACATTCTTCTATTATTACATTTGGAACATCACATGCGTGTGTTTTACAGGACTGGTTAAAATCTTTATTATTACATTGGAACATCACATGCGTGTGTTTTACACAGGCACAGTTAAAATCTTTATCATTACATTGTAATATCCTATCATGTGTTTTACACGGATCTGGTTCCATCTTTATTATTACATTGGAACATCTTGCTTGGGTGTGAATTTCACACGACTGGTTCCGTTATTTATTATTCATTGGAATAACACATGCATGCGATTCTATCGCATGCATGGTGATTTCTTTTGTTATTCCATTCTTTATTATACCCAGTTGGTTAAAACTTTGACTTCTATACTCCATGAAATTAGTGGAATATCCTTGATATTTGCGTTTCATCCAAATATCTTTTCATGAAAATATTCTTACGATCATTCTTGAATTTTACTCTACAAAAGCAGTATCATGTTGATAATTTGGACGTTAATAATTCTGGATAAAATAATTCTTGAACTTGTTTTATTGAATTCTTATATCATTGTCATCATCCTCATGTTTATATTATGTTGAAAGTCATCGTGGCTGTAGTGCATAGATGGACTTGGTATGATTATGACGAGAGACTATTCGATGTAATCATGGTAGTAATGTTACAAATGATGTGATAAAATCCTCGATGGTAGTAGTGCATTGATGGACGATTGTTGGCATAATCATGACCATTAATGAATACACAAATATTCTTGGCCCGTAGTGCATGAATAATTGTGGTCGTGATACTAAAGAATATCCTTGGTAGTAGTGCGGGGTGATTCGATGATGTGAAATATTTATTAAAATTTGAGTCTCAATTTATACTTGATGATGAAAAACCTTTTAAAACCTAAAAGATAGTAGACTTTATTTTCTACTTGACTCTTTTAATGGATCAGATATTCGGCTGCAGATTAAACTGGTTGTCTATTGTAATTTATCGGTTTAACATTGTTGAAGACTATTGATAATTTATTACGCATTATCTTAGTCATAATATTTCTTCTTGGGCTAGTTGAGCTCACCCTTTCTTTCTTTGTTCTCTTTGAAATGAGAATATAAATTTGGGACGAGTCGGGAAAAGGAGTAATGGTCACGAAGATAGCATTAGTAGTCCTCACTATTCTGTGAAATAGTGTGATAATAATTGTAATGAGGACTCCTTTTTGAGTTTGTATAATATCTAGTAGACGATATTTGTATTTAAACTCACAGTTTATGTCATATTGTACACGACAGTTATGTTAGTAAGTTGTATTTAAATTCTGTACCATGTAAGTGGCGACCCAAGATGGGTGATGTATACCTAATTTTGGGGGCGTCACATTACCTGTAGATCTTATCTCTTTGAAAATACTTGCCCTTGATGTGATTTTAGGAATTGGGTAGTTAACTACTCATCATGCCAAAATTAATTATTTTCGTAAGGTTGTTAGATTTCATATTCCTAACCAACCTGTTATGCGAATTCAAGCAACCAAACCACTAAAGTCAATCACTGTTATATTAAGCCATAAGTAAAGAGCCTTGAGCCTTTCACTGGTGACTTCCTTGTATGGAATGCACCAAAGCCAGACTTTCTGTAGTGGAAGCCGTGAATAACGGTGGCAAGTTGATAGGTATCAATGTGACATACTATCCAAGTCTTGGGATGAGAGTCATAGTTTTTTTTTCTCTATCGTTAATGAATTTCCTAACGTATTCCTGAAGACTTCCTGGCCTACCCCTAGAGCGTGAAATCGAATTTTGTATTGACCCCAGTACAAAACCCATTTCTTCAACCCTTAAATATTTCTTCAACCAAAACGAACGTATAATGCGCCAAAGATGTTGGCTCGAGCTGTTGAAGGTTATGACTATACCATTCAATATCATCGTGGAAGAGCGAACGTGGTAGCTGACGCGTTGAGTAGAAGATCGTATGCGTTTACGAGTGCGATATTGTTAACACAAAGACCCATTTCGTATGACTTACAAATGATAAAGATAGAGTTAAATACTCTAAGGACCCACGTGATGATGTCAAATAATACAAGTAGAATTGACGTTAACTGATGAAGTTAAAACCGCTCAAGCTACACACCCGGAGCTGATGAATGTGAAGAAGAAGGTTCAAGAGGGCGTTATTATTGAAGCTAGAATCGGCGAAGAGAGGAAATTTCAACCCTTGATTTTATTGGTCTATTTGAAATCCTCGATCAAGTAGGAACTGTGACCCATAGACTTGCCTTATCGCTAAGTATGTCACGTGTTCATAATGTTTTTTTTACGTATCGATGTTACGTAAATATGTGGACGACTCGAACCACATTATTAAATTAGAACCGGACGAGATAGCGGAAGATTTAACGTATGAAGAGGTATTTGTTAAAATCTTGGATAAGAAGGAATATATTGAACGCTCAAAGGTTATACCTCAAGAGTTAGAATCTGACGAGGTATCCTCACCTCTTTGGCATACCAGGTACGTACGTAAATTTTGAGGGCGAAATTTCATAAGGAGAGGAGATTATAAGACCCCAAATTTTATGAAATGAAAGTATTCAATTTTCTTATAATTATTATTTTATTTCGTAAATGGTTAAATTGATAAAAGGTTAAAGTAAAGGGTGATATGTGAAAATTTTGCAAAGTAAGCAAGTTGATATAAAATATTCGTTGTGTCGGGGAATATTCGTTTTAACAAGGAATATTCGTACGACGACACAATCATTGGTGGACCCCACAACGGAAGTATTGTCGTAGTTAGAAAACGACAGAATTATCTTTTTATAAAAATAACGGCGAAAGTTTTACCGTTAAAACTGTTGAACTACCCGGTAGTAAAAAATACGATGTCTGCGTGGTTGCATAGTAGTACCACGGTATTGATTATTGATGCTTACGTAAGAAGTCACTCGGTTATACTCAATTATCGCTACTAATGAATTGTTGCATCATATCTCTTATATTATTGATTCAATTATTGTCACGCGATATCGATATTTTATTATTAAATCAATAATTGAGGCGAAAAAGTTATTCATATTATTATTAGCAATATTGATAATGTCTAGAAGTTACATCGAGGAGAGGTTTGGTCACCTAATTGCGCGCGTGATAAGGAGAAATCCTTATTGGAAAGCCCCTCTCTTTCTGAGGAACGACACGGTTGTTAAATATTGTGAGTTATAATATTAATGATGAATAAGTTTCGTGTTGATTAAAGATGAATTTGATAGTTCCATTGTGTTGGGATTATTAGTGTTAGTGGAAATCGATATTTATTTTGATAATAATTAATGTCCGGAAGTTATCTTGACGATCGGGTAATTGTCGGATAAATTAGCAATTAATTTCTATTAATTCACATGTTTATAACTATTTGTTCACATGTGTGTACTATTGGTTCACATTCATGTACTATTAGGGGAGGTGGTACAAGATTGATAATACTTGCATGACTAAGTTAAAAATGGAGGTATAGATGGAGGTACTATACTGTAATTCGTATTTTCACATGTATAGAACTATTGATTCACATGATGTACTATTAGGGGAGGCGGTGCAAGCTTGATAATACTTGCAGGACTAAATTAAAAATGAAGGAAAAGATGAAGGTATTATACTATAATATTTCAAGTCCCAGAACGTGCAATTATCAAAACTATATTTTTCTATAAATAGAAGCTCATTCTACCTTCATTCTCACCAATTCACTAAGTCTCACAAGAGCAATTATAGAGAGAAGCTATAGAGAGATAGAAGAAGAGTAGTCTGCTACTTCACTACTCCAGTATCCACTCTTCTTTTTAGGTAAGGGGTATTATTTATTTCATATTCTGAAGAGATATTATTTTTCGTATTTGTATGAATATTATTTTCTTTCAATATTCGTAAGGAATATCATCTTCGTTCAATATTCGTAGGAATATTATTTTTGTTCAACAGTCGTAAGGGGTATTATTTATTTCATATTCTGAAGAGATATTATTTTTCGTGTTCATATGAATATTATTTTTGTTCAATATTTATAAAGAATATTATCTTCATTCAATATTCGTAGGAATATTATCTTCGTTAAATATTTGTTGGAATATTATTTATGTTCAAGGGATGTTATTTTTTTTCAATATTTGCTTGAAATAATATTTTCTTCCATACTCTATAGTATGTAAGTAATATTATTTCGTTTCAGATTTTGAATTCTATACTCATTTTGTTGAAGTTTTGGCTTCTATACTCCATGAAATTAGTAGAATATCCTTGATATTTACGCTTCATCCAGTATCTTTTCATGGAAATATTATTCTGAGCTTTCTTGATAATTATCGATCTTTTCATGACGGAATACTATTCATGAGTTACTATTCATAGGTTACTATTCACCCGGTTACTATTCACTCAAATATTATTCACTCAGGTATTCGGGGTACTTTTCATGCTGGAGTACTATTCACAAGTTACTATTCATGGGTTACTATTCACCCAATTACTATTCACTCGGGTATTTGGCCGGGGTACTATTCCCGAAGTACTATTCACGGGGTACTATTTACCTAGAAAATATATTTCTTTTCTGTCCAAATTATTTTTGGTACATGAATATTATTCTTGAATTTTACTCCATAAAGCAGTATCATGTTGACAATTTGGATATTTTTAAACTCTGGATAAATTTAAAGTCTTTAATATTTATCCTTGATTTCGTTTGATTTTATTTCGTTTAATTAATGTTTATATCATTGTCATCATCCTCATGCTTATATTATGATGAAAGTCATCTTTGGCTTACGTGCATAGATGGACTGTTGATTGGTATGATTATGACCAGGGATCATTCGGTATAATCATGACCCGTAATGTTACAAATGATGTGGTAAAAGTCCGCATTGGCCCGTAGTGCATTGATGGATAGTTGTTGGAATGATTATGACTAGGGATTATTCGGTATAATCATGACCATTGGTAATTACATGAATATCCTTGGCCCGTAGTGCAAGGATGATTCGATGATGTGGTTTATTTATTAAGCTGAGTCTCAGCGATAAAATTGATGAAAAACTTTTTAAATCATAGAAGATAGTAGATATCATGCTCTACTTGACTCTTCTAATGGATTGCTTATTCCGCTGCAGTTAAACTTGATGTCTATTATATTCTATCAGTTTAACACTATTGAAGGCTAATGATAATTTATTATGCATTATCATAGTCATAATATTTCTTACTGGGCTAGTTGAGCTCACCATTTTGCTTTCATTGTTCTCTTCAGGAAATGAGAATATAGCTGGGACGAGTCGGGGAATGGAGTGATGGTCCAGGATAAGTGGATGTAGTAGTCCTTTTTATTTTGTTAAATAGTGTGATAATAAATGTAATGAGGACTCCATTTGAGTTTGAATACTGTCTAAAAAACAATATTCGTGTAAAAACTCCCAGCCCATGTTGTATAATTAAGTTTGTATTTGTATTCAGTACCATGTATTTGGCGACCCAAGATGGGTGATGTATACCTATTTTGGGGGCATCACATAAGTGATGGGTTAAGGAAATCCATCGAGTTTTATTGTGATACTGAAGTTGTTTATTTAAATCAAAAATGATTAATAGACGTCTTAAACTTCGTAATGCGCTAACATGGATAACATATCACATAAAGCCTAATAGTTTTCTTCCTTTCCTCAGATCCTGCAGCTAAGGAGACTACTGCGAAGCCAGAGGGAGGAAGGATCTGTTAACAATGGTGGAGGGGAAAATGTTGATCCGATGCAGAACTTTGTTAACTTGTTAACTAAGGCAATGCAAAACAGACCCCCACCAGCAGCAGGGCAGCCAGGACAACACTTGGCTAGATTTAAGGACTTTAAATTAGTAGGACCACCAGAGTTCTGGGGAACCTTGGACCCAATTGAAGCCCAGACATGGATAGAAGAAATGGAGAAGGTGTTTGAGGTCGCACAAGTGGCTGAGGTACAGAAGACGAGTTTTTCTACTTTCATGATGAAGGGCGAAGCTAATTATTGGTGGAAAGCCAATAAGGGACGAGCAGACGAAGGAGTTATTCCTTGGGACAGATTTAAGGAGCTATTCCTTGAGAATTACTTCTCAGAGAATATGTAACATGATATGGAAGTTAAGTTTCTGGAACTGAAGCAAGGTAGTATGTCTGTCGCAGACTACACGACAAGATTTAACGAGTTAGCCCGATTTTCTCTGCATCAGGTTGACACGGAGGCCAGGAAGGCAAGGAGGTTCGAATTAGGACTGAAACCATGGGTACAGAAAGCAGTGGCTGTATTGAAGATTAAGACTTACTCTGATCTATTGGAAAGGGCTATCATTGCCGAAGGAGGCAATGAAGCCATCGCTCGATTCAAACAAAAAAAGAAGATCGATCAGGAAGGACAAAAGGGGGGAAGCAGCGGAGGAAGCAACCTCAACAAGAGTAAATGGACGGAAAGTCAATCCTCTGGAGGTAATAAGTCCAGGGGAGAGGGCAAGAAAAGTATGAAGTGCAACAACTGTGGGAGGAATCATTCAGGGGAATGCATGAAGGGAAAGACTGTTTGTTATCGTTGCGGACAACCGGGGCACATGGCTCCTCAGTGTCCAAATAAGCAGAAGGGAGGATGTTTCTCGTGTGGAGCCACATACCATTAAATTAAGGACTGCCCGAAGAGAAAGGGAGATGCAGCTAGCGACAACCGCAATAATAACAACAATGGGCTAAACATTTGAGGGCCATCCAGTCAAGCCAACAGACCAACGGCATGAACGTTCAACATGACCATACAGGATGCGGTGGAATCTAAGGACGTGGTGTTAGGTATCATTCCAATCAATGATATAGATGCATACGTGTTATTTGATTCAGGTGCTACATGCTCTTTTGTTTCTGAAGAATCTGCTAAACAGTTAGACTTACCCCGTGAGAGATTAGAACACCCTATGAACGTAGAAGTAGCGAACAAGGAAATTATTCTCGTAGAATACATTCATAGGAATTGTTATGCCGAATTGCAAGGATTTAAGCTCAAAGTGGATTTGATACCGATTTGTTTGGGGGAGTTCAATGTAATCCTTGGGATGGATTGGTTATCGGTTCACAGAGTAGTTATAAACTGTAAGAAGAAGTGTGCACACCTTAAGACTCCGAATAAGTCAAAGGTGGTATTTTATGGTAGTAAATCGCCGAGAAAATCTCATTGTCTGACAATGGTGCAAGCGGAGATTTCTTAGGAAAGGTTGTATAGGTTATTTGGCTCACGTTGTTGATACTCGACAAGTCGAGGGTGAACAAAGTTAGATACCTATTGTAAGGGATTTCGTTGATGTCTTCCCAGATGAGATTCCGGGATTGCCACCAGATAGAGAGATTGAGTTTGTTATTGATTTGGCACCGGGGATAGCACCGGTATACAAAATGTCGTATTGTATGGAACCAGTAGAGATGAAAGAACTGATGGCTCAATTACAAGAGTTGTTAGATAAGGGATACATTCGACCGAGCGTATCACCGTGGGGAGCACCAATCTTATTCATAAAGAAGAAAGATGGGTCGCTATGACTTTGTATCGACTACCGAGAGTTGAATAAGGTCACCATTAAAAACAAGTACCTGTTGCCCAGGATAGACGATTTGTTTAATCAGTTGAAGGGGGAAAAGTACTTTTCAAAGATTGACTTGAGGACCGGTTATCACCAACTAAAAGTGAGGCCGGAGGACATTCCAAAGACGACATTTAGGACTCGGTATGGACACTTTGAGTTTCTAGTAATGTCATTTGGATTGACGAATGCACCAGCAACATTTATGGATTTGATGAACAAAGTGTTCAAACAGTATTTGGATAAGTTTGTTGTCGTATTCATCGATGACATTCTAGTGTATTCAGAGACGGAAGAAGAACACGCTGAGCATCTTCGAATAGTGTTGGAGACATTAAGGAGGGAGAAGCTGTATGCAAAATTCTCCAAGTGTGAGTTTTGGTTGCAGAGAATGCAGTTTTTGGGGCACGTTATCGATAAGGATGGTGTTTCGGTGGATCCAGCGAAGGTAGAAGTGGTTATCAATTGGGAGCAGCCAAAGATGCTGACTAAAATCAGGAGTTTCTTAGGATTGGCGGGATACTATCGAAGGTTTATTCGGGATTTTTCAAAATTAGCATCGCCATTGACCAATCTTACCAGAAAAACAACTAAGTTCATTTGGACAGAGAAGTGTGAAGAAAGTTTCTTGGAGTTGAAGAAGAGGCTTATTCGAGCATCTGTGTTGGCTTTATCGGACAACACGGGAGGATTTGTAGTGAATAGTGATGCGTCACACAAGGGTCTTGGCTGTGTACTGATGCAACACGGTAGGGACATTGCGTATGTTTCACATCAACTGAAAGATTATGAGAAGGGATATCTGACTCGTGACCTGGAGTTAGCAGCAGTAGTTTTTGCCTTGAAGATTTGGAGGCATTATTTGTATGGTGAGAAGTGTGAGATATATATGGATCACAAAAGTTTGAAGTATATCTTCACGCAGAAAGAGTTAAACATGAGGCAGCATCGATGGCGAAAATTAATCATAGATTATAATTGTGAGATTCTATACCATCCAGGTAAAGCAAATGTAGTGGCAGATGCCTTGAGCAGAAAGGGCAGAGAGAAGTTATTGAAGCTGACCATTCAAGAAGAATTGGTTAAATATTTTGAACGACTAGACTTAGAGATTAAGTATCCGATGGAGACCAACGAACAATTATTTACAGTGACAACGAGCCCAACTTTATTGGATAAAGTTAAAGAAGCACAAGAAAAGGATGAAGATTGCAATAACATCAAGAAGCGATTGACTGAAGGTGATGAATTGAAATTTAAGATTAATAGCACTAGACTGCTAAGATTTGAAGGAAGAATTTGGGTACCGTTAGTACCAGAACTAAGAGAAGAGATTTTGCAAGAAGCACACAGTACGAGATACTCGATACACCTAGGAAGCACGAAGATGTACCAAGATTTGCATCACCACTTCTGGTGGCCAAACATGAAGATAGAGGTTGTAGAATGCGTAAGTAGATGTCTAACTTATCAGAGAGTCAAGGCAGAGCACCAACGACCAAGCGGGTTATTACAACCATTAGAGATTCCAGAATGGAAATGGGAACACATCACAATGGACTTTGTGGTGGGACTTCCGACAATGCAGAAAGGACACGATGCCATATGGGTGATTGTAGATCGTCTTATTAAGTCAGCTCACTTTTTGCTGATTAAGATCAAGTATAGTTTGGACCAGTTAGCCAAATTATATGTCAAGGAAATTATCTCGAGGCATGGGGTGCTCGTATCTATTGTATCAGATAGAGATCCGCGATTCAGATCAAACTTCTAGAAGAGTCTTCAAGAAAGAATGGGGACACAACTACGAATAAGTACCGCGTATCATCCGTAGACCGATGGACAAAGCGAGAGAACGATTTAAACACTTGAAGACATGCTCCAAGCTTGTGTGATGGACTTCAAGGGAAGTTGGGAGGATTACCTTCCATTAGTAGAGTTCGAGTATAACAATAGTTATCACGCCAGTATTGGAATGCCGCCATATGAAGCACTGTATGGGAGGAAATGTAGAACGCCCTTATGTTGGGATGAAGTTGGAGAACGTGGACTGTTGGGACCAGAGTTGGTATAACAGATGGTAGAAATCATCAAGGTGATAAGAGCCCGACTAGTAGCAGCTCAAGATCTCCAAAAGAAGTATGCGGACTTACATCACAAGAAGAATGATTTTGAATTAGGAAGCTATGCATTTCTGAAAGTATCTCCCTGGAAAGGGAAGATTCATTTTAGGAAGAAGGGCAAGTTGAGCCCTAGGTTCATGGGGAGATTCGAGATTACGAGACGAGTCGATGAAGTGGCATCGAGGTGGCGTTACCTCACGAACTTGAGCACATTCTGGCGTGTTTCATGTGTGTCGATATTACTACCAGTATAAACCAGACTACAAGCACGTTATCTCCTATGAACCAATCCAAGTCGAGAAAGACTTATCATATAAGGAAGTTCCTATCCAAATACTAGATAGGAAGGAACAGAAGCTGAGGAATAAAATCATCCATTCCGTTAAGATTCTCTGGAGAAATCACGCAGTCGAAGAAGCTACGTGGGAACTAGAAGAGAAAATAAGAGCGAATTATCCGTTTTTATTTGAGTAGCCTTATTTTTATAATTTCGAGGACGAAATTTTTATAAGAGGGGAGGGATGTAATGACCGTGAATTTTTAAAACTCTTTATTAATTAAATATGTGATTTAATTTTAATAAGTTGGTTTTGTGAGTCTATTTAAACCTTATGTGGTTATGTGAAATTATGAAATGATTAAAGGGAGTCACTAATAGTTTATTTCAATTGGTGGACTAACCCAGAGACTTTAATATCAAAGGATTGATAGGATTATTAATAATTAAATATTCAATTTATTTGAATATAGTGGCAGGATTTGAACATATTGATTAATTGCAAATATGGGTAATTAATTGATAACGTGTTAATTAATAATTATTGTAACGCCCCCAAAATCGAGACAATTTCTCTCCCCGATCTTGTGCGTTAATATTATCTTGTTCTAGCTTTAGAACATTATTTAATGTGAAAATAGCTAAAAATGCGGAATAAATTTTTTTCTTTGTTTTAATTCATTCCCTGAATCGCAACCTTTACAATTCTTCTTTATACTAGAATCATATTTATTATATCATTTGTATAATCTGTGTAAATGTATTAAAAGCTTAAGTCTCAATACTTCATATCTTTTCTATCGATGATTCATTTATTTTAGAATCATATCTATTCTCATTTTAGAATAAACATTCTTTATCCATTCAACATTTTAAACTGTACATAACTGCCAATTACATTTGACAAAACTATCAATCATAGATTTATACCATTTCTAATTCAAAGAAATGTATTCATTTTGCACATCGTTCAATCTTCATCATCCGTATAGCAAGTAATATTGCCTAACATCATTAACCTGCAAAAAGTTTATGTTTGCAAGATTGAGCTCAACAGCCCAGCAAATTTAACAGTCTATCATGTTTCGCATAGCACACAATTCCATATGCACTATATTTCCTTTATTATGCATATCTGCATGCAACATATATTCTTTACTATGCATATCCTACATGCAACAATAATTCCTTACAAAGCATACATTCATGCATTATATATTTCTAATTTATCGAGTTACTTCATACAACATGTGTTATCACATATCACTTATAAATTGAGTTCCATAACCCAATTAACTTAGTCATATTTTGACTTTAACAATTTATAAAGCATAGTATGAAACTCACCACATAATCACATTTAATCCAGAAACATAATAGAACTGAAAAACTTGCCTTGATTGGAGATTACCACAAAATTTAACTTAGAATTTCTCCACAATTCCTACAGAATTATATTTACATGCACACACATATTAGATAATTGAATATATTACAAAACATGCATGTATATTCATCAATAATAATGATTAGTTTTATACAAACTAATATTATTTATTCTTACTCAAAATGAACATTAGTTTATTTAGAAACTTAATTCATTTTACCCTTTTTAAACCAAATAAAGGTCCCTCACATTTTAGTATATAAATATCTTAAACTTTGAAGCTTCAATCATTTATATTCCATTTTAGGAATATCTTATGTCTTTATTCATTAATTCGGGACTTAAACATCTAATAAATAGCTTTTATATTAAAATTCAATTTACTATATTATTTCTTTAATATAAATAATTTTTTATATTATTATTTTGCCGACTCATGAGTCAACTCGGACCATCATCTCATTTATAAACATTCTATCCCGCTAACACGCTTACTACATTTTTTTGTTTTGCAAATATTCACATTTTCACTATATATATATATTTATATATCAAGTATATATAAATCTTGGCTCAAAACTCTATTTTGATCCCCACAAGTCTTCATTGCATCACTTTTATGATTATTACAACTTTTTAATGGTTTCATACTTTTCGTTTCGTTATAAAACCATTTTTCATGTCCATTCCGGCTTACATTCGCTTAAATATGCAAATTCATATTTATATAATATTTTTATTGCATTATTTATGTCCGAAAAGAAGTTTCATGACGTAAAATATCACATACAGTCAAAGCTCTTCTCTTGGAACTTTATTAGATATAATATTGTCTTAAATTTAGCCTAGACACACTTTCGAACGACGAATGTCAAAACAGCCCATCATGACTACATTCGGCGTCGCCCAAATTGTAGTTCTGACAAGCATGTTCGCCTATTTTTAATTCTTAAACCATTAATCGAATCGTGACAAATTTCTAGTATGTTATAGACCTTATGACATAGTACATTTAAAAATTTTCTAAACGCGAAAACAAGTTACGAACATTGATCAAAACAGCTCTCAAAAAGCCCCGCCAAGGCGCTGTGACCTGGTAGACGGCGGCTGCACAAGACATGGCGGCCGTATTGGCACTTACTGTCATGGCTGCCAGATAATGAATGAGCCACTTTGCGATTTTCTCACGCCTTGCTCGCTTATCAAAAAATTCCCAAATTTTAGTATGTTTTTCATATCATATGAGACTATTTTTAAAAAATATGAAACCCCCATTTCGGGTTCATTAGGAAGCCCAAATAGAGCGCCAAAAGTGTACATTCATAACATTTTTTTTTTTTCACTTTCATTTCGGCTTTCACCCCTCTCGCTAAAACAGTCATAACTTTTTCGTTTCAAAGCATTTTTTAGCGATTCTTGAGCCCACGCAAAGCTAACTTCCGGGACTACAACTTTTATTGTTTGACCATTTCTAAATTCAAAACACAGAGTTCCAGAAATTCGGTGTAAAGGGACTGACCCGATTTGGTTAGACAGTTTTGACGCGACTACTTTGAACGGTCATAACTCTTTGCTCCGAAGTCGGAATTAGTCCGTTTCGGAGTCTATGGAAAGCTTATTTAGTGTTCTATAACATACCAAAAGTCCAGAAGTTTCTGAACATCCTTGATAACCCCGAAGTTTCATTTTAGGGGCAGCAGTCCACTAGTTTTTCTTAGTTTTAACATGTTTTACCAAAACATTCACTATAAATTCGTTTGAGCTCATTTTTACTTCGTTCCAATTGGGTTATTTTCATAACTCATAGGATTACAACATACTACTACAGAACTTATATTTCAGACATGAATCAAAACCACAAAAGTTCCAAAACAGACCATAGTTAGTCCATAATAGTCCATTCATGGCCTTTTTGCCATATGTTCACCCATTACGCATAGGATCTGATTCTTGCTTGTTTGATTCAATTTTCAAGTTTTTTAATGGTCATTATATCTTCTGGAAATCATCCTTAGGATGTTCCTCAATCCATAACTCAAAATAACACAACTTTTAACAAAATATGAAGCTTTAAGGAGATAAATGGAGTTTAAGGTTTCAAAACTTACTTCTTTTATTTTATTCTTCTAGGATGTAGATGATTAGCTAGATCTTGCTAGAATCTGTTTTCTTTCCTCCTTGAATCCTCCCGCACCCTTATAAAAGCTTTATCCTTCCACCCATTTCATTCTCCTTGAATTTGTTATGTAGGAGTTTTGGTTTTGGTTTTCTCTTCCTTTGGCCATGCCCGAACTCTCTCTCTCTCTCTCTCTTCCTATTTTGTTTTTCTTTCTTAAGCTATTTGGAGAAGAATGAAGGAAACTTGTTTACAAGAGTGGTGTAGATTATTTAATAACTAGCCAAAATTATACATATAACATATATATGTGTTAAAGCCAAGATCTTCTGCCACGTCCCAATCACGTAAGTCGTTCTGATCCTGTACAATAAATACGATCAACACCAAAAGCTTGACGGCCGACCAGTCGGGGATACTTCAGTGTGAGAGTCGATCTGACGATCACAAGGTTAACAATGGAGGATAAAATATCTAGTGTATTGAGAGAGATAAAATTATCAGTTACCTTTTGTTTGTATGACCTCCTTGCTGTGATATACTATCATTCCCGATTTACAGTGCCACCCACTACCGTCTGACACTGACCCACTGATCCTGACGATCTTAGCCGACTGCATGCAGTTCACTCACTACATACTATCACTGTTGCCATCGCCGGCCGACTATGAATCCCATCCACATTAATGCCTTGCAGACATCTCGGTCGACAGCTACCCTTTTCATCATTACAAGTCAAAGATGGAGATATTTAAATATATGATGGGTCAGCCCACTGATTCGGCCCGATACTATAAGGACTTAACAAAGATAATACAATGACTAGGCCCAATAAATTTAGGATCCAATAATGATGATCCAATGGACTAACCAAATAAATAGGCCCAATCTATTCGACCCAATAGGTGAAATATCATGACCCAACATTTTCTCCTAGTGTTTTATTAAATAGAATGTTTAATAGAAAAATATAAATGGTCCATGGTATGAAGAATCTGATAGGATTGAAAGAGGTCCAAACTGAAACCCATCAAGGCCCAAATGGTAAAGAATTAAAATAATAAGGCAAACTAAAAACTGGAAGTCCAAATGAAAGACCCAACCCGGTTAAATTTTAAAACTTATCTTGGACGTTATCCATTCAAATTCACCATGATGGATGTCAATTAAATGTTCCTCCCTCGTATACTGTGTAACCGTCAGTATAAAAGATAATTTTCCCCCAAATTGACAGTTTTACCTGCCAATTCAAATTTCAGACGCCTTCTGACCTTCCTTTCTCTTTCGAGCTTTCTCCTTCTCTGCAATCTAGCAACAATGGCTCCTCAAGATTCTGACCATGGTTCACCCATCTTCGCTACTCCGATCACTACTGTTCCACCTAATCCAAAACCTAACAAAGAGGCCTCAAGCTCCAAAGCTGCAACCCCAAGTAAGAATCCATCAACGAAACCCCTCTCTAACCCTTCTGCGTTCTTCAGGAGTAAAGAACGTTATTCTCATGCCAAAACTCCATCGACAGTCACTGAAACTGAGTTGAGGAGAATTCGAACTCGTTGCCACATTTCGAACACACATTTGGTGAGAGCTCCTAGGTCCGAGGAGCGAATGTACCAACGTCCTGAAGGTTGGACGACTGTTCCGGTGACTGTTCTTGAGAAGGGGATTCGATTCCCTCTTCATGTCTTCTTAGTTACACTCTTAAGGTTTATTGGTGTTGGGTTTGCCCAACTAGTTCCGAATTCATACATTCATATTCTAGCTTTTATCGCATTCTACCACGAAGTAGGAGTTGAACCCACTCTTGACTTCTTCTTCACTGTATACAAGATTAGTCAATCCCGAGAGAAGGGTTCAAGGCTATAAGTAAACAATCACCGAAGACAGGAGAGAAATTTGAGAGACGCTCCTTGGTTTCCACTCCCTCCTGCAATAAGAGATGGCACAAAGGATGGTTCTTCATCAAGGGACCGGAAATTGCCTCCCTGCAGAACTGGGCCACTGATGAGAAAGTCTCTGCCGATTTTGGAGATATTCCCGAAGAACGTGTTGCTGAGATGATTGATCTTTTTGACAACTTCTCGAATGAGGAGTGGAATTATGGACTTCTTTCCAAGCAAGCGTGGTTATGCAACCACAAATGTGAGTTTTAAACTTTCTGTTTAATTTCTTAGAATTTTTGATGATATCAATTCTGAATTGTGGAAATACTCTCTTTGCAGTGTCTTTTGATCAAGCCGAACACTCGAAGAAAGGGATTTGGAAGACTTCCTATCTGGAAAGTCTTCAGAAACTTTCGAACCTCCCATGTTAGAAGCTCCTCCTACAGATAATCCAATCCCTGAAACACCAACTGTTGAACCCCAAACAAATGAACCAAAAGCTGATGACCCCATTCCACTGGAAGAATCCCTTGAACCACGCAGAAAAAAGAGAGCCATCCGAAAACCCCGATCAATTCCCACACCAATAAATCCTGAACCCATCCTAGAACTTGTACCAACCACCAACCTAACATCTGTCCGAGGGAGTTTACTCGATCAGCCAAAAGATGATCGGAAATGACTCCTTCGAGTTAAGAAGTTAAGGACCAAGATTACCCCTCTGACCACCGAAGAGCTCCGAGTGCCTTCATCTTTAGTCGATTCGCCCCCTATAATCCCCGTGGAGATATAGGTTTCTAATGATGAAGAGCAAGTCGAACCTACTCCAGCATTATCCCGGAAGAGGAAACAACCATCTGAAAGTCACCCAAGTTCAGCATCTATTCCATCACCACCTCGTGAACCCATTCCAGCCAGATCTCCATCCCTCGAAAACATATATACGGACCCCTCTCCAACCCACGATCAGCTCATGCCCTCTCCCCCAAGGCCTTCATCCTACGAATTTCAGAATGAGGCCATGGCGTCACCAACGCTGTGGCCTTATTTCAACGCCAACTTTCCATTTCACCTATTCAATTCGTTCGTTCGGGAAACTAATGATCACCAATTCGGTAATAGCTCGATCAAGGATCTAATTGACAAAGGCATGAGCTACCAAGCACAGGTAAATTCGTTGTGAATCTGTTTATTTGAAATTATGTACATCTTACTGAAGATTAACTGATTATCTTTAATCATCTACAGACGAATGCTATTTTTGGGCGTTTACGCCCTAAATATATAGAAGCTAAAGCCGCAGAGGAAGCTGCAAGAAAGGAGAATGTTATACTGCAATCAGCTCTGGCGAAGGCAAGAAGTGATTATAACAGCGCTATGTACAACAATGAATGCCTTCTGAAGGATTTAGCTCAGACCAAGGAAGAGCTTAAATCGTCCAAGGAAGAATTGAAATCATCCACAGAAGAGCTGAAGACGACTAAGGCCAGCCAACAAGATCTGACCAACATGAACATCGATCTTGTTGAAAAGAACGAGGTTCTG
This sequence comes from Panax quinquefolius, assembly GCA_020205615.1. Classification (NCBI taxonomy): domain Eukaryota; kingdom Viridiplantae; phylum Streptophyta; class Magnoliopsida; order Apiales; family Araliaceae; genus Panax; species Panax quinquefolius. The sequence continues at coordinate 86,106,961 of CM035159.1, read as the reverse complement.
AGGATGAAAAATGAAAAATTGGCTACAGCCAATCTGAGTTTGGCCAAACAAATCGATGAACTCCAGGAGAAGGCCCGAGATGATAAAGAAAGACATTTGGCCAGACGTTGTAAGCTTCAGAGTAAGCTGAAGGCCTTGGAGGAGCTAGGTCTCCCCTTGACCGAAGAACTCCGTAAGCAAACTCAAACATAATGCCGGGAATTCGATGAGCTGAACGCAGAAATCCTTCGGGTGTATTCTGAAGGTTATGAAGTCTGCTGAGGTCGAGGCAAAGAAAAGTTGATTGCAGCACAATTAGACCCAGCTCTTCTAGACTCTTTCGAAGGCGAAGACAATTGATAATAACTTTTCATTTCTTTAATTTATAGAACTTCTATAAAAATTTCTATATTTTTGTAAGCAGAATTATGTCAATGAAATTTCAAATTTGCTTCTCATGACTATTGTTTAATTTATTTCTTGTCAATAATTCAATATCAATCAACTTGAAAATGGTACAAGCTTCTTTCGATCTTAACATAAATTGTGAATCAGGTAAGGCATATAACAGTTAAGTTAAGAAATGATATAAACCAAACTTAATGAACCAAACTCAACACTTGAACAAAATAAAGTAATGCATACTTGTCGTATCGTTACCGAAGTGTGAGACAGATTATATGACGCCCCCAAAATAGGTATACATCACCTATTCTGAGTCGCCAAATACATGGTACAGAATACAAATATAATCTTAAATATACAACAAGAGCTCTGAGTTTTAATACAAATATTATCTTCTAGATAATATCGACTCTCAGAATAAGTCCTCATTACATTTATTATCACACTATTTTATAGAATACTGAGGAATACTAAGACACCATCTCGGACCGTCACTCCGTTCCCCAACTAGTCCCGGCTACGTTCTCATTTCCTGAAGAGAACAGTGAAAGAAAGGGTGAGCTCAACTAGCCCAGTAAGAAATATTATGACTAAGTTAATGCAGAATAAATTATTATTAGTCTTCAACAATGTTAAACTGATAAAATATAATAGACATCAAGTTTAACTGCAGTGGAACAAGGAATCCATTAAAAGAGTCAAGTAGAGAATAAAATCTACTATCTTTTATGATTTAAAAGGTTTTTCATCACTTTTATCACTGAGACTCAGCTTAATAAACAATCCACATCATCCTTGTACTACGACCAAGGATATTCACTAGTATCACAACCACAAATTATCCATGCACTACGGGCCAAGGATATTCGTGTATTCATCAATAGTCATGATCAAGCCAACAACTGTCCATCAATGCACTACGGGCCAATGAGGACTTTTACCACATCATTTGTAACATTACTACCATGATTATACCGAATAATCCTCAAGTCATAATCATACCAAGTCCATCTATGCAATCCGGTCACATATGACTTTCAAAAAAAATATAAACATGAGGATGATGACAATGATATAAGAATTCAATAAAACAAGTTCAAGAATTAATTTATTCAGGAACTAATAACGTCCAAATTGTCAACATGATACTTCTTTGTAGAGTAAAATTCAAGAATGCTCAGAAGAATATTTCCATGAAAAGATCTTTGGATGAAGCACAAATATCAAGAATATTCCACTAATTTCATAGAGTATAGAAAGTCAAAACTTTAACTTGGTTGAGTATAATAAAGAATGGAATAACAAAAGAAATCATCGAACTGCGATAGACAAAGACAGGCGAGGATATTCCAACAAAATAATAAATAACGGAACAGTCCCGAACGTAAGCGTCTGACGGGATATTCCAACAGAATAATAAAGAGGCGGAACCGGTCCGGCAGTAAAACGCATACGAGATAGGATATTCCAACGAGAATAATAAAGAGCGGAACCAGTTAAAGATAAAAGCGCATAAACAGGATATTCCAACGAGAATAATATAAGCGGAACCAGTCCCACAGAAAACGCATACATACATGATATTCCAAATGAATAATAAACAATGGAATAATGAAGAATTTCACCAAGTATAGGGTAGCTCAAGATATCTGAGTTATTCTAACAGAATAATAAATAATGGAATAATGAAGAATTTTACCAAGTATAGGGTAGCCCGCGTATACAGGTTATTCCAACAGAATAATAAAGAATGGAATAACAGAAGTTCTCTTCATGAATACAAAAGAAATAATACCCATTACCTTAGAATAAACTTGATATAGGAGTAGTAAAGTAGCAGAATACTTTTCTTCTTTCTCTCTATAGTTTCTATCTCTAGAGTTTCAGTGAATTCGTAAGAAATAATGAAGGAATGAGCTTCTATTTATAGAAGAATGGAATGAATAGTAACTAATCCATGAACGGTCTAGATTGATTTAGTTTTAAATGGACGGTCCAGATTGATTTAATAAAAAAAACAAAATCTTTTAAATAAAATATAATATATTCTATTGATGAGTGAGTTTTATACCCATGAATTGAATGCGTTTGAGCTTAATCTTTTGGATGTTTTTAAGTGTTTTTGTATATTCATGCATGTTTTACACTATTTTGTATGATTTGGGACAAAAGTTAATTGGATCGACGTTTGGGGTGGCTAGATTCGCGTTTTCGGCTTGCCATTTGCATAGCAGTCACTTCAGAGCCAATTTGAGTATTGCTTCGGACCTTATTTCGAGAAACTTAAAGAATAAAAGTTGTAGATCTACCTCTCCTATTTCCGGAACATCTTGAATCATCGAAATCAGAGTTCAGACGAAGAAGTTATGGCCATTTTCCTAAAGGACGTCGAAGCAGAAAATTTCCAAAAATGGGGCCAGCGCCGGAAAACTTGTTGGGTAAAATCTAATTACGCACAACACGCAAGTATACGTGGTCAACAAGTAATAAAGTGATAAGTTAAGTATCGTTCCCATAGAGAATTAGTTAATAAAAATCACCAAGTACTAACCCGTAGCCAACTCAATCTTATTTAAACGAATGAATTTCAAATTATATAAATTAAACTACTATTAAATTCCACTAATTAAATTAAGACTATGGAGATTTAAGATCACAACTTCACTTATTGCTTCATTTAAGTTAACACCCTTCTCATCAATTATTCTCTATCCCGAATTGTTAATCAAAAACACTAAAGCAGTATTAACCACCTCTCGATGCACTAATACCGTATTAATGTCAATCCACAATTAAGAAAGAAATTCGTTAAACACCTTAATCAACTAACCCACTATATCTCTATGTGAATTATAATTGAAGAAGGTTTAAGAACAAGTTCTCTATCCGATTACATGCGGTGTCAAGCATATCTCTACCTTAACACTCATCAAGTTTAAGCTACTAACAAAATCCTGAACACATGCTATCATGATCAAATCTAAATCTATACTTCATCTCTCGAGTTCATATAGATTATCATGGTAATTGATGGCCAATCAATTAAACAATTAAGTCCAAACCACAATAGACAATTCTCACGATAGAACATAATAATTGATAGCGAAACATATTAAAATAAACTACACAATAAGATCCATTGTAATCTCAAACAAAGAATTAGTTCATTGAATTAAAACTAAGAATCCACACTTGAAATAACATTAAAAGATAAAAATAAGAGTAGAGTAAAGAATTGAATCTGTTGTCAGCAAATCTCTATCTTCCTCAAGCTCCTGCTCTTGATCTTCAATGGTCTTCAAGTTGATTCAATCTCCAAAACTATTTAGAACTAGTGTTTTGATCTAATTTACTCTAATCTAATCTAATGGAATGCTCTCTCCCAATCTCTCTAATCTTTGTTATTCCCCAACTTTTATAAGACTTTTTACATGTCTTTAAGTCCTCTTGGAAGTCCTTGAGTCAATTGGATCGAAACAATCCTTCTCGGACTCAAATTTGGCCAAAAAACGTCTTTCATACGCGTACCCCCGCCCCGGCGGAGGTCTAGGCTTGTCAAGGGCCCGCCCCAGAGGGCTATAGTACTATTTTGCAGCTGGTACCCCCACACCGGCGGGTATCATTTTTCTGTCACAGCGTCCTCTAGTAAAACGACCATAACTTTTGATTCGGAGGAGTTACGAGGCCTGCCACCTATCAAATCGAAGATATCGACGAGCTCTACAACCTTCATTCTTTTAGGATTGAGAAATTCTGGCCGGATGAAGGTTGAAATTGAGCTAGAAGTGACTAATATGAAAATGGCTAACCAAAACAGCGAAGTTCGATGTCCGTTGATACAAAGATCGTAACTCTTGCATCCGAACACCGATTAAAATGATTCAAGATGTTCCGGAAAGCTAGGAAGACACTCTACAATGTAAGCTAAGTTCCAAACCAAGAACATGAAGCAAATATGAAAGCCCAAATGATGTCCGGATTACTTTTCTTTTCATTTTCTTTTCTTTTCCTTACCAATAATCGCTCACACTGCTCCCAAACATATAACCTACAAAAAGAACACAAAATACATGAAAAGCTACTAAGACACATGAATAAAAGCAACTAATTCAAGTAAAAGATACCGGATAAGTGTATATAAAATCCACTTATCAAATACCTCCAAACTTAAACCGTTGTTTATCCCCAAGCAACACAACATAATGCAATGCAATGCAATGAAATGAAACTAATCTATATGACTACAAATCCAGCAGTAAAGACAGAAACAAGTCTATTCAAGCGGCCTTAGAGAAATCAAGTAAACATGATAATAAATCATATCAAAACCAATCAATAATTTCCTAGTCAATCATCAAGTCTTAAACTGTTATTACTGGTATAGTGCGTGTGTGCTCCACAACAATGTTAACTGATATAAAATCAAATTTAACACATAACAAGTCTCTTCAAAGGCATCATACAATGCAAACTCAAGAAATCCAAAAATAAGCTAGATTCAACTAAAATTAAACAATTACCAATATCGAGGGTCAACATGGGATACTTATGCTTTATTTTCATCTACGGGGGCTTTTTGCTCTTTTCCCGTTTTATTCATTTTTTTTATATACACATAGCTATGCAATGTCTTATTCCCTTAGGCTTTTCAATGCTACCTTAACGAGCTTTCGACCAACGACTCCCAGACCATTAAGACGTTAGGGCGCTAGGTGTAAAGACAATCCCCTCAGGCTTACTTACTCAAGTAACAGAGGCCACAAAATAAGACAAGCACGCCATGATGTTTATTCATACTTTTTTTTTATATCTTATATACCCCAAATATTCCCCCAAACTTAGGTTCTTGTCTATCTTTAGCCATCACTACTTATTCTTGTCATTCTTTCATTCAAACTAGCATTATCCTTTAGAATCCCATTATGTATCAATTTAAACTCAATCAATCAACAAGTTGTTTTTACTATGATATCCTTATTATACCAGTTTCAAATAGAAAAAGATTCAATTCATAACAAGAAATCACATCAAAGCTCTAATAGTCAGTACTATACTTGTCTACTCAATTCCAATCTCATCATTGGCCAAAATAAACTGAACTATCAAACAGCTAGACTCATGCAAGATAAACATAGTAACTAACTATTATTTTTTTTTAATTTTTGAATTAACATAACATAAACATGAAACTAAACATGCAATAAAGAACTAAACTAGTACCCCCAAACTTAACAATTACAATGTCCTCGTTGTAAGAATATAGTGGTAAGTAGAAGAGAACTTCCCTGTAATCAGCTAAGCGTGAGGTGATGGTGGTGGAGACGATCATTTTCCTATCCATTGAACCTCCAATACATGCAATGAAGAGAGACAACATGGATTAGATTATAAGAGAACTTAATAAGCAAATTAATTCCTATCTACTAAATAAACTAGTAAAGCATATAAATATAAAAATTCCTGGGTTTCCTCCCAGTCAGCGCTTGATTTACAGTCTTTCAGCCTGACTTTGTCTAATCAACGCTATCCAATTCCTCGTCGATAAGTGAGGAACCCTACATCCATCAGAAATAAAGTGGCTTTTGGTAGGTTCCCAATTGTGATAGTCATTGCTTTAAAGTCACCTAGTATGCTCTGATTTGGTATGATCTCAATCAAGAACGTCCCACAACTAGGTGTTTTCTCCATTGTGAATGTGATCACTTTGGGGCATGGAAGCTTGTCACACACAATGGGCTCTTCGTCTATCTTCTCTGTCTCATCCCACCATGTATTCAAAATTGTACTCGCTCTTTTGTCATCAAGAGCTTCGCCGACGACATGACTACCAAGTGGGCATGCTTTTACAAATCTGATTGACTCTTTGATCTTTGGTGGAGACCTAGTTAGATCTTTGTCGACCTCTATTTCATTATCCCCAATTGTCTCCACACTTTCGATATCTTGTGGCTCATCCAGTCGCATATTTGGTTCGGGTTCTCCATCAATTTCGCCATCTATGTCATAAAGCCAAGTATTTAGAGGAAGGTTTCTTATGGCTTTGGTAATTTGCTATATCTGATCCGTAAGATTTTGAATTGACCTCGCTTGATTACTCATGTTCTCCTCATTTGCTGCTACGAACTTGGACCACAATTCCTCCATCCTTGAATTATTTGTCTCAGTCTTGGAAGCCATGTATTGAGGACCATTGGTTGAGGTAGTGACGAGTTGTTCCATCCGATTATTAAAATTTTGGGTTCACAACTCTTGGCTAATTCTCATCTCCTCTAGGTTTGCTATGCCCTTCAATATTACATCCCTCGGATTTGGCTTTTCTTCTTGTGGCAATGGAGGTGGACATGAAAATTCCAGTGTGTATGTTGGATTTGGAGCATAGTATTGGTCTTCATAAGTATAGCTCCATGACGAATCCGGGTGATACCCCCAAACTTGATGATAATTAGCATATGTATAATCGTTGAGGTATTCACCACCGTGTTGTCCCGGCCCAAAACTAACGGTACATTGATTACTCTGGTGATTTCCATCACAATAATTGCAAGTAACTGTTATCCTTCGATTATGTTGGGCTGCAATAACGTCCAACCTCCTCGAAAGTGTCTCAAGCTGCGCTGATAATGAAGAAAATACATTGAGTCCATCAATCCCCGCTCCCCTTGGTTGAGTCATACTCGAATATGGCCTTTGATAATGGAATCCAGTCATGGTACCTGAAACGAGAGAAAAAGAAGAAGATAATAAAATTAAATAAAAATAAAGAAAGAAAGAAAAAAAATGTTTAAATTAAGACTAATTTGATTGAAGCTAATATTGGCAAAAATATATTAAACTAATTCCCGGACAACGGCGCCAAAAACTTGTTGGGTAAAATCTAATTACGCACAACACGCAAGTATACATGGTCAACAAGTAATAAAGTGATAAGTTGAGTATCGTTCCCACAGTGAATTAGTTAATAAAAATCACCAAGTACTAACCCGTAACCAACTCAATCTTATTTAAACGAATGAATTTCAAATTATATAAATTAAACTACTATTAAATTCCACTAATTAAATTAAGACTATGGAGATTTAAGATCACAACTTCACTTATTGCTTCATTTAAGTTAACACACTTCTCATCAATTATTCTCTATCCCGAATTGTTAATCAAAAACACTAAAGCAGTATTAACCACCTCTCGATGCACTAATACAGTATTATGGTCAAACCATAATTAAGATAGAAATCCGTTAAACACCTTAATCAACTAACCCACTATATCACTATGTGAATTACAATTGAAGAAGGTTTAAGAACAAGTTCTCTATCCGATTACATGCGGTGTCAAGCATATCTCTACCTTAACACTCATCAAGTTTAAGCTACTAACAAAATCCTAAACACATGCTATCATGATCAGATCTAAATATATACTTCATCTCTCGAGTTCATATAGATTATCACTGTGAGACCCCAGATTTTATCAATAAAGATTTAAATTTTGTCGAAATAATTTTTTAATATTATGGTGTGAATTTGAGATAATATTATAGTTGTGGGTAGTATTTATAAATTTTGCAAAGTATGCAAGTGGTTATATTATATTCGATTTAATTGGGAATATTAGGTTAAGCGGGGAATATTCGTATGCAACGGCTCAATCATTGGTGGACCCCACAACAGAATTATTGTAGGATTGAGAAAACGACAAAAATATTTTATTGAAATAACGGCGTAAAGTTTTACCGTTGATCTTGTTGAACTACTCAGTAGTAAAAAGTACAAGAATACGTGTGGTTGCATAGTAGCACTGCAGTATTGATTATTGATGCTTATGTGAGAAGTCACTCGGTTTGATTCCATTATTATCGATTAATAATATGAATTATTATAGCGATAATGACGTTTTGTTTTATTCAGTATTATTAACGTAATAAAAGCGAAACATCTTTTTATATAAAATGTAATACTTTATTAAAGTTATTCTATAAATAGAATATATTATATTTTATTATGCATAGTGCGTATAGTATTTTTGCATAGTGGTTTGCATAGTAAAATGTTTTTATATAAATAGAATATATTATATTTTATTTAAAAGATTTTGCATTAAATATGGACCGTCGATTAAAGTAAATCAATCTGGACCAGTTCATGGATTAATTACTATGCATTCTATTTTCCTATAAATAGAAGCTCATTCCTTCATTATTTTCTTTACTTAATTCAATTGAAACTTTAGAGAGAGAAACTATAGAGAGAAAAAAGAAAAGTATTGCTACTTCACCTTGCCAATATTAGGTTCTTCTAAGGTAGGGAATATTATTTGTTGTAATCGTAAAGGGTGTTATTCTTTGTATTCATGAAGAGAACTTACATTGTTATTCCATTGTTTATTATTACATTGGAATAACTTTGTAAAAGTGGTATACCCTATACATACTTTTGTATACGTGGATACCCTATACTTGGTGAAATCCTTATATTATTCCATTCTTATTTATTACATTGGAATAACACTTGTATCTGTGAATCCCCTATACTTGGTGATCTTCTTACGTTATTCTATTCTTTATTATTCTATTGGAATATCATGTATACGTGTGTTTTACAGGACACGGTTCCATTGTTTATCATTCCCCATTTATTATTACATTGGAATATCACATGCGTGTGTTTTACACGACACGGTTCCATTGTTTATTATTCAGCATTTATTATTACGTTGGATCATCACTCGATTGTGAATTTCACGACACGGTTTCCGTTATTATTATTACGTTGGAATAACACATACATCACAAGTACCGCATGCATGATGATTTCTTTTGTTATTCCATTCTTTATTATACCCAGTTGGTTAAATCTTTGACTTCTATACTCCATGAAATTAGTGGAATATCCTTGATATTTGCGCTTCATCCAGTATCTTTTCATGGAAATATTCTTCTGATCATTCTTGAATTTTACTCTACAAAATAGTATCTTGTTGACAATTTGGACGTTAATAATTTCTAGATAAATTAATTCTTGAACTTGTTTTATTGAATTCTTATATCATTGTCATCATCCTCATGTTTATATAATGTTGAAAGTTATCTTCGCTTACGTGCATAGATGAACTTAGTATGATTATGACCGTGGGTTCATTCGGTATAATCATGGCTTGATATAAATGATGTGACAAAAGTCCTCGAGGGCTTTTGTAAAGGCGATGATGGATAGTTTTTGGTATGATTATGACCGGGGTGATTCGGTATAGTCATGACCATTGATAATTTGATGAAAATCCTTGGACCGTGTGATATGGGGATGATTAGATATTGTGGTTTATTCATTAAAAGTCGAGTCTCAAATATATAATGATGATGAAAAACCTTTTAAATCATAAAAGATAGTAGATTTTATTTTCTACTTGACTCTTTTAATGGATTGCTTCTTCCGCCGCAGATTAAACTTGTTGTCTATTGTATTTTATCGGTTTAACACATTGTTGAAGGCTAATGATAATTTATTACGCATTATCTTAGTCATAATATTTTTCTTTGGGCTAGTTGAGCTCACCCTTTCTTTCACTTTGTTCTCTTCGTGAAATGAGAATATAGCTTGGACGAGTCTGGGGAAAAGAGTGATGGTCCGAAGATAGCATTAGTAGTCCTCACTATTTCATTAAATAGTGTGACAATAAATGTAATGAGGACTCCTTGAGTATGGATATTGTCTAAATGACAATATTCCTATTAGAACTCTCGGTTTATGTATTGTCGTATGTTACTGCTACGGATGTATAATTAAGTTTGTATTTGAATTTATGTACCATGTAAGTGGCGACCCAAGATGGGTGACGTATACCTAATTTTGGGGGCGTCACAATCACGGTAATTGATAGCCAGTCAATTAATCAATTAAGTCCAAACCACAATAGATAATTCTCACGATAGAACAAAATAATTGATAGCGAAGCATATTAAAATAAACTAGATAATAAGATCCATTGTAATCTCAATCAAAGAATTAGTTCATTGAATTAAAACAAAGAATCCACACTTGAAATAACATTAAAAGATAAAAATAAGAGTAGAGTAAAGAATTGAATCTGTTTTTAGCAAATCTCCATCTTCCTCAGGCTCCTGCTCTTGATCCTCAATGATCTTCAAGTTGCTTCAATCTCCAAAACTATTTAGAACTAGTGTTTTGATCTAATTTACTCTAATCTAATCTAATGGAATGCTCTCTCCCAATCTCTCTACTCTCTCTAATCTTTGTTATTCCCCTCCTTTTATAAGCCTTTTTACATGTCTTTAAGTCCTCTTGGAAGTCTTTGAGTCAATTGGATCGAAACAATCCTTTTCGAACTCAAATTTGGCCAAAAAATATCTTTCCAGCGTACCCATACTGGCAAGCGGGGTCTAGGTTTGTCAAGGGTCTCCCGCCCGGGCTATAGTACTATTTTGCAGCTGGTACCCCCCTCCCGGTGGGGTTTTACTAAGGAAAAAGCCACGCCTACAGATCATCATTTTTCTATCACAAAGATCCTCCTCGTAAAACGGCCATAACTTTTGATCCGTAAGGATTTACGATTTCTGCCACCTATCAAATCGAAAATATCGACAAGCTCTACAACTTTGATTCTTTGAGGATTGAGAAATTCTGGCCGGATGAAGGTTGAAAGTGAGCTAGAAGTGACTGCTATGAAAATGGCTAACCAAAACAGCGAAGTTCGATGTCCGTTGATACAAAGATCATAACTCTTGCATCCGAACTCCGATTAGAATCAAGATGTTCCAGAAAGCTACGTAGACGCTCTACAATGTAAGCTAAGTTCTAAACCAAGAATATGAAGTAAACATGAAAGCCCAAATGATGTCCAGATTGCTTTTCTTTGCATTTTCTTTTCATTTCCTTACCAATAATTGCTCACACCGCTCCCAAACATATAACCTACAAAAAGAACACAAAATGCATGAAAAGTAACTAAGACACAAGAATAAAAGCAACTTATTCAAGTAAAAAATACCAGATAAGTGTATATAAAATCCATTTATCAGCACCCAAACCAAGGCTATTTGCAGCGCCGGAGAGCTAGGGAGCAGTGTTCCAGCGCCGTGGCCAGTGCTGGGGCGTTGGGGAATAGTTTGGTGAGGCTTGGATGCATTTTGGGGTGAATTTGGACACTTTTTTTACTACAAATTGGAATGGGTTTGTTCCTAAGCGAAATATTGGACTTGTAACCTATAAATACACGATGTAAGGCATAAAATAAAGGGAGATTACATAGATTAGACTAGATAAAACACTCCATTAGATTAGAATATTAACCCTAGTTCTTAATTAGCCATTGGAGTTTGAAACAAATTGAAGAACACTGAAGATCAAGAGAAAGAGCAAGAGGGGAACATCAGATTTGTTGACAACAGATTATATTCTCTTCTCTTATCATACTTTTATCTTTTAATGTCTATTCAGTTGTGGATTCTTAGTTTTAATTCATTATTTATGAACTAACTCTTTTATTAAGATTTCAATTGAACCTTTTATGTCTATAAATTAGTTATTCAATGTATTCCAATTATTTGTGTCAAATTGAATTGTTTATCTTGTCTTGAGCCTATTGATTAATTATCTGATCAGTAATTACCTTGTTACTCTAGAAAGAATTGAAAGAGGAATTCTAGGGTTAGAACTGGGCATGATAACATGTGACTTAGTTATTTGCATGGCGGATAATTAAGTTTGTGAATTGAATGGAAATATCTGTTCACCGCATGTAACACATAAGGAATTGGAATTGAAGGAGTTTAATTCAATTGTTTTGCATAGGAATATAGCAAGATTAATCTAGATTAAATAGAAGTCAATTGATCACTTGGAAAAGGACTTTTGACATTTGAGAATTCCTGTTAACAATTCAGTAGGTATAATAATTGGGATAATTGGATAATTGATTTATAGTTCATAATTGGGGATATTGAAGTCTTAATCTTTATTTATCTGAATTCATTCGTTGAGTCTTAATCTTTATTTATTTTAGCCTCAACCTTTATTTATTTGAATTCATTTATAAAGAAATTCAGTTTAATTAGTTAATTTAGTTTTCTTAATTAGAAAAAATCACAATTTGCATTTGTTTAAATAAAATTTATTTGGTTAAGAGTTAGTACTTGGTAATTTTTATTAAATAATTCCTCATGGGAACAATACTCTACTTTCACTTTATTACTTGTTGACCGTGTATACTTGCACGAATTCATTGATCATGTAAATCGATCAACAAGTTTTTAAGCGCCATCACGAGGAATTAGTTTAATATTTTTTACCAATATTAATTTCAATCAAATTAGTCTTAATTTAAACATTTTATTTTTATTTTAATTCTCTTCTATATTTCTCTCTTTTTAGGTACCATGGATGACTTTGCGTATCAATGGTCATACACGAACATGACTTAACCAAGGGAAACAGGGATTGATGGACTTAATACATTTTATGTAGAGCCAATACAAATTGAGGCAAATTCAAAGACGTTGGAGGTTATCGCAGCCCAACAGAGTCGAAGGATGGCAAAAATGACTCAGTCAAGGGGAGCAGAGATTGATAGACTCGCGACACTTTCGGCATTGTCAACATAGATTGAGACACTTTCAAGGAGGTTAGATGCTTTTGAAGCACAACGTCGTCAAAGTGTGGCGGTTACTTGTGATTATTGTGCTAATCATATGAGTCATCAATGCACCATCAGTTTCGAGCCGATACAGTATGGTGGTGATTACCCCAACAATTATGTTTATCCCAACAACTATCATCAAGATTGGGGGTATCACCATGATTTTTCATGGAGTAACAATCAAGCTCAAGCACCTAGATAGAAAAACACATCTGGATTTCAAAATCAGACTCAACAACAGCTAGAGAGGAAAACAAGTTTGGAAGAAGCTTTAGAAAAATTCATTTTAGCTACTGACAAAAGGATCGGTGAACAAGATAAGTTATTGAGTCAAGTAGATATGAATGTGAAAAGCCAAGGTGTTTCATGGAACTATACTCATCAAGATCAATTTTATGCTCCAAGTCCAACGTACCCACCGGATTTCTCGTGTCCACCTCCACTACAACAGGAAAAACATTCAAATTTGGAGGAAGTTTTGTCCAAGTACATAGCTTCATGTGAGGAAAGGAGGATTAATCAAGAGATATTGAGTTAAAATTTTACGAACCAAACGGAACAACTAACAAATGCCTCGAACATTTGTCCTCAATACACTTGGCTCTATGACATGAATTTCGAGACTGATAGTGAGCCCGAACCAAATTTGCAACCAGATGTGCCAAATGATATAGATGTTGAAAGAGAGGAAAGACTTGGGGACCAAGAAAAGGAGATCAGCGAAGATCTAACTTTTAGTACCAACGAAGATGAGCCAATTTTGATAGTGTCCCATGTACCTTCTCCACCAAAGTTTAAGGATCCAGGCAGTGTTTCATGACCTTGCCCAATTAGTAGTCATGTCGTAGGCAAAGCTCTTTGTGACATAAGAGCTAGTACAACTGTGGAGTCATGGTGGGTTGAAAAGGGGAAGATAGAGGAAGATCCCATTGTGTTTACTAAGCTTCAATGCCCCAATATGATCATAGACATAATGGAGAAAACACCTAGTTGTTGGACGTTCTTAATAGGGAACCTATATACAAAGAGCATGCTAGGTAACTTTAATTCAAGGGTTTTTGCTAATGGGAACCTCCCAAAAGAGACATTGATACTGATGGATGGAGGGTTCCTCAATTTTCGTAGGGGAATTCGATTGAGAATTGAAAAAGTCAGGCTGAGACTATAAAATAAGCGCTTATTGGGAGGCAACCCAAGTTTAATTTTAATTTTTAGTTTTTATTAGGTTTTATATTAGTAGTTTTGAATTTGCATTTATTTAGATAAAATTGCTTCTATCATGATTTTACAGGTTATTCAAGTCAAATTCAAGTGTGGTGCCCAATTTGTTCCATGTGTTTAGCCTATTCTCCAAACTTAGTGGACAAGGAGGAAGATTGCTATATTTTCAGGGAAGTCCTCTGCTTTACTTTTTTATATTTCAGCCATTGAGGACAATGTCTAGTTTAAGTTTGGGGGCATTTTAGTGTCGTATTGCATATAGTTAGTTATCTGCATGCTAGTTCGTTTTTTTTATGTGTTAGCATTGTGTTTTTTTAGGTTGCATATAATACATGGTAGTTATTTGCATATTCATATATGTGTTGCATTAGTATGTGTTCATGTAGTATAATTGCATTTTATTTATTTATTTATTTATTTAATTATTTTTTTGCATGAATCTGTGCGATAGGTTGGTGTGGTCTTAGCTCGGCCTATGATAAGATTGGTTTTGCATGTTAACTTGAACAGTGTTGATAATTGATGATGAGTTCTAATTTTAATAATGATGATAATCTGAGCCTGTCTTAAACTTATGTAACCGGTTAGCACTTAAAGTTTAACTATTTTAATCCACTTGGTTCAAGGGTTTCATAATTTGTTTCGAGGGAAAATCTTAGTTAAAATTTAAAGAAATTAGTTGAACTGGCGGTAAAGGTTGGAATGACGTAAAAGCTTGAGTTTGGGGGAATCTATGGGATATATATATTACAAAAAGAAAAAAAAAGAAAAAAAGAAATGATGAAAAGAAAAAAAAAGAAAAAAAATTCTGAAAAAGAAAAAAAAAAAAAATAAACACCGTGGCATGCTTATCTAGTTTTGTGGTCTTTGTTACTTAAGTAAGTAAGCCCGAGGGGATTGTCTTTACACCTAGAGCCCTAAGGTCTTAATGGCTTGGGAGTCGTTGGTCGAAAGCTCGTTAAGGTAGCACTGAAAAGCCTAAGGGAATAAGACATTGTACAGCCATGAGAAAAATAAAAAAATGAATAAAACATGATAAAGAGCAAAAATTCCCTCGTGGTTGAATAAAAGTATAAATAAATCTTGTATTTACCCTAAGACTTGGTAATTGCTAAGTTTTAACCGGAGTTGTCATGTTCACAAAAGTAATTGAATTGGAACTGAAATTTTCCTTCTAAGAAGTTTGTTATGTGATTATCTTGAACTGTGGTTGGTTAGACTGATTAACAAGCACACACACACAACATGGGTGATGACTGGTTTGGATTGACTAATTGGTTAGAGTTATGAATTTTGACTTGATTGGATATATTGTTTGAGTACCAATGGTATCTTTGAGGCATGTTGCTATATATCATACTGATTTATTACTGTGTTAGTAGGTATATTAGGAAGTAGATCATGCATATCCGTTCATGTAGTTGAGTTCAGTTGTTTATTTTTAGTTCTTTTGTGTTTTTGCTTGAGGACAAACAAATGTTTAAGTTTGGGGGTATTTGATGAGTGAGTTTTATACCCATGAATTGAATGCGATTGAGCTTAATCTTTTGGATGTTTTTAAGTGTTTGTGTATATTCATGAATGTTTTATGTTGTTTTGTAGGATTTGGGACAAAAGTTACTTGGATCGACGTTTGGGGTGGCAAGATTCGCGTTTTGGCTTGCCATTTGCACAACAGCCACTTCAGAGCCAATTTGAGTATTGCTCTGGACCTTATTTTGAAAAACTTAAAGAATGAAAGTTGTAGATCTACGTCTCCTCTTTCTGGAACATCTTTAATAATCAAAATCGGAGTTCAGAGGAAGACGTTATAACCATTTTCCCAAAGGACGTCAGAGTAGAAAATTTTCAAAAATGGGGTCAGCGCCGAGGTACCCAAACCAAGGTTATTTGCTGTTATTGTGGTTCTAGGGAGCGTTGTTGTTCAGTTGTGCATGTTATTTGGGGCACTTAGGAAGAGTTTGGTGAGGCTTGGACTCGTTTTGGGGTGAATTTTGACACTTTTTTTTACTCTAAATTGATTGGATTTGTTCCTAAGCTAAAAATTGGACTTGTAACCTATAAATACACGATGTAAGGCATAAAATAAAGGGAGATTACATAGATTAGACTAGATAAAACACTCCATTAGATTATAATATAAACCCTAGTTCTTAATTAGCCATTGGAGATTGAAGTAAATTGAAGAACACTGAAGATCAAGAGAAAGAGCAAGAGGGGAGCATCAGATTTTCTTTGACAAACAGATTATTATTCTTTCTCTTATCATACTTTTTATCTTTTAATGTCTATTCAGTTGTGAATTCTTGGTTTTAATTCATTAATTATGAACTAACTCTTTTATTAAGATTTCAATTAAACCTTTTATGTCTATAAATTAGTTATTCAATGTATTCCAATTATTTATGTCAAATTAAATTGTTTATCTTGTCTTGAGCCTATTGATTAATTATCTGATCAGTAATTACCTTGTTACTCTAGAAGGAATTGAAAAAGGAATTCTAGGGTTAGAACTGGGCATGATAACATGTGACTTAGTTATTTGCATGGTGGATAATTAGGTTCGTAAATTGAATGGAAATATCGGTTCACCGCATGTAACATATAAGGAATTGGAATTGAAGGAGTTTAATTCAATTGTTTTGCATAAGAATATAGCAAGATTAATCTGGATTAAATAGAAGTCAATTGATCACTTGGAAAAGGACTTTTAACATTTGAGAATTCATGTTAACAATTCAGTAGGTATAATAATTGGGATAATTGGATAATTGATTTATAGTTCATAATTGGGGATATTGAAGTCTTCATCTTTATTTATTTGAATTCACTCATTGAGTCTTAATCTTTATTTATTTTAGCCTTAACCTTTATTTATTTGAATTCATTTATAAAGCAATTCAGTTTAATTAGTTAATTTAGTTTTCTTAATTAGAAAAATCACAATTTGCAGTTGTTTAAATAAAATTAATTTGGTTAAGAGTTAGTACTTGGTAATTTTTATTAAATAATTTTTCGTGGGAACGATACTCTACTTTCACTTTATTACTTGTTGACCGCATGAATTTATTGATTGCGAAATCGATCAACATCTATTTATAGTCTAATAAAATGAATAACTTTATAAAAGTATTCTGTTTTATATAAAAAGATTTTTACTATGCAAACTCTATGCAGGCACTATGCAAACACTATGCATAATTAAATATAATATATTTTAATTATTGTCTAATAAAACAAATACCTTTATAAAAGTAATCTGTTTTATATAAAAAGATTTTACTATGCAAAATACTATGCATAATAGAATATAATATATTCTAATTATAGCCTAATAAAACGAATAACTTTATAAAAGTATTCTATTTTATATAAAAAGCTTTTCTGTTTTATTACATTAATAATACTAATAAAACAAAACGTCATCATCATTATCATAATTCATACTATTAATCTATCAGGTCGTTACCAGGAAAGAGGGGGCTTTCCAATAAGAATTTCCCCCTATTGGCGCGCAATTAGGTGACCAAACCTCTCCTTGGCAGAACTTCTAGACATCGTTAATATTGCAAATAATAATATTAATAACTTCGTTGTCTCAATTACTGATTTAATAATATATAAAATATCGACAATAATTGAATCAATTAACGTGAGATACTATGCAATAATTACTAAAGCAATAATTGAACAAAACTGAGTGACTTCTCACGTAAGCATCAAGAATCAATACCCTGTGCTACTATGCAACCACGCGTATTCTTGTACTTTTAACACCGGGTGTTTCAATAGTTAATGATAAAACTTCCACCGTTATTCTCATAAAATATTTTTGTCATTTTCTCAATCCGACAATAATTCCTTTGTGGGGTCCACCAATGATTGTGCCGTCGTACGAATATTCCCTGTTAAAACAAATATTCCCCGACCAATTGAATATTATATAACAACTTGCGTACTTTGCAAAATTTATAACTATTACCCACAACTATAACATTATATCAAATTCATTCCATAATATTCAAAAATGATAATTATAGAAAAATTCATCTTTATTCATAAAAGTTGGGGTCTTACAATCTCCCCTTCTTATGAAATTTCGCCCTCAAAATTAGGGTACATACCTGGTATGTCGAAGGGGTAAGGATACCTTGATTTCATTTCAGATTCTAACTCCCAGGTCATTTCCTCAACATCGTGGTTCCTCCATAAAACTTTGACTTGAGGTATAACCTTGGAGCGTAGAATATGTTCCTTCTTATCCAAGATTTGAACATGACCCTCTTCATACGTTAAATCTTCCGCTATTTCGTCTGGTTCTAACTCAATAATGTGGTTCGGGTCTTTCACATATTTACGTAACATGGATATATAAAAAATGTTATGAACACGAGACATACTTGGCGGTAAAGCGAGTCTATAGACTACAGTCCCTACTCGATCGAGGATTAAAAATGGTCCAATGAATCGAGGATTGAGCTTTCCTCTCTTTCCAAATCTCGTAACTCCTTTCCATGGAGCAACACGTAACAAAACATGATCTCCAATATCGAATTCCACGTCCTTTCGATGAAGATCATCATAACTCTTTTGTCAGTCTTGTGAGATTTTTATATGTTATCGAATCGTTTGAATCTTTTCTGTAGTCATACGTACCAACTCTGATCTTAACAACGTTGCTTCACCCACCTCATCCCATCATACTGCAGAACGACACTTTCTTCCATACAACGCTTCGAATGGAGTCATGCCAATACTTGCTTGATAACTGTTGTTATAGGAAAACTCCACCAATGGTAAGAACTTGTCCCAACTTCCCTTGAAGTCAAGGAAACAGAGTCTTAATAAATCTTCAAGAGTTTGAATAGTCCTCTCTGATTGTCCGTCCGTCTGAGGATGATATGCCAAACTAAATCATAAATCCGTGCCCATAGCTTTTTGTAAACTAACCCAAAATCGTGAAGTGAATCTTGGGACTCGATCAGAAACTATGGATACTGGCATACCATCCAGTCTTACAATCTCGTTTATGTATATACGAGCAAGACGTTCAAGTTTATAAGTTTCTCGTATTGGTAAGAAATGAGCAGACTTGGTCAATCTATCAACAATGACCCAAATTGCATCTATGCCTTGAGAAACCTTGGGAAGACCAGTAACGAAATCCATGGTAATGTGCTCCCACTTCCATTCTGGAATTTCAAGTGGTTCCAATGGACCTTTTGGTACTTGATGCTCTGCCTTGACTCATTGACAAGTTAAACACCTTGAGATAAACAGCGCTATCTCTCTCTTCATATTTCAGCACCAAAATGTATGTCGAAGATCATGATACATTTTGGTACTCCCCGGATGGATTGCAAACGGTGTGTTGTGCGCCTCCATCATGATTTTATACTTTAACTTAGGATCGTTAGAAACACAAAGTCTGGAGTTGACTCGAAGTATTCCTTCTTCATCGATTCTTGCTTCCGACATAGCACCTTCTTGTACTTTCTTCCTCATATGCATCAGCTCCAGGTCTGTAGCTTGAGCGGCTTTAACTTTATCGATTAAAGTTGGTTCTACTCATATATTCGCCATCATCACGTGGGTCCCTGGAGTCTTTATCTCAATCTCCATCCTTTGCAAGTCATACAAAATGGGCCTCTGCATTGACAATATCGCACTCGTACCCGCATATGATCTTCTACTCAATGCGTTAACTACCACATTTGCTTTTCCAGGATGGTATTGGATGGTATGATCATAATCTTTCAACAATTCAAGCCAACGTCGCTGTCGCATGTTCAATTCCTTGTGAGTGAAGAAATATTTGAGGCTTTTATGATCCGTAAAGATCTCCACTTTCTCCCCATACAAGTAATGCCTCCAAATCTTTAGTGCAAAAACAACAGTTGCCAACTCTAGATCATGAGTAGGATAATTCCTCTCATATTCTTTGAGTTGTCAAGAGGCATAGGCTATGACTTTCCCATGTTGCATGAGAAGACATCCTAACCCTTTGCTTAAAACATCATTGTAGATGATAAATCCCTCCGAGCCAAATGGTATTGTCAGAACAAGTATTGAAATGAGTCTCCTCTTGAGTTCTTGAAAACTCTTCTCACATTCCTCGTTCCAACTGAATTTTGTATCTTTCTGAGTCAGCTGAGTTAATGGAGTAGCGATTCGAGAAAACCCTTCTACGAATCTCCGATAATAACTAGCTAAGCCGAGAAAGCTACGTACTTCGGTCACTGATTTAGGTTGCTCCCAGCTTTGAATAGCTTCAATCTTTTTTGGGTCAACAGATATTCCATGACTTGATACCACGTGCCCAAGGAATGCTACTTCCTCAAGCCAGAACTCGTATTTCTTCAACTTGGCATAAAGCTTATATTCACGAAGCTTTTAAAGTATCAGCCTCAAGTGATTCTCATGGTCTTCACGGCTTTTGGAATAAATAAGGATGTCATCAATAAAGACGACCACAAAGTGATCCAAATATTCCTTGAATACTCGGTTCATCATATCCATGAAGGTAGCAGGAGCATTAGTCAATCCAAAAGACATGACTAGGAATTCATAATGCCCGTACCGAGTTCTGAAAGCCGTCTTTGGAATGTCATCGGTTCTAATCTTCAATTGGTGATATCTGGAACGAAGATCAATCTTTGAAAAGAATTTGGCGCCTTGCAACCGGGTCAAAACAGTCATCAATACGTGGCAATAGGTACCTATTTTTGATGGTGACATGATTCAACTCCCGTTAATCAATACAAAGTCGCATACTCCCTTCTTTCTTTTCACGAATAGAACAGAGTACCCCAAGGAGACGTCTTAGGATTTAATGAAACCGATGTCTAACAATTCCTGCGCATTGGGTCTTTAACTCGAAGTTCAATAGAGCCATTCGATATGGGGCTTTGGAAATAGGTTTTATAACGGGTTCAAGGTTGATACAAAATTCAATTTCATGCTCGAGGAGTAGAGCGGAAGTTCTTCAGGGAATACGTTAGGAAATTCATTAACAATAGAAATATCATTCAAAATTGACTTATTTTTGTTTAGATCCGTGACATGAGCTAAGAAAGCTTGACATCCGTTTTTCAATAAACAAATAGCTTTATGGCTTGAGATGACAGTGATTGATTTTAATGGTTTGGTTGTTTGAATTCGCATAATAGGTTGGTTAGGAATATGAAAGCTAACAACCTTATGAAAACAATCAATTTTTGCATGATGAGTAGTTAACCAATCAATCCCTAGAATTACGTCAAATGCAAGTATTTTCAATAAAATAAGATCGACAGGTAATGTGAGGGTACCGATTTGAACCAAACAAGACTTATAAACAGTGGATGTAATGAAGGTTTCTCCTAATGGAGTTTCAACAGATAAGTCAAAGTCTAATTTCTTTGGAGTTAAATTTAAACGTTGAGCGCAAGTAGGAGAAATAAAAGAATGGGTAGAACCGGTATCAAATAAGGTATAAACTTCACTAGAGTTTATGATAAGCTTACCCGTGATGACTTCGTTCGGGTTCCTTGCTTTCTGGGAGGTCACGACAAACGCTCTCCCTTGTACTACTGGCTTTAACTTTTCTGGGACGTCCTTTGGTGCCTCCATCCTAGCTGAACTTGTCTTCGGTGAACGACAAAATTGGGCTAGGTGACCTTATCTTCCACAATTATAACATGCTTTGGACGACATCGCGCAGTTTGGACTGATGTGTCCCTCCCCTCTGCATTTGAAGCATATGATAGGTGGTCGTTCTCCTTCCTTAACAACTGTGGTCTTTGGTGCCGACGTCTTTCCATCATTGTTGAATCTCCTCTTCTTGAAATGTTCATTCTTATTTTTTGGCCATGATTACCCATCAAGTGGTTACCATTTCGCATGTTGATTCCTTCACGCTTATTATCCACCGCTCGATGACTATTATCCTTTGGTATTATCATTTTTAAATTTGCTCTCTTTTGGTTGGGTTGACTCATTATTCTGATCTAATAACTGAGCCCTATTAACAACATCTGAATACAAACACAGTTTATGAGAGATAAGATATTGACATATCTCGGGTTTCAAACCTCTTAGAAACATTCGCGTCATTCTCTCTTCATTATCAACTAAATGGGACACAAACCGGGATAACTCGGCAAACTTGGCTTCGTACTGCGACACGGTCATGTTGTTTTGCTCCAGCTTGATGAACTCTACCTCTTTCATGTGACGAATACTTTCGGGAAAGTAAATGTCGTTGAACAATTCTTGGAACTTCTCCCAAGTCATCTTCAGTTCGGCAGGTTGAGTATATTTTACAGATTCCCACCAGTAATCTGCCTCTGCACACGCAACATGAAGGTGGCAAAGGGAACCTTTTGCTCATCGGAGCATCCTAAGACATCAAATATCTTGCAGATCTGCTTTATTCACGTCTCGCCTTTAAGTGGTTTTGGCACTCCAAAAACTCGTGGTCCCAGTTCATGAATCGCTTAGCGATGACCGCCCGAGAGTTGCCCGGTGTTTCCACCGCATTTCGCAACGAGTCTCTCTTAAGCGATCTTCGCATGAAATTGAGAAAAGCCTCCGAACATTCCATCGTTCATCATTTGGTCAGTGTTGTTGTTTGTATGAGGATTGTCGCCTTCCTGATGCACATTGTCATGATTATTGATCTGTGGAGACTCAACGGTCTCCTGTGCTCCATTGATGTTCTCAACAATCTCGGATGCCATTTTCAAACACTGCCACAAAACAAGGGTTAATTAACATATCACATATTATCCCTATATTCTGACCGACAAATTAAATACCAAAAAAACTTAGGTAGGTCATACTAGCGAAGGAATTCCCAGTCTCTCCCCTCCTAGTTCTTGTCTCACATCTTAGCCACGGATCATATCCCTAAGCTTTGATACCAACTGTGATGCCCCCAAAATAGGTATACATCACCTATTCTGAGTCGCTAAATACATGGTACATAATACAAATACAATCTTAAATATACAACAAGAGCTATGAATTTTAATACAAATATTGTCTTCTAGACAATATCCACTCTCAGAATAAGTCCTCATTACATTTATTATCACACTATTTTATAGAATACTGAGGACTACTAAGACACCATCTCGGACCGTCACTCCGTTCTTCGACTAGTCCCGGCTACGTTCTCATTTCCTGAAGAGAACAGTGAAAGAAAGGGTGAGCTCAACTAGCCCAGTAAGAAATTTTATGACTAAGATAATGCAGAATAAATTATCATTAGTCTTCAACAATGTTAAACTGATAAAATATAATTGACATCAAGTTTAACTGCAGCGGAATAAGCAATCCATTAAAAGAGTCAAGTAGAGAATAAAATCTACTATCTTTTATGATTTAAAAGGTTTTTCATCACTTTTATCGCTGGGACTCAGCTTAATAAACAATCCACATCATCCCTACACTATGGCCAAGGATATTCACTAGTATCACAACCACAAATTATCCATGCACTACGGGCCAAGGATATTCGTGTATTCATAAATGGTCATTATCATGCCAACAACTGTCCATCAATGCACTACGGGCCAATGAGGAGTTTTACCACATCATTTGTAACATTACGGTCATGATTATACCGAATAATCCCTGATCATAATCATACCAAGTCCATCTATGCACTATATGTTGGGTTTGTAATATTCATAACGCAATCAAATTGCATAAAAAGTGCGGAAGCGTGGTAAAATCAGAGTTTAAAAATTTTACAAACCATATACCCGGATCATCCTTTATGCATAATTATTAATTAAACGAAAAGATAAAGAATAAATCATACCCTTGAAGATCGAGCTTCCTCAGGTACAAGTTCACCTCCAAATCTTTTTTCGCTCAATCTTGAATCCACCGGGTTTGGTTCCTTCCTTTCGATCAACGTTAGCCACCCAAATGTTTGGCTTCTAGAGGTGATCCACCAAGGAAGAATAAAATTCAAGAAGATGGGTGTTTGGCTCAAACCCTAGTTTTCTATCTCTATAGAAAAAGGTGTACTCTCCCAACAATTGGAATTATGTCGTATGTTGAAAAAGTCAACAACCCCTACCACCCATAATAAGACTCCTCTTATTTATAGATGTGGGCAACCCACCTTAACAATTAAGGAATTGGGTTTTTTAATTAATTAATTCTTTTAATTAATTAAGCTCCCTAATCTTATTAGGGATAATTAATTAAACTCCTTTAACTAATTTTCCTTCCTAATCCAATTAGGAATAAATGAGAGTACTTATATTAAATTAATTCCTAAACTCTTTTAGAAATTAAAATAATAATAATTGTAATAATATTAATAAGACTCCTCTTATTAATTTATATTTAATATTTCTAAAATATTAAATAATAATATTAAGCTATTTAATTTATTCTATCACCATAGATTAAATTAAATATACTTAACATATTATTACGATTATGCCATTAACTTCTTAAATAATTATTCTTCCTTTTATGGTGTGACCCTTTAGGTTCTCCATATTAAACCTAGGTTGTGAATAAATCAATTAGAACAATTCTAATCTTATTTAAATAAATAAATTAAACAATTAATTTATTTTAAATAATATTTATTCTACAATAGGATAAGTTTCCCTAATGATCAACGACTTTCCAGATAATATAGATTTCAACATTAATCATTAAAGAACCTTTGAGTAAATAGTTACCGCACAATTCAATCCTTCCACCATACAATGTCCCAATTAAATATAAGACATGGAATTATCGTCAAGTCTTATTTTATTTAATTATATGTATTTCGATCCTTAAATGCACAACTCAAATAATGCAAATTAGAAACTCCTTTCTAATTTCATTCTCGCCGCCAAGGACTATCGGGTTGTCATTTATCGAATCACATAAGACATTTCTCTTCTTTATTAGAAGTGGTAGATTCTTTATCGATCATACATTATCTCCATGTACAACTTATTATACCCAAGCATACCCTTTGATATACCCTAAGGGTCTTAAGGAATAAGTCAAAGTATAACTCATCATACACAAGATACTATGATGATCTCAAGTCCAAGGATCACTTAGACTACTATCACTACAGAATTCCTATCGACAGCAAATAAAACTCCATTAGGTATTCCTTAGCGAGCCAATGCTCAAATGAACTTATTCTCTAATAAGCACCTACATACTTGCTTTAGTGTCTCCACACAAATGATCATGAGATCAATCATCCTCATCCAATGAGCAAGCAACGATGTACCAATCTATCCGGATTCACTAATCCCCAATTTAGTAATCCAATGATTGGGAACTATTTTAGTTTTAAGCTTTCTAAGAATTTAGATCTCATTAGAATGATCATCATCATTATTCTAAAAGCATTGCTTAAAACTATGGGTTTATCACATATTATAAAAAACAAAGATCATGTAGATAATTAAAAGCCTTTAATAAATTAATACTTTTTATTAATAAATGAATAAGATTGTTACAAAGTATATGCTTTATCATCAAACATGATTGGCTTGTGTGCATACTACTTTCAATCTCCCACTTGCACTAAAGCCAATCGTCATGGTATCTTATACTCTTCTTCTCTAAGTGACGATTATCCCGCCGTTGGATAAGCTTTTAGTTAATGGATATGTAATGTTGTTCATGAGAGTCCACTATCTCTATAGTGATTTCCCATCTTCAATGATTCTTATAATCAAATGAAAGTGCCACAACACATGTTTAGATCCAAGATGAGACTTGGGAACTATTCCTAGTTCTCAGAATGAACTTTAATCCAAACAATCAACTTGCAGCTTCATTTATAGCTATATACTTTGTCTTTATCACTAAACCAAAGAACTCTTTTTTCGTTTGGAACCTTTCCAATTCATCGCACCACTGCTCAAGGTAACACTTTACCTTAAAGTGGATTTTCTATCATCTTGGTCCGTTCGAAAAACTTGAGTCCGTTAAAGCCCTCTAGTTTTAATTAGACTCACCATGAATATGATCACATCCTTAGTGCCTAAGCTAAGCACTTTAAGATGTTTTTCACCGACTCACGTTGAACTTCTCCGTAATATGACCGATCAACATCGTGTCTCAGATATTTCATTGCATACATGATTGTCACTCATGCGATCTCTCTCTTTGGAGTCTATGGGGACTATTAAGAGAGATACACTCCATAGCTCATCAACATGAGACATCTCTTGAGTTTGCCATGCTAAACGACTTTAGCATCAAATGAATATACGTTCCTCGGGTTAAGTCGAGCATCCTTTTAAATCTATCTATATAGATTTATATCCCCAATTAAGATACTCTTCCAAATCATTCATGGAGGAATGTTTAGACAACTTTATCTTTACTGATTGTAGCATTAGTATGTCATTCCTTATCCATAATATATCAACATATAATACTAGAAATTTCACGACGCTCCCACTGACCCTTTTGTACACACTAGAAGTCTTACCTCATCGAATGTAACTCGATCATCATCTTCTATGATGTGTACCTCATCATCATCATCCATGATGAATCCATACCTCCTAGGTATCTTTGGTACTATTCCGCATTTACGATTATCTTTGTGGTACAATAGGTCTATCTATGTGTTCCTCTTATTCGACTTATAGTGTTTTGTGGTTCTTGAACTTTTCAAGATCTATTATCCTCCCACTAGCCCCTTCAATGATAAACACCTTTATCTTTAGAAAGCGTGTTTTACAATAAACACCTTTTGCTAAGTAGAATTATAGAACATATACCCTAAACTTACTTTTAGGATGTCCCACAAATCGACACTTGTCAAATCTTGTCCCAAGCTTATCCTTGAAACCTTTTCACATAAGTTGGACAACCCCTTATCTTAACATACTTAAGATTAGAATCCTCCCCGTCCATAACTTTTATGGAGTCTTGAAAAATGGATTTTGAGGTTACCATTTTCAGAGATATGCGTACCATTTCTAGGACATGATCCTGAAGGATCTTTGGAATGTCGGTAAAATCATTATGGACCGCACTATGTCCAACAAGGTATGATTTTCCTTTCAGATACATCAATCAATTATTACGTATCGATCGAGATGTGTCCATTATGAGAAAACCATTTGAGATGATCTAGAAACTTATTGCACAAGTATTTATTCCTTGATCTAATCAAAGAATCTTAATACATTGCCAATTTATTTCACTTCTGAATTCTTTGAACCTTTCAAATAATTCACACTTGTATTTCAACAAATACATACATTCAACTCTTTGAATGATCATCTCCTTTTCTTATACTAGTTTGTTCAATTTTCAAAATAATATTTTCACGTAAGTCAAGTATACAAAATTTATTAAGTAATATTCCATTCTATACAAAACATTATTATTATAAATAGAACAACAATTGTTCTTAATTATAATACCAAAGTTTTCATTGTCCAACAATAAAATGGAAATAATATTTTTAATAAGAACCGGAATACAATAACAACTTATCGACTTAATAGATTTGCCAGTAGGCATTGCTAAACTATAAGTTTCTATGGCTAATATGGCAACCTTTGCTACATTTCCACACATAGATTACTTATATTTGTTTAGCTTTCTACTCGCTTGGTCCCTTCATAAATCTATATTTATGATAACCAAAGTCAGATCCAATACCCAAGTAGAACCTCGACTTAAAGAAAATTTATTTCAATCATGAACAAAAACGTATTGTAACCGAAACTTCACTAAGCTTCTTTGGTTAGCCTCGCAAGATGCTTTCGCAGCTTCTTTCCAAAGGTCCGTGCTTATTGCAAAGGAAGCAAACTCCTTTGCTATCCGTGACGCTTTTGTTCTTATTATCCTTTGTTTTTGCCTTTCTATTTACCTTCTTTGAATCTTTCTTCTTTTCGTAGAAGATCCTTTGGCCCCTACCAAGAAGACTTGGTCTTTCTTGGTTGAAAGTGACTCTCAACATTTTCAACATGTTAAGCAAATCAACAAAGTCGATATCTAGCTTGTTCATATGAAAAATTCACAACAATTGTGAAAGGAGTCCCGGAGTGAGTGCAAGATCAAATCTTGGCTCAACTCTCCATCCATAACAAAAACTCGTTGTCCTAATCGATCAATCAAATTGATTATGTTAAGAACTTTTGTCTGTATTTATAGTGTCATTGGCCATTCTAGATCGGAAGAGCTCCTTAGATATCTCGATATCTATCGGCCCCACTTTCCTCACCATCAACTACTTGATGTGCAGCAGAATATAGTAGAGCATCCATAAGATCACGCCGACGTCAAGCTCGTTACTCATGGATGCGAGCATGATGCATCGAGCCAATCGTGCATCATCTTGCCACTTTCTAAAAGTAGCAATGTCTTCCTCAGAGGCATTGTCTCGCAACTATCATTGCAGGATAGGCGATTAAGGACATAAGATAGCTTTTCACCTATGAGAACTATTCTCAAATTCCTTAACCAATCCGCTTAATTTATCTCCGATTAATTTAGCATCTAATATGCTTCGCAGTTGATAGTAATTTTAGACATTGTAAAATTTCAGTAAATGAATTTGTAAATAACAACATTTTAACATACATTCTTTTATTAATTACCAAAATAAATTAGGTCTTGTTTTAAATTGGTATCTCCCACTATTTTCTTCAAACTATATTACCTCACTTATATAGTTCTAAAAAAATCTAATTAAAGATTTGCTAGTGAGAATAAGGATCCCATTTCAAATGTATATAGCCTTGCAAGTGACACAACAAACTATATATAAATAAATAGGTAGACAACTTTTGTCAATTACATCAACTATGCAACTCCTCAGATTTTGCCTCTTAGATTATTTTGATCAAGTGGTGGCACATCCAATCAAAATTATCCAAGTTAAGTCCAACCTAGCACTCCATATATTCAAAAAGAAAATATCATCCTTGTGGTGACACAACAAAACAATATTGTTCAATTTTCTTTATAAGCATCAAATGTGATAAATTAACATCTTAAATACTTAATACTTGCCTTGTGGTGACACAACAAACTCATATTAAATATTTAATACTCTATTAATTTTATCATGCTAGAAGGCTTACGCTCGATATTCCAAATATCTTTGAACGCTTAGGACTTAATATAAAATTGAGGGATTTATTATTAATTTGTCTCATCTTGTTTAGCCAAGAGCATATTATATATATATAAAATACGCTATTATATTAATGAACATGCAAGAAGCATGTTTGCATAATATATATATATATATATAGTATAGCATGCACATATAGAATACTATATTCTACCTTGATTGATTATGGACTTTTATTCTAGTTTGGTTCACTAGAGCCACCAAGTGAACCAAAAGGTCAAACCCTAGGGGTGCAAGAAATAATATTTAAATATAACTATTACATTTAAACCCTGCTCCATTACAAATCGGTCTTCAAGCGCTCCTTGCTTCCTCGATCTCTAATTCTTCAAAATTAATTCTAACTATTCCTATTACAAAACTATTTAAAATAAATAGAAACCTTGATCGCCAATCAAGGGAAGTACATAGGAGGGAGATAGAATTTACATTAAGAAAAATTAGAGAAGACGAGGTACGCAGCAATCCCATTTAATAAAACCCATACATTCATGCATCCAACTAAAATAAAATCCAATCATATCGTCAATAGTCCATAATCAATCCCATTTATTATCATACACATCACCATATGCATCAATAAATAACATTCATCTCATGAATAATAAACATTTAATATATATATTGATATCATTTAATGGGCAAATTTAGTTAGTATAAAATCTATTTTTGAATCAAAATAAACTCCTTTATTTTAATCCAAATTTAAATCAAAATAAAACTATTTTATTTTAATTTATCCTATTTTGAATAAAATAAACTATTTTATTTTAATCAAAATTTTAATCAAAATAAACTCCTTTATTTTAATTAATTATGGAATCCAATTCCATGTAATAAAAAAAAAAATCTTTAATTAAAATAAACTCTTTTATTTTAATTAATTATGGAATCCAATTCCATGTAAAAAAAATTTTAATTAAAATAAACTCCTTTATTTTAATTAATTATGGAATCCAATTCCATGTAAAAAAAAAATATTAAAGGAAACACGGATATTCTTTCCTATTCACAAATAAACTCCTTTATTTTGAATAATATGAAATCTTATTTCATATCTAAATAAACTCCTTTATTTAAGGAAATTGGATTCTCTTTCCTATTCACAAATAAACTATTTTATTTTTGAATAATATGAAATCCTATTTCATATCTAAATAAACTCCTTTATTTAAGGAAAGATCAATTTCAACTCCAATTAGTTATCATGGAATCCAATTCCAACTCTAATTAGTTAGCATGAAATTTTAATTTTAAAATTAAAATAAATCTTTTTATTTTAATATTAAAATAAACCTTTTATTTTAAAATTAAAATAAACTTTTATTTTAAGATTAAAATAATTATATATATATAATATTATATTTTAAAATTAAAATAAACATTTTATTTTAATTATAAAATAATTAAGAATAATATATATATATATATATATATATATATATATATATATATATATATATATATATAATATAATAATATATATATTATATATATATATATAACTATATAAAAAAAAAAAAATATAGGAATCTTTTAATCTATGGTGATAATGGTTTTCCTTGATATTCTAATTAACGTGGCTGACTTTTTCAATCTTCTTTGGCTGCTTCAAAAAAAAAAAAAAAAACTGACTTCGTGAATGCCCTTGTTTCCTTTTAAAATGACCCAATATTAATAATTATTGCAAGGAATCTGATAACACTAATTCTGTGCGGTACCGAACAGGCTGTAACAGAATTATATTAAAGGACCAATCACGTGGCATTTCGGTTATTCATTGTAACATCCAACCGTGAGTCAGACCCAGGTCGCTAGATTCAAAATCCAGATAGCTAACCACTACACCATAGAACCACATGTGCAGATTACCGGAAATTATTACGACTTTTTCCTTTTTTTTTTTTTTTTATTATTATTATAAATTTTATACCATAAAATTATGCCCAATTAAATTGTTCTAAACACATATCAATATACATATCAAATCTGAACAATTAATAATTTACATAAAGGTTTGGCTCTGATGCCACTGTTGGGTTTGTAATATTCATAACGCAATCAAATTGCATAAAAAGTGCGGAAGCGTGGTAAAATCAGAGTTTAAAAATTTTACAAACCATATACCCGGATCATCCTTTATGCATAATTATTAATTAAACGAAAAGATAAAGAATAAAATCATACCCTCAAGATCGAGCTTCCTCGTACAAGTTCACCTCCAAATCCTTTTCGCTCAATCTTGAATCCACCGGTTTGGTTCCTTCCTTCGATCAACGTTAGCCACCCAAATGTTTGGCCTCTAGAGTGAGGATCCACCAAGGAAGAATAAAATTCAAGAAGATGGGTGTTTGGCTCAAACCCTAGTTTTTCTATCTCTATAGAAAAGGTGTACTCTCCCAACAATTGGAATTATACGTATGTTGAAAAAGTCAACAACCCATACCACCCATAATAAGACTCCTCTTATTTATAGATGTGGGCAACCCACCTTAACAATTAAGGAATTGGGTTTTTTTAATTAATTAATTCTTTTAATTAATTAAGCTCCCTAATCTTATTAGGGATAATTAATTAAACTCCTTTAACTAATTTTCCTTCCTAATCCAATTAGGAATAAATGAGAGTACTTATATTAAATTAATTCCTAAACTCTTTTAGAAATTAAAATAATAATAATTGTAATAATATTAATAAGACTCCTCTTATTAATTTATATTTAATATTTCTAAAATATTAAATAATAATATTAAGCTATTTAATTTATTCTATCACCATAGATTAAATTAAATATACTAAACATATATTATTACGATTATGCCATTAACTTCTTAAATAATTATTCTTCCTTTTATGGTGTGACCCTTTAGGTTCTCCATATTAAACCGGTTGTGAATAAATCAATTAGAACAATTTAATCTTATTTAAATAAATAAATTAAACAATTAATTTATTTAAATAATATTTATTCTACAATAGGATAAGTTCTCCCTAGCGATCAACGACTTTCCAGATAATATAGATTTCAACATTAATCATTAAAGAACCTTTCGAGTAAATAGTTACCGCATAATTCAATCCTTCCACCATACAATGTCCCAATTAAATATAAGACATGGAATTACTCACAAGTCTTATTTTATTTAATTATATGTATTTCGATCCTTAAATGCACAACTCAAATAATGCAAATTAGAAACTCCTTTCTAATTTCATTCTCGCCTTTGCCAAGGACTACTGGGTTGTCATTTATCGAATCACATAGGACATTTCTTCTTTATTAGAAGTGGTAGATTCTTTATCGATCATACATTATCTCCATGTACAACTTATTATACCCAAGCATACCCTTTGATATACCCTAAGGGTCTTAAGGAATAAGTCAAAGTATAACTCATCATACACAAGATACTATGATGATCTCAAGTCCAAGGATCACTAGTATTACTATCACTACAGAATTCCTATTGATGACAGCAAATAAAACTCCATTAGGTATTCCTTAGCGAGCCAACGCTCAAAGTGAACTTATTCTCTAATAAGCACTACATACTTGCTTTTAGTGTCTCCACACAAATGATCATGAGATCAATCATCCTCATCCAATGAAAGCAAACAACGTATGTACCAATCTATCCGGATTCACTAATCCCCAATTTAGTAATCCAATGATTGGGAACTATTTTAGTTTTAAGCTTTCTAAGAATTTAGATCTCATTAGAATGATCATCATCATTATTCTAAAAGCATTGCTTAAAACTATGGGTTTATCACATATTATAAAAACAAAGATCATGTAGATAATTAAAAGCCTTTAATAAATTAATACTTTTTATTAATAAATGAATAAGATTGTTACAAAGTATATGCTTTATCATCAAACATGATTGGCTTGTGTGCATACTACTTTCACTGATACTTCTTTGTAGAGTAAAATTCAAGAATGCTAAGAAGAATATTTCCATGAAAAGGTCTTGGATGAAGCACAAATATCAAAGATATTCCACTAATTTCATGGAGTATAAAAGTCAAAAGTTTAACCAATGAGTATAATAAAGAATGGAATAACAAAAGAAATCACCGAGGCTTGCGATAGATACTCGCAGGCGAGGATATTCCAAATGAATAATAAATAACGGAACCGGTCCCGGCGTAGAACTTATGCATAAGATATTCCAAGAATAATAAAGACGAAACCGGTCCCACAAAATGCATGAGATAGGATATTCAACAGAATAATAAAGCGGAACCAGTCCGACGTAAAACGCACAAACATGATATTCCAACAGAATAATTAAAAGCGGAACCAGTCCCCAGAAACGCATGAACATGATATATTCCAACAGAATAATAAACAATGGAATAATGAAGAATTTCACCAAGTATAAAGGCGACTCACGATATACTGAGTTATTCAATAGAATAATAAATAATGGAATAATGGAAGAATTTCACCAAGTATAAGGTAGTAGCAGCAGATATCAAAGTTATTCAATGAGAATAATAAAGAATGGAATAACAAAAGTTCTCTTCATGAATACAAAAGAAATAATACCCATTACCTTAGAATAAACTTGATATATGAGTAGTAAAGTAGCAGAATACTTTTCTTCTTTCTCTCTATAGTTTCTCTCTCTAGAGTTTTAGTGAATTCGTAAGAAATAATGAAGGAATGAGCTTCTATTTATAGAAGAATGGACTGAATAGTAACTAATCCATGAACGGTCCAGATTGATTTACTTTTAAACGGACGGTCCAGATTGATTTAATAAAAAACAAAATCTTTTAAATAAAATATAATATATTCTATTTATAGTCTAATAAAACGAATAACTTTATAAAAGTATTCTGTTTTATATAAAAAGATTTTTACTATGCAAATACTATGTAGGCACTATGCAAACACTATGCAAGTAGACTTGCATAGTGTTGTGGCTAGCAAGTAGACTTGGATGTTAAGAAATGAATAGTAAGGAGGTGGAAGTTGAGGAGGTTAGTAAGGAGGTGGGAGGTATTAATGACCAAAGTGCCCTCACTTTGAGTTATCTATAAATACTAAGCTTCATTTCATTTTGTTGTTTGTTATTTCATCCAACAATTTCCTCTCAAGATAAGCAACCTAATTGTTAGGAGAATAAGCCACATAAGCACTTATAAGTCATTTCAACCTTTGCTAGATTTTCCAAAGAGAAGTGAAGTAATAGTCTTCAAGGGTAAGACTCATGTCTATTATCTTTATCTCTTCTAGGATAGGATTGATAGAGAAGTGGGATTGTTTGATAATAACATGTAATAAGTCATTGATGAATGAACTTAAGCCGAATAAGTTGAATAAGCAACTTGAACCTAAATAAGTTGATAAACTCATGAAGAACTTGTTATATGTTCGTCATATGATGTTAGTATATTCAATATAGTATGAGAACATTGATTGATGGACTTAAGTCCATAGTAAGTCATAAGCATGAGAATTTGTAGTTCATAAGTTAAATAAGTCATTGACTTATGAGAATAAGTCAAAACCTACTTTGACTATAAGTTGGTGTAATAAGTAACTTGTGATGTTCATACGTTGATTAAAATCCATTTAGAATCAACATATATTTATAGTCTAATAAAATGAATAAATTTATAAAAGTATTCTATTTTATATAAAAAGATTTTTACTATGCAAATACTATGCAGGCACTATGCAAACACTATGCATAATAAAAATAATATATTCTAATTATTGTCTAATAAAATAAATACCTTTATAAAAGTATTACATTTTTTATATAAAAAGATTTTACTATGCAAAACACTATGCATAATAGAATATAATATATTCTAATTATAGCTTTAATAAAATGAATAACTTTATAAAAGTATTACATTTTTATATAAAAGATTTTACATTTTATTATATTAATAATACTAATAAAACAAAACGTCATCATCATTATCATAATTCACACTATTATTCGAATTGTGTCGTTCCCAGGAAAGAGGGGCTTTCCAATAAGGATTTCTCCTATCAAAGTGCGTAATTAGGTGACCAAACCTCTCATGGTAGTAACTTACAGACATCGTTAATATTGCAAATAATAATATTAATAACTTTGTCATCTCAATTACTGATTTAATAATATATAAAATATCAACAATTATTGAATCAATTAATGTGAGATACTATGCAACAATTACTGAAGCAATAATTGAACAAAACTGAGTGACTTCTCACGTAAGCATCAATAATCAATACCGTGTGCTACTATGCAACCACACGTATTCCTGTACATTTAATACCGAGTGTTTCAACAGTTAACGATAAAACTTTCATCGTTATTTTCATAAAATATTTTTGTCGTTTTCTCAATCCGACAATAATTCCGTTGTGAGGTCCACCAATGATTGTGTCGTCGTATGAATATTCCCTGTTAAAACGAATATTCCCCGACCAGTCGAATATTATATAACAACTTGCGTACTTTACAAAATTTATAACTATTACCCACAACTATAACATTATATCAAATTCATTCTATAATATTCAAAAATGATAATTATAGAAAAATTCATCTTTATTCATAAAAGTTGGGGTCTTACAGATTAGGTATAAGGTCAATCCAGCTGATCTTCCTTGCACCATCGGGATCTTGTTTACCGCACAGGGTATAACAAGTATATAAGGACATTTGTTTACCACACGGGGTAAAACAAATTTATAAGGACCATGGAATTTGTTTACCACACGGGTTATAACAAATTCATAAGGACACACCTGCTGATAAGGCTACCATCAAATGGTCAGCGAGTCCACCCGAACCTCCTTAATCCGTCGTGAATTTGTTTACCACATAGGGTATAACAATATTAAAAGGACTATGGAATTTGTTTACTACACAGGATATAACAAATCCATGAGGACACACCTACCGATAAGGCTACCATCGAATGGTCAGCGAGTCCACCCGAACCTCCTTACTCCAATGAAGTTTGCCTACCACGAAGGGCCTGACAAATTCATAAGGACCACCTGCCAATAAGGCTACCATCGAATGGTCAACGAGTCCACCCGAACCTCTTTACTCCGGTGAAGTTTGGACCAATAAAGAGAAGATCAATTGAGAAAAAGTGAATCTTTTATTGATGATGATCCAAACATTTACAGACTTCCGGGAAACTGACTCGATCTTTACTGAAAATACTTCTGAAGCCTGTCAGCATGCTAAGTATTCTTGATCTCGGATCCATCCAAAGCCCTCAACCGATAAGTTCCTGGCTTCGGCACTTCAACAACTTCATATGGTCCTTCTCAGTTAGGCATCAGCTTTCCCAAGTTCTGAGGCGTAGATGCTTCAACTTCCCTAAGGACGAAATCTCCCACTTCAAATCTACGAAGCTTTACCCCCTTATTGTAGGGCTTAGCCACTCTTCGCTAATAGGCTGCCAATCTAATCAAAGTTGTTTCCCTGACTTCTTCCAGCAGATCCATGTTGACCTTCAACCCTTCATCATTGTAGATCTCCTTAAACTGACTGACCCAAAGACTTAAAGATCCAATTTTAACTGGGTCTAAGGCATCCGTGCTATAGGCCAGTCTGAAAGGTAAATCCCCTATTATAGTTTTCGGTGTAGTTCGGTATGTCCATAGCACGCTGAGAATTTCCTCTGGCCATCTTCCTTTATCCTCATCCAGTCTACGCTTGATCCCATTCTCAGCAGATTACATTTGTCACTCCACCACACTGGATTCGATTGTGGATGAGCTCTGAAGTCTTCTGTCTTTGAACCCCACTCTTTCAAAAATCCTTCAAACTTCGATCCCGCGAACTGGCATCCATTGTCCGATATCACCACCTTAGGAATTCCAAAATGAAAACTACTGACTCCTTCGTGAACTTCAAGCATTCTTGTTCTGTTTTTAACCTAAGTGGCTTCGCTTCTACCCATTTGGTCATATAATCAATAGCGACTATAACAAAACTGACCTGACCTTTAGCTTTCGGCAATGAACCCAGTATATCGACCCCCAGACAAAAAAGGGTATAGGAGATAAGATTAAGTATAGCTCTTCTGGTGGATGATGTGGGATTGGACTGTTGAGCTGGCACTTTTCACACTTCTTCACATACTCCGTAGCTTCCTTGAAGATTGTAGGCCAGTAGTACCCCTACCGAAGTACATTGTAGGCTAATGACTTAGCAGCCATATGGTCGCCATAAATGCCCTCGTGAACCTTCTGAAGAGCATATTCGGCTTCGAATGGAATCAAACACTTCAATAATAGAGACGAAAAAGCCCTTCGATAAAGATCCCCATCAATAAGAACAAAATTGGCACTCTTATACTTGATCTTCTTAGCCAACATCTGATCCGAAGGAAGGACGCCATCTACCTGATAATCCAGATACGGGGTCAGCCAATAATTTGAGCGTTCGATGCACATCACCGCCCCATGCTGAATGCTAGGCTGCTGCAGAATCTCCAAGTAGACTAACCCATCGCGATTATTGGCATCCGTAGTGGCCAGCTTTGACAATGCATCGGCAATAGAATTGTCACTATGCTCAACACCCTGAAACTCATAGGAGAGAAAATACTGAAGCTGGTCTTTCAATTCTGCTAAGTATTTGATAATTCACGAACCACGAGCTTCATACTCCCCCAAAACCTGCTTGACGACCAACTGAGAGTCACTCTAAATGATTAACTTCTGAACTTTGAGACTCTTTTCCAGTTGAACTCCCGCCAGCACTATTACTACTCTGCATCGTTGTTCGTTGCTCTGAACCTAAATCTGATAGCCTGTTGTACTTTGAATCCCTCCGGACTTGTCAGGATAATCCTTGCTCTACTGACGTTCGAGGTAGAAGACCCATCTGCATACAGCATCCACGAACTCTAACTATGTTGAAGAAGCGAAATCGCTCGATCAAACTCTTGACACTGTAACATTTGCATCGACTTCGGAAGCGAGCACTCCACCATAAAATCAGCTAAAGCTTGCCCCTTTATAGCTGTTCGGGGATGAAATTCAATAAAGAATTAGGACAACTCCATTGTCCATGCAGCTAATCTTCCTGAAACTTCTGGCTTGCTCATCACCTTCTTCAAGGGCTGATCCGTGTAAACGACCAGGAGCCGACCTTGAAATTATTGCCTAAGCTTTTGCTAGCTATCATCAAAGCAAAGGCAAATTTCTCAATATTCAG
Source organism: Panax quinquefolius (assembly GCA_020205615.1). Taxonomy (NCBI): domain Eukaryota; kingdom Viridiplantae; phylum Streptophyta; class Magnoliopsida; order Apiales; family Araliaceae; genus Panax; species Panax quinquefolius. The sequence continues at coordinate 86,068,381 of CM035159.1, read as the reverse complement.
ATACCTGGTTTGAGCATCCCTCAGGACATAACTGACATAGTAGACTGGATGTTGTTTTCCCCCAACCTCTAGAACTAGCACTGCTCCCACTGCCAACGAACTAGCTGCCAGATACAAATATAGTGGCTCAGTAGGAACTGGCTTCACCAGCAAAGGTGCCGAAGACAGATACGTCTTTATCCCCTAGAAGGCTTCTTCACACTCTGAAGTCCATTGAAACGTTTTTGCATTCTTCGGCCCTTTCAATGTGTCAAAAAATGGCAAACACCTTTCTGCCGACTTGGACATGAACCTCCTCAAAGCTGCAATCCTCCCTATCAAACGTTGAATATCTTTGAATGATTGAGGAGTCTTCATGTTCAAAATAGCCTGGATCTTCTCTGGATTAGCCTCGATACCCCTTTGACTGGCCAGATAGCCCAGGAACTTCCCTGCACCGAGCCCGAAGGTGAATTTGGTGGGATTGAGCCTCAACTTGTGATGACGAACCGTCTGAAAGAATTCCTCTAGATCATCCAAGTGTTTCCTAACGATCATGCTCTTCACTATCATATCATCAACATACACCTCCATGTTCCTTCCTAGCTGCTTCTGGAAAATGAAGTTCATCATTCTCTGATAGGTGGCTCCAGCATTTATCAAGCCAAATGTCATCTTCTTGTAGGCATACACCGAACGGTGCGTGATGAATGTTGTTTTTGAAATGTCCTCTTTGCACATCGAGATCTGATGATAACCTGAAAAAGCATCCATAAAGCTTAGTAGTGCATACCCCAAAGTCGCATCAATGAGCTGATAAATGTGGGGGTAAAGGATAGAAGTCCTTCGGGCAAGCTTTGTTCAGGTTTGTATAGTCAATGCACACTCGCCACTTCCTGTTCTGCTTTTGGACCAGCACCACATTAGCCATCCACTTCGGGTAGTCTATCTCAAAGATGAAGTCAGCGGCAATCAACTTTGCAATCTCTTCATCGATGATCCGTTGACGCTCTGGTGCAAAGACCCGCCTTTTATGCCGAATTGGCTTCTTTGATGGATCCACATCCAACCGATGCTCGGCAATCTTTCGGCTGACTCCAGCCATATCCTGAGGCTCCCAAGAAAAGATGTCCGCATAACAGCGAAGAAGTTTCATAAGGTTTGTCCGAAGAGGTTTCGGCAGACCCGAACCTATCTTCACTATTTTATCCTTCTTACCAATAACCAGCTCAATCTCCTCCGTCTCTCCTGCAGGCATGACCAATGGCTCCAAACTGCTTTCGATAAATGGCTCGATTTCTATCGTCATGGTCTATTTTTGCTTGCTAACCCCTACTCCCGAGGCAATCACAGCATTCTAATAGCATCGTCTGGCTAGATCTAAGTCCCCTGTTACCTCTCTAACTCCATGTGTTATTGGGAACTTAATCTTAAAGTGAGGAATGGAAGTCACAGCTTGCAGAGCTGTCAGAGTAGGTCTACCTAGTATGGCATTATAAGCCGAATCTACATGCACAACAAAAAATTTACATGTTGTTTCTACCTACTGAGGAGTTGTGCTGAAGATTACTAGTAGTTCAATAGTGCCTACAACTTTGACTAGATCATTGCTAAATCCATATAAGGGGGCCTCCTGCCCAACCTTCATCTTTCGCCCATCAAGATGCATCCTCTGATAAGTATGGGCATACAGAATATCAATAGAAGACCCGTTATCGATCATCATACACTTCATATCCACCGAACCCACTTGTGCTGTTATCACCAATGCTCCTTCATGGGGTTCGATGGGCTCTGAAGGATAATCTGCATCAGTGAAGGATATAATTGTTCCTGGAAACGGTCTGTCGGTCTTCGGGAGAACACCCGCCACGGACATGACCGAGTCCAGATATCCCCTCCTCTTCTTCCTTACCAATTTACCTATTGTCCCACTGGTAATTACATCAACGACGTGCCTTGGCGGCTGATTTGGAGCAGGTTGCACAGGTGGAACCGGTTGAACCACTTAAATAGTACGGTCATTATTCTGTTGTTCTTGCTGATGGTCCCTTCCGGCCATACACTGAACCAACATACCGCTTTGAACATTCCTTTCTACAAAGTCCTTCAAACTACAACATTCATTTATGTCATGACCTGCAGCTTAATGATAGCCACAAAATTTTTGAGTGTTGCCCTGTCCCGGCTTAATATTATCACGAGGTGGTTCATAATACGGCTGATTCCTGATCTGATCCAATATTATCGACCTATCCATGTTCAGTTTGGTGTAAACCTTATTCACCTTCTGGGTAGGAGCAGGTGGGCGATTATTTCCTTGTCACCATGTGTTGTTGTACTTCCTCGAACTGCCCTCTGGCCGATCGTTACTTCCTCCCCCCTTTCTCTGATAGCCTTCGGCTTTGGTGGTGTCTGCCTCTTTCATTCGGTCCGAAGAAGGACGTTTTAGGCTATTTATAGCATCCTCCACCACAATATAGCTCTCAGCTTTATCAAAAGCTTCAGCCAGACTCTTCGGATGGTGAAACATCAGTTTCTTCACCAACTTCTCTGACTTCACAGTCTAAGCAGATTTCGAAATAACACGACAAACTTGAAGATCATTGAGGTTCATCACGGCCAATCGCTTCTCAAGCGCTTCACATCTTGACCCAAAGATTCATTTGAAAAGCTATCGGACGCACTAAAGAAGAACTCAGAGGCTTTCCTCTCCTTCGGTTGCTACCAAAAAGAGCATGAAATTTATCACAAAGCTCGGACCATGACGAGATTGAATCAGTAGGCAAATTTCCCATCCACTGCCTTGCATCCTTCCTCAACGTTGTGATAAACGTGTGACACTTGGCAGCATCAGTGAAATCATAATAATCCACCGGCCTATCAAATGCCTGGCTATGGTCATAAGGATCTCCAGACCCATCGTAACTCTCCATATGGGGAAACTTCTTTGTGTTATCTGCCTTCTCCTTGAGAATATCCGAGGAAAAAGGAGACACCTTTTTTCCCCGAGTATCCTTCACCTGTTGAACTTCGGCCAACTGCTTCCGAAGCTCCTTCAACTCCTTAACCAAAAACTCCACACCTTCCGATTTTGAGGAGACTTCTTTCTCTGGAGATACTTTCTTCTTTTGAGTGGATTGACCTCCTCTATCAGAACCCACGGCTCTCGATGGACTTTTGGACCTACTTCAGCGCATGGCCCTGCCCTCACGGTGAGAATATTCAAGATGATGATCTTTCCTTCTGTCCTCTAGTGCATACTCCCTAGACCAGCTTCTCCGTCTATCACCATCGCGACCTTGAGAATTGATAACGAGAAGCGCTTTCTTTGATACCTCAGGAATTCTGCTTCTTGATCTATGTCGCTCCTGAGGTCGACCCCGAGATGTATGAACAGAGTGCACCGGCTCCTTCCGTTCTTGTTGTTGTACATCCCTGGGCCTACTACGCCTCTCAGATTGAACATGAATGGACGCCTCGCCCTTCAACTCTGCGATCCAAAGCATCTGTTCGGCTATGTCCTCCCTCTGCTTCAGAAGAACTTCCAAAGCTTTATTTGCTTCATCTGCCATCTTCACCAACTTGGCAGCTTTATCATCCCGACCACTTCGGTGATGGGTTTTAGGCAGCGTACCTTCTACTCGCCATCGGTCATGATCACGCTCCTTGTCAGCATCGAAGACCAACCTCCTTCTAGCTTTACCATGGGCTCTCGAACGAGAACCCCCTGAATCATGCTTGGAAGCTGTGTTGTCATGAGCACTCTTTGAGGGACCTAGACGATCCCTGACAGAGATACGTTGCATGGAAGAACTTACAGCCATCGGCTGTCCCTCCGATGTAATAGTTCTACTCCTCACCATACTTTCCGACGTAGAACAAATGAACAAATTGTGATTGAAAACTCAAGGACACTAGAACACAGCCCTCCTTCTAGCGCCAATGTTAACGCCAAGATCTTCTGCCCCCTCCCAATCACGTAAGACGTTCTGATCCTGCACAATAAACACGATCAACACCAAAAGCTTGACGGCTTCGATCGTCGGGGGATAGCTCGGGCGTGAGAGTTAGTACAGGCGATCACAAGGTTAACAATGGAGGATAAAATATCTAGTATATTAAGAGAGATAAAATTATCAGTTAACTTTTATTTGTATGACCTACTTGCTGTGATATACTATCATTCCCAGTTTACCGTGCCACCTACTACCGTCTGACACCGACCTACTGATCCTGACGATCTTAGCCGACTGCATGCAGTTCACTCACTACATACGGTCACTGTTCCCATCGCCGGCCGACTATGAATCCCATCCACATTAATACCTTGCAGACATCTCGGTCAACAGCTATCCTTTTTCATCATTACAAGTCAAAGATGGAGATATTTAAATATATGATGGGTCAGCCCACTGATTCGGCCTGATACTATAAGGACTTAACAAAGATAATACAATGACTAGGCCCAATAACTTTAAGATCCAATAATGATTATCCAATGGACTAACCAAATAAATAGGCCCAATCTATTCGGCTCAATAGGTGAAATATCATGACCCAACAATATGTATATAAAATCTCCTAACAAATCCTCATCTTCTCTCTCTAATCTCTTGCATATCAAAGGCAATTCAAAGGCTAGAGAAATAGGGGACACCAAGGCTAACATAGATTGCAAGGTGGCTAAAAAATGTTCCCATGTGCCATATACTCACTTCCATACCCGGTACATCCCCCCCTTTTATTAGCAATTTTATATTTAATTCTCTCTCTCATATCTCTTATAATCTTCACCTTCTCTCTCCTATTTTACATAACTTGTCAATCTAAACCAAATATTGGGAGCAAAGCTTAAGGAGTGACATATGGCCATGGGGTGGGTAAAAAAAATTAAACATATGCTATATACTCTCTCTTTCCACCCGGCATCCTCCTCCTCATTTTGTCCCATTTTTGGCTTTCTTTTATTGTATTATTTTTGCTTAATTAAATTAATTATTCTTTTCTCTCTCTAAACTTAGCCAATTTGTCTAAAAATAAATACAAGTAAATTTTGATTTTGTTTATATAAAAGCTACTTTCAATTTCTTATAAGTTGGTCACCCAACTTAAGTCTTTAAGTTATTTAATTACCCAATCTTAGTAACTTAATTTAATCAAATAAGTTACTACATAAATTTCCTTAATTTATTTTACATAACCCATCATTGATATATAAATTATATAAAATATAACATAACATACTCAAATTATATATTTATTTTATAATTGTAAAATAAATATGCTACACATAATTTCTTATGTAAATACAATTATTTAATACCCAAGATATTATAATATAATATCCTTACCTCATTATCATAAATTCAATTAAGAATTTATTTACTTTCTTAAGATATTACGATAAATATAATATCTTTTCTTTATTAAATTAATTTTATATAAGAATTTATTTTAAAACTCTTGGGTAAAGTATATATAAATATTATATGCTTAACCCGCCTCTCTTTTTGCCTCATTACGTAAATTGTTCCCAATAATTTTATTTTCTCGTAATAAATAAATAAATATATATATATATATATATATATATATATACTTATAAATATTCTTAATAATGCACATGTACTCACATCACATATAGAAAATAAATAATAAATTTATTCTCTCACCTTATAAATTGTTTATATCAATATATTTATATATAGTAAGTATAACTTAATATATTTACCTTATAAAAGGAAATTTATTAGGTAAATAAGATATTATAATTAAAATAATATATTTTCTTTATTAAAATAATTCAACTCTAGAATTTATTTTAATATCATTTATTTAAAGTATACAATAATTCTAGTATACTAAGTACTTTCTTTTCATTCTATAAATTGTTTTCAACAATTTAATTGTAATAAATATAATAATATACTTGCTATATTAAAAACATACATACATTACATCTAATAATGTAATACATGATTTCTTCAATAAAAAGGTGGTTATACATTAAGTATATATATAATGCCACCAATCCACCACATTAAAATAATTTAATATTATAGATTATTTTAATTCTACCCATCTCATTTCCTTAAATAAATTGCCCTACAATTTATTTACATATAATAAATATATAATACCAATATATTTATTAAGCATAAGCATCACATATTGCATAGTTCATACCCACTTATGCAATATAATATCATACAACATATTATCTAATAAGAATTTTATTTATTTAATTCTTATTTTAATATTACCAAAAATTTGGGCTATCACAATTATTATGAATAAATAAATTAATGAGTAAGAGATTAATAAATATAATATGATTTAATTTACTGGATTAATTTGTGCAAGCATGCCATATATTAAACATTTATTATATGCTAGTTAACTATATATTTTATGTAGTACAAGGTGACACATTAATATGTCTATATATTATAGACTATATAGTAAGAGTTATTGCATTCATATGAGTACATAAATAACCCCTAACTTGCCATTGTGTAGTAGCATGAACACAATAAAATTATATTTTTGGGAATATAAGAGAACAAAGTAAGCATTATAAACACGTTGCTAGGATTTAAAAGTTTGTGTCCCATATTAAGAGTCACACACAGTAACCAAACAGTAGCCTACTTTTTTCATTGCGTAAAACTCCAGCTTTATAGCATTAGCAGTGATGATGGCTAGGAATTGGCAGTTGGCCAACCCTTCTATACCCAACATTTCTTCCCAATCCCTATTAAATCAAACCATGGTGTAAGAGCAATGTCTGGACAATGAGTTCTCTATATATAGCCCCTCCTTCATTTCTCAGCTGCTAAAGAATTTGTCTGATAAGTGTAGAAAAAGAGTGAGCATGGCTGAGCATTGAATGAGTTGTGGTCCAAAGAAGAGGTTAGCAATCTCAGAAGGGAGTAATTAAGAAAACTAAGCTTTAAAGAGGTATAAATTCTAACTTATGTTCTTGAATTGGGTTTTGGCAAATTCTTACAATTCTCAAGAATTCTCTGTTAATTGATATATAATAGCATGTCATTGTGTTATCTGGGTTTGTTTGCATGTCTAATAGCTGTATAATGGGTTTAAACTCAGGCCTGATGTTGATTTTATTGGAACTCTGCCGAAGCAGAGTCCTTATTTTTCATTCAGGATAAATCAACTTTTGGTACCTATACTGGGATCGTCTTACAATTTGGTACCCGAAGTGAAAAAAGTTACAAACTAATGATTATACTCGAAAAATGTTACACTCCGTTAAATATTTGGGACACGACTCACAATTTGGTACCCGAAGTGAAAAAAGTTACAAACTGGTGATTGTACTCGAAAAATGTTACACTCTGTTAAACAGTAGGGTTTCATCTTTATTCTGTTTGAAAATTAGGGTTCTCTTCCTCTGCCTTTCTTCTTCTCTCATTCTTCTTGTCTCGATTCTCCATTGATTACTGGTTCCCATAAATTTATTAAAGGGTTTTTAGTGTTTAATTGAAAGGATGAGCTCGTCTTGGAGTGGAATCGTAAATGAAATTAGGGAAGAAGATTGTAGTTCATACAATAATAATGAATGGATTACACCAGTGTTCCCAAGTCGGTGCCACTGTGGAGCAATGGTGCGAATGTGGGAGGCAAGAAAAGATGGAACAAAACATCGAGGATCTTCTTCACGTCAACTTCGCTTCTCTCTCTGTATGTTTGTCTCTCGCGTTGGATAAATTTTAACGATTATTTAAAAATTGGAAAGTACAAACACCAGATTTCAATATTTTTCGAGTACAATCACCAGTTTATAACTTTTTTCACTTCGGGTACCAAATTGTAAGTCGTGTCCCTATTGTTTAATGGAGTGTAACATTTTTTGAGTATAATCACCAGTTTATAACTTTTTTCACTTCGGATACCAAATTATAAGTCGCGTCCCAGTACAGGTACCAAAAGTTGATTTATCCCTTTTTCATTCTACTCAAAGTGGAGCGGTCGCGCTACTTCTATAGTACATAACTGCGTGGTCGCGCCTGCTGCCAGTCATGTGTACTAATTTTTGTGATCATGTTCCATTCTGAACATGTTACTTTGGATTGAATATACATACAAATGACCTGAACATGTGGACTAAGGTAGTTATGTATATAGTAAGCCATAATAGGTTTGTTTTGACTTGGTTATTCATAGAAGGCTTAAAGATTTAAAGACTATAAATTGTATACATGGAGTAATATACATTCTGACCTTGTGAACATATGTAAATAACTTGAGTATGTGCACAAATGCATATGAAAGCATGAATTAGACAATTTAGACGTATCTTGCATGCTTAAATGAATTTACAAATGGAGACTTAAAGTTTTGAAAATGAAATTGATAAACTATATATACATTAAGTTGAGAACTTGTAAGTATGCTTTTGATGTCTAACATGTATATATGAAAGTATGATGTATGGTAGGTAAAGTGGATTACATGATTGATAGCTTAATGTGAAGTTTTCAAAGGAAACCTTAAAGACTAGTTTTGTCAATAGCTATATTACAATTATTCTAAAATCTGATATCATGATTAAAGGTGTCATGCATGTAGACATGATGGACAAGCATGCTAACTAGTCATGTGGATTGTAAAATAGTTGAGCATGGAATACGATAAGTTTAAGTGATGACTTCATACTTGAGATACATGATGTAACTAACATAAGCATGTATAGTTGAGGCCAAAGGACCATGTAACATATGTATAATGACTAGACATGATCGACCTTGTTAGCTTAACATGTGAAGTCTTGATTAAATGAAAATGAATAATGACTATGATATGTTTTGATGAAGGGTTAAATTTAGTTATTCACATAATAACGTGTGTGTTGTGCATGATTATTCATATATATGCAAGGCGGGGGTACACTGGCCTTCTGCAGAAACATCCATGTCTTGGTTTGCACCAGGAGCAGCGCGGCCGCGCCACTTCTTAATACAAACCAAGCGCGGTCGTGCCAGTCTGCAGAGGGTCTGAATTCTATTAATAATTTGAAAGTTGATGCATATTTATATGGTTACTCTAACCTGTAATACCTATCCAGTATAGTAGTCATGTGTTAATAAGCATGTTATTGAAAGGAACCTATGATGAATTAGTGTTTACAACTTTAAAATAAATGGTGATTTCAACTATGATATTATGTGTTAAAAACTAATCATGTAATATAATGAAACATGTATAGAAGCATGCTAGGTGATGATTTAATTCTTGTAA